>VWZY01013151.1:317323-456090 GCA_013399075.1 Chloroceryle aenea
AGAAATATTTTGGGTCAGACCCTTCAGTCTTCTAACCTGGGTAATTCTTTGGTGGCACAAATAGTCCTTGAAGATTTTATACTAACAGTCTATTCACAAAACACAGATATCTTAAAATATTTTTTTTTAAAAAGTTTATAATGTAGAAAAGATTTTAAAGATAAAATAAGCTTAAATAGCAATCCAACTATAATATTAACTTACCATATTTATCCTGTAGAGGTGCATAAAATTTTGTAACGTTCATCCTACTGGAACCTGCAGGCATCCTGTTGGTTGTCAGTCCTTACTGGAAGATAAATAACATAATGAAGCTAAGAGGTTAATCAGTGCAGTGGTACACAGCTATTTTTATAAACAGAAAGACCCTCAGAGACTCCTCGCCTGTGTGCAACACTTGAAATACTTCTATTATTACTAAAGTATTTTCCTCATCTGCCCCCACGCTTATTAATGCTATAGTGCTACCTATTAATAACCTTTTCCTTAACTCCTCTTATCTACCACCCCCTCCTTCTGCAAATCATGCTAGAGTTGCTAAATCCTGTAAGTTGTATGTAAGGGATGAAAAATTTCTCAAACCCTTTGAGAAGGGAGTTGGGTTGTTTGCTGTGCCATGATTGATTTGATGAACACAGAGGAGGACAGGATATGCAAATACTGTAGTGTTCTTCCTGTATTACTTCTGAAATGTCTCTCTCTCAATTTCTTTTAGTTCAGTTCCTAAACAACAATTAGCATGCACATATATGTATCAGGTGTAAGATGATGTGTTTGTTTTCCTAGGATTTACATAGGATTTTTATTGTAGAGTACTAAACCAAAGTCAAAATTATTTCATTCATATTTGTGGCCCAATGTAACCCCCAGATTCTTCCCAACAGAACTGATATGTAGGAAGCTGTTCTCCACTGTGTGCTTTAAGAAGTTAATTATTCCTGCCTAAGTGTACAAACACTCTTCAATTACTATTAGAAGTTAGGTAGGTTGTCTGAACGGACTAATTGTTCTGCTTGAGAGAAGGCAGGTTTTAGCTCTTTCCCTGTAGAAGAAATGATTGCAATACAGACATAATTTTTATGATGGTAATTGAAAAAATTAGATAGTGAGTCAGTCTTCTCTAGGGGATTTTTCTTGGACTTAATGCTGTTGTAGTCCATTTGACTTCCCAGTCGCACATTAAAATTGGGGGTTGGTTGGTTTGTTCTTTTCCCGCTCCTCTGCAATAGCTGGAAGGGGAGACGTGTTTTGAAAATCTGTCTTTGCCAGCTGACAAGGTCTTGCAGGCAGGGGTGGTGATCACAGAATTTCCACAATATGGAGCAGCTACAATGCAGTTTGTCTTGTCAGATCCAAAACGATCTCTTAGTATTTTAGGGATGTGGCAGTCTTTTTAGCTATTTTTTTCTGCCATTTCATTTTGACTCCAGTTCCCTTCTAGGATTGCAATGTGTGAGTAGATGTGAATGTTAGAATATGTATGGGTTTAAAGAGCTGTTTTTAGAGAGAATCAATCCTTTGCATGGAAAACCACAAAGAGATGCAAATGGTTAGCGGAGAGGGCTAATGGAGTGGAGTTTGTGCAGGGTGCAGGAAAGCAAGTTCTGCCTGGCTGGCTGGGGCACTTGAGCTGCATATGACAAATAGATTGTAAGGCCTCCTCTGCCCAAAGCTCTTGAGAAAACACAGTTCAGTTTCATAAGTATGGTTGTCAGACCATAGCATACGTAGGTTTCCTTCAAAGGATTGACTTTAGAAAGAACAGCAGCAAGTCTTTAAACCTCTAACCACAGAATTACTTAAAAGAACCCAAACTACTAAACAACAACAACAAAACCCACACTGTTGTCACAGGCGTCTGGGAACTGTCCAAAACTTAAAGCACTTTCTTCTTTCCCAATAAGTAACTTATTTCCATCAGCATCTTGATCACTAAAAAGCTGTTGAGACCTCTGCAGGGACCAGGATGCATGACATCTTGACTTTGACTGTTCAGCTGATCCCCAGATCAGAAATAGTGATGCAGGCTCATGAGGCTATGATGTAGGTTATTAATATTTATTGTTGTTATTATTGTGGTCCCTCGGATTTTGAGAAAAGGAACTATAGCTGTTGTGAAAATCTGTGACTGATTTGCATATATTGTTGCATCATTGCAACAGTAAAGATTGAGGTGAGAGGCAATAAATTGCCCTAGTGATGATTTTTAAAGCACCATCTGTGGCCTGATACTTCTGGGTCTTTTCAAGCGGTATTGTTCAGAAATCTGTTGTGCGGTGTACGGGTGCCTTGTTCTCTCTTTGCCTGCTAATCAGCAGTAGCCTGTTGGTGGGGGATCCCTCCACACTGAAAGACATTGGTACTTATCCTTGGGTTTGGAACAGAAGCACTCCCTGCAGGCTATAACCTAGTGGTTTATTTTGATTGTCAATTTCCCACAAGACCGAGTTTCCTGAAAAGGGCAAACAATAAACCAAATGCTCATCATTGGGCTCCATGTATTTGAACACAACACAGCAATCTGATATAATTGATTCAATTCCACTAAGTAGCATATGATGATGTTGTTATTTTAGGTGCACTGTACAGGGAAAGCAGTAGGAAGAAAAACACTCTAGTGCCATGTCCTTATCTAGTGACCTTCAAAGCTGACCGATCTGCATAACTGAATTGTAACATAAAAAAAATGCAAACAAAAATGGAACAAACAAAAAGAACACCCCACTCCACCCAGCACCCCAAAACAAACAAACCAACCAGCAATCCCTTAAGAGTAAATCCTGGATCCCCTGAAGACATCAGTCAAAGCTGCTGTCAAGGAATCCATATTTAATTTTGTACCTTTTACCACTCAGATACTTCTGTTAACTTTTATTCCTTTATTGGGCCAAAACTGGCATAAATCGTATTACCTTTTCTGTGCCAGTTTTACAAGCAGAACCTTATAGAGTGGTAGCAGAGCAGAGGGAGAAATAAGTTACTATTTCAGGGAATTTGAAAGAGATGTTAGCATTTGACTGGTTATTTTTAAAGGGCAGAGTTTAGAACATGCTTTGCAATGTGTAGCTGTCCTTGTGGTAGTGAGAGATATTATCAGGAAATACGTGCTATGCTATCATCTAAAGCATCCAGCACTTCAAATTAGCATTGAAGTGCTAGGCTGAAAAGTGTAGTTAGAGGATAAGGGGGACAGTGTGGAACTTGCAACTCGAGTGTGTTACAGTGTGGCATGTTGACTATATTATCCATGGTAGTCCCAGGTCGCAGCATTTTGTAATTGTTGCTTTCATTTGAAAGAGCAGTGCTTTCTTCTGCTGATAGCTCACCCATCACTGCTGGGCACTGATGAGCCTGTAATATCAGTAACATATTTCTGTCATGTTAATGAGATGGAATTTTACAGCATTACACAAAAGATGAGCTTTGAAAATGGTTCTCCTGGTTTGGCTAGGTTTTTTTATTTACAAAGAAAACATTAAAAAATAATAATAAAACATAATCTCACATAGTATTTGCCCAGAGCCATCAGTGACCTATCAAAAACTGTACTTGTAGGATGGTTCATTAACTCTGGTTAGAACTGGTGTTGTATAGTGCTGGTCAGTTAGAACTTGGTTACCCAATGAAGTAGATTCTTCCCCTTCCCCCATGCCCCCAAATATGCCTTAAGATAGTAAATGAGAGAAATTATCTGACTGGTCCAGACAGGGTACTGAATTCTGAGACCTGCAAAAGGAAGGATTTTAGCAGAAAGGTTTTTTTCACCTGTATAATTTGAGCCCTATTGTACTACTTGCAGTGCCTTTCCTTCAGCCACGAAAACTAGCTCCGTATCACTCTTATTTGGAAAATATTTCAAATTCCACTGCTTTTTCTGCCCTCGAGTTACATTTTGACTTGTTTATGCTAAAGATTGATTCAGTAGTATCTGAAATTAGTATGCTGTTAAAAAGGACAGATGAAATGGAAGTATATCTATAGCAAAAACTGGTGGCAAAGGATTAGCAAAAGGAGGGTGATGTGTTTTAGAGAAATCTTATTGCAGATAGCCTTAGTTCACTGCAGAATAGAAACTATGAGGAATAGCATTAAATTCTACAATGATAAGCAGTAATTGCTGCAGATTCTGTATTGTATAATAATTTGTCTTTAATCTTCAGAAGTGTTTTAGCTTATTCCAGGCATTTTTGCCATGTTTTATTCTGTACCTTTTGCTATAGGCGAGCCAAAACCCTTTAAAGTCAATGAGAAGATAATATTTCACCTTTACATCCATCAGCTTTGGATTCAATTCTATGACTCATGAAGCTCTGTGAAGGTCTTATTGTTGCACTTGACTTATAATACAATGGCCATTCAAGTAGCCAAGAATTTAAACAGATTTTGAAAAAGGAAACTCTTCTCAGCTTGCACACAATAGAAAACAAATTTGGATATTTTTAAGACGTTTTGCCTTACTTTCTAAAGATGTTCTTTGGTTATGATTTGTACAATTCCAGATATTGCAAATCAGGCAGCACTTTAAACTTCAGTACCTGTCTGCATTATTTTATGTGAAAATTAAATCCTTAGCTCACTTGCCCCCCCCCCTTTTTTTTTTTTGATTGTAGTCTTTTTAGCAGTCTGTAACTCAAGTAAGATGAAGTGGGGAAAGGAGAAGCAGAAGACTTGCAAGTACTCAAATGTAAAGGGCCTCTGTCCAGACTGACCCTACCCTGTTCAAGAAATGCTACATTTTGTGAATAGGTTCTTTCTTAGCCACCTTCATAGCACCTGGCTCCTGTATTCTGACATCCCCCACATTCATGAGAAAGGAAGGAATTATTTTATTGAAGGAATGCCCCTCACTATCAGATCAAGTTTCAGGATGCTAGCAACCTGCTTTTATAAGGCCAAGGGAGTATGAGCGAAATCCAGGCCGAGGCAGCATTCCTAGTAACTTCAGCTAGACTTTGTTGTGCTTGTCTTCTGCAGCAGAGTATGTTACTTTCCTGCTTACCACTGGTGATAAATGCTGGTGAGAGGTGTGCCAACAGCCTGCTGGGGTTTTGGTCTGTGTTGTTTTCTTTTTTTGTGGGGTGTGTGTGTGGTTGGTTGGGGTTTTTTGTTGGGTTGGTTGGGTTTTTGTTTGTTTTTTTTTGTTTAATTAGTCTTTTTCTTGACACTTCTTAAAGTTCAATAGACAGTCTAGTAGGTGGGATCTCGAGCTCATATTACATCAGTCCAATTGTATTACCGTTATCACAACTAATGTGAGCTTGAAAAGCACTAGCATCATCTCATTCCTCAGGAAACAGTGGGAAATACGTTACTGATCCCTGTGGTGTTTACCCAGTTGGAGTCAGGTCACTGACCAGCACTGCAGCTAACACATGGGGTATGCCTGAAGAGAATGGAAAGTAGAAGCTCTTCCACATCCTTATTTTTATCGGAGAGCTGATGTGAGCTGCCTTCATGCAGTGTTTTGTCTATGCCTTAAGTCTGCACATCCATTCAATTTTCACACTTTTTAATCTATCCCTCTCAAGTTTAGTACAAATGATACTGGTTTTGGAATGCAAAAAGTTTCCACTCTGTAATGTTTTTAATGCTGAGATCCTCTGTGTATCTACTTTAGTAGAAGCCCATGTATGATGCAGTGCAGCTGCAGGGTGATTCTGTCCACGGCATGTCACGTGTACCAGCTCATTCACCTGCTGCACACCCTGTATGTGTTTGCAGCCCTGGCTGTTCCCCTGCTATGCCACTGTATAATGCTTGCACAAAGCTTTTCCTCGGTGCTTTGACGAGCAAAGTAAATTCAGTTTGTTTGCTTGAATGAGAAAGTGGTGTTTCAACCTTACGTAAGAGTTACTGCTATGCAGTGTAATGGTTTAGTTTGATCAGATCCTCAGAAATAAGCAGAGGAGGTGTTTTGGACAGGTAAATATTAAGATGTGTTTACAATGTTTATCACAAAGCCATTTCTAAACTGCACCACACCACCTGCCTAGAAGAACAAAGTTTCTTGTTCTGAATGCTGTATTAATTTGAGGGAAAGCACTGAACTTTATTTCTTTGTTCCTTTGTTTGAAATAGGAAAGGAACCTGTTGTTCCGAAAATTGTTCTGTTTACTAGAAGGAGAATTGGGCAAGAGAGGTGCTGAAGTTTCTGCCTGTGTTAAAATTTCATGACACGTTAGCAGTTCTATCTCTCCTGAGCTGTCAGTAGCTCAGAGTATTCTACTTTGATTAGACCCGTAACTAAAAAAAATTACCATAATCCACTGACAGGCATGAAGAAAGCCATAATAAGACTGATAACAATGTGTCAGTTAAGAGGCTATTATATTTTACTGCCTTACTACAGTAGAGTAAAAACCCATTCAAACTTACCATTGATATAACTAAAGCCTTTTAAAAATCTACTGCCCGCCCTACTGTTAATAATGCTTATTATGCTGCTGGGAGAAAGAACTCAAATATGCACCTGTTTACATGAGCAGTTAGATGTCGACACTCTTACTGCAGGCATACAGAGTAGGTGCAAATAGAGGGCCTTGAGCTTTTCCTTCTGTAAGCCAGGAAATGTACAGATCTGGGCTAGGAGGGGAGCACATAACCAATAGTATGTCTTTGAAACATCATGTAATGACAATTCAGGCTTGCAAAGCCCTGTTTGTGGCAACTTCACAGGATGCTAGATACTTAGAAAGGGAGAATATGATCTCTGCTTCAATCTCTACTCCTTTTCCCTGTCGTCCCCTATGCAAAAAGCTTTCAGGGTAAGTCAGGACAGGGAGGCCTTATGCAGATGGAGTTGTTTTTTGTTTTTTTTCCCAGTTGGAGATATTTTACCTGGCTGTTAACACTCAATAGGGCAGCTGTTCAGTGTTGACAAAAGGGTTGTTGGCATTAGCTGTCTGCGCTTTGGGTGCAAGGTGAGTTGACCAGGGAATGAAATCCTCTTCACAGACCAGTTGTCTATGTGACATTTCTTGCGTTTTTCTACAAGGGTGTTGTGGGAGACAGTATCAAAAGCCTTACTGAAGTCAAGGTATGTGACATCCACTGCTCTCCTTTCATCTACCCATTTGGTCATGGCTTCATAGAAGGATATTTCCCTTTGGTAAATCCATGTTGGCTACTCCTGATAACCTTCTTTTCTTCCATGTGGTTAGAGATGGNGTGTGGTGAGAGATGGCCTTCAGAATGGGCTGCTCCATCACCTTTCCAGGGATGGAGGTGAGGCTGACTGGTCTGTAGTTGCCTGGGTCTTCCCTCTGGCCCTTTTTGAAGACCAGGGTGACATTGGCTTTCTTCCAGGCAGGTCTCCCGTTCTCCATGATTTTCAGAAATGATGGCAAGCGGCTCAGCAACAGCTCAGGCAGCCCTCTCAGCACTTGTGGATGCACCCCATCGGGTCCCATGGGTTTGTGCATTTTCAGTTTATCTGACTGACCAGTGGAGTGTCTTCGTCTCTTCAGTTCTGCTCTCTTACTTCCAGTGACGGGGGTTCCTGAGGGCTGCTCTTAGGAGTAAAGACTGAGGCAAAGAAGGCGTTCAGCAACTCTGCCTTCTCTGCATCCTCTGTTACTGTACCTCCCACCTCACTGAGCAGTGGACCCACTTTTTCCCTAATCTTCCTTTTCTCATGAAGAGCTTTTTCAAATACATTATTGTTTTCTTTCACCTCCTGGTGAGACAAAGTCCCAAGAGAGCCTTGGCCTTTCTTGTTGAGTGTCTTGCATAGTCTGGCAGTATTTCCATAATCCTCCCAACTAACCAGGCCCTTTTTCCACATACTGTAAGCCTCCCTCTTCCATTTGAGTCAAGAGTTAGCAATTCATTAGTCGAGGTTCTACTTTCTGGTTTTCAGTCCACATGTGTACAAATACTGAGGCTGGCACAGACAAATTAAGGATCACCAGCTGACATTCTCTTCAGTAGGCGTGCAGTCATAGCTTTGAGGTAGGATGGAGACTGCGATAAATTATTTTCTGCATCTCCTCCTGTCATCTCAAAACCATCCTAATTTATATCTATAATCTCAAAAAGCTTCACTCTTTTTAGTCCTCTGTCTTTCAGAGTCTCATCTTGTGAAGATCAGATTTCTGACTAGAAATGCACACACCCTTTGGGTGCTAATGAGATACAGAAGTATTCTGCAGCTTCCCAGTTGAAACTAAAATCTTGGCTGTTCTGCTGTCTGCTTGGACCTGGCTGTGCACCTGCTGGAGCTCAATATAGCTAAACCAGAAGCCAAAGTCTTCCCTCCCAGCCATCTTCATACATTTCTCTTGTGTCTGTTGATTATGCCAACAGCCTTTCTCCTAGCCTTGGCAAGGTTGGCTTTGACCCACTTGTGTCAATGACAGTTTCTGCTCAAAAGATAATTTCCTTAGCTCTCACTTTGACCTCTGTCACATCTTTCCTTGACTTCTTCAACTAGCTTCATGTAACCTGTCACATGAAATATAAGGTATTTATCTTTTGTTTTCAAGCTTCTTTATTCTCTCCACCTATCAGATCTGCATTATTGTAACATTTATTTCTGCCTTCAGTTGCCAATCACTGTAATCCACTTAAACTTTTAGCACTTAATTATTCTTATGCTATGATTTACTTCATGAACAGCTGTGGAGCTGCAAACTATATGCCTTCAAAACCCTTTTATAAAGTTTTTTTCTTTGTGATGCCTATAGAAGTTTGCCCCCGGGTAAGCAGCTGTGTTATGCTGAGACCACTATTCTGCACACTGACCAGTGTTATCCCATTGTTTCCTTGGATTTTTCCCTTTGTCATCTGTTGTTTCTTATTTAAGTTGTGGTAGTGGACTCTTTTAAGCCATTTCTTTGCATACTGTGTTTGCAAACCTCCCAGAGAATGAGTATGCAGAAGAGAAGTTAAGTGCCTCTGACTGATGTTTTTTCTTACTTAGCATTCCAGTTGTAAATTCGTGGGTAGAGCAGAGAAGCATCATGTGCAGAACTCATGCTCCCTGGTCTCATTAGGGTTTTACTACAACACTGTCTTCCAGCAGGTCAAATTGTTGGAAAGAATAAGTGTGAACCTTTCAAATGGCACGCACTGAAAGGAGCACTAATACAATTCACTTGCCCCCATCACACTTCGGGCTTTATCTTTTAATTGCAAGGTGGCATTTTAATATCTCTGCTTCTGTATGAGCCTAAATGGCAGAAAGAGCTTGTCAGCTTGGTTGCTGTCTGTCAGCCAGCACGATCCTGTTTTGCAGTCTATAAGAGAAAGTGCAAGTGTGTGTTGCAGCTGCAGCTGGGCCACTTAATGGAGCACTTCTGGAGAGCAGTTGCTGGCTAGTCTGATGCTCTCCTTTAAACTCAGAACATTAGATACATGTCTGTCAGATGCTTTGGTTTCATGACCATGCATGAGGAGAGTGCAAGCCTGTTCAATGAGAGCCTTATTGGAATTTGAGTCAGTTCTCATTTCCCCAGTTCTTTAAAGGGGAACATTTATGAAGAGGTGATAGAGTTTCACCAAGCCTGGAAATTAAACAGGTCTTCTCCTAGATAGGTCTTTTTTTTGTAGATAAGTTGCTGGTGGAAGAAGCTGACACTTGCTGTTTGAAAGGGTATGCTTTAACTCTCCCATTTTTCCTGAGTATGCCACTGGCTGGTTTAGACTCTGAGGTACTGTTGGGATCTCTGGAAATTATTTGGGATCCAAGCACCAAAATATGGTGGGGTTTGGTTTCTTGTTTGTTTGTTTGTTTTCTTTTTAAATACCTGAATTTATCTGTGTCTTTTGTACTCAGAGCCTGTAGCCTTCAGTGAACGTATTCATGTCCTGAAATGAAAATAAAATTCAAATGTAAACTCTGTTTTGGCTGGAATGCATAATGTCATTATTGCATTCCAGTTCTCATACTTACTAACCTGTGATTCATTTATTTTAATTTTTTTAGTAGCTGTGATAAGCGGCATATTGGCTGCAAGAAATGGATACTGCCATCACCATAACTTTTCTCTACTTTAAGCTACTACTTCATTCTTCAGACTTTTTCTTGCACCATAGGTGCTCTTGGAATAGGTTTTCTTTGGGCTTCTCTCTACTGCAGTCACAGTAAGAGCCCTACATCTTAAGTGTTCTGGACTCTGTCATTAGCTAGATCTTGGAAAAGCAGTAGAAATAATCACTACCTGTCCCTAACCCCACCAAAATCCCAAGTCTTAACTGATTCAAGTCTTGTGTTTCAACTGCACTAGATCATTTAAGAGAGGTAGGAAGAGAGAAGAGGCCCTCCAAGCAGAAAGCAGCTTTGAGGAAAATCATTATCTGTATGTGTGCAGGTTAGACTTTGTTGTTTTGAGGTATTAGTAAATCACAGCCCAGGAGGAGCATATATGTGGGCTATAGAGCATGGATATATTTTCCAAACAAGACAGGGAATTTGCTTCTGAATCCTTTCTGTGCTGGCCAATGACCTTTGGGGTATAATCAGGGCTCAGCAATCCCTGTGTGTGTTCCACCACTGTTTGCACCTCCTTTGTTGTTAAGCCCTGTAAGTTTTGCGTCTGTGGGATTCTCTGATAAGATTCCTTGAACCAGCCCTTTAGTTTCTTCCAGCTGCCCAAAAACATGCCCAAAACCATCCAGCAGATGCTCTGGCTTCATTCTTTAACGCATATTCCAGATACTTCTGTCTTCTTTTTTGGATAGCTGTGGAGATAAAAGTTATCAGACACTCTACTAAACTTAAGCATTTGCTGTCAGTTAATTCAATTTGATTGAATATCCAGTGTTTTCCAGAAATACTTGTTTTCAAAGGACTTTTACATGTCATTTTGTCCCTCTGTTGGGTTTCTTTACGTTGTGTTCATATGAGAGATGAATGTTTGCAGGTCAGTCTGTAGATAATGGCCAAATTAGGAACCACTATGAATTCAGCTGTCTGTGACTTCATTACATTATTTCCTCTGGTCATTTCCAGTGGCTTCCATTCTAACTGCCAGAGCACAGGGATAACTAACTGATCTTTTGTATCCCTTCCTCTCCTAATGAAGTACTTAACTGAGACAGGAAGACACCACAGTTCCTGGCATTGCCTCTGTGGTGTTACACTTCGGCGTGGATGAGAGGGTGGGGGGCAGCAATTTGACTCTTTACTTAGGATTGTGGGTTGGTTTTTTTTTTCCATTTTCTGATTATTCTTTTTTTTTTTTTTTTTTTTTTTTTTTTTTTTTTTTTTTTTTTTTTTTTTTTTTTTTTTTTTTTTTTTTTTCCTGAGCTGCTAGGAGGTATATTTGCAGGAACTGGGGGCACTGAGTGTGATAAATAAGCTTCGGGAACATATTTCTGCTGCATTAACTTTGCTGCCTTTACGATGGTCTGCCTGTCAGTACCCCATCACTCTGCAGTTGTATGTAGCTTCTCTGGGTGTTTCAAGCAGGCAAATCAAAGCTCAGTGGCATGTTTTAGTCTCCGAGCTGTATCTGCAGTGCTCTTGTACAACGATGGCTTTCCCTCCGTGTTTGGCGAATGGTGCATGTAGCTGCAAATGGGAATGTCATTCCGTACATGTGCAGTAGCAGCTGGAGCATGCCACAGCTTTACAGAGGTAAGGCAGCCTGGCACACACCCAGGGGAAAAAGTTTCAAATCCAAGTGCATTTTGAGGTTATTAACGTGTCACTGGCAGCGCTATAGTTAGAGGGGGCCATTTAATTAACATTAATTGCTCACAGCTCGTTGTGTGGCTCATGAAGGATTTACTGAAAAGCACCTCCTAAGAGACAAGCAGCTTTGAGGGAAGTGCATCTTCTCTGATGTACTCACAGTCCATTTATGTATATTTTTCCATGCGTGAGGCAGTGGTATCAATATTATTTTTAATTGCATAATATTTGTGGAATGTTGAAGGTATTTTAAGTACAAGGCGTGGCAGAAGAAGGGAGAGTCGTGGACAGAAGCTGGCTCCAGTTGCACTGTGTGTTAGTGTTGTGGGGTTATTTATCTATCTAATAGCAGGAGAGTAGAATATCCTTTGCAGAAGGAGAGCACAGATTTATCACGTCTCTTATCTCTGCCTTTCTTCACCCTCCCTTCTCCTTTGTTCATATGCTCCTTTCAGCTCTTTTTTTGTATGGGTGGTTTTATTCTCTGATACAGACTGCATTTTTTCACTTCTTACAGCTTGTTGGCTACAAAGAGGAAGAACTGACAGGTTTGAAATAAAGGTAATGATAGGTAATGGTTCATATAACTCTGCCAGTGCAATCAGAGAAAAGCACTCAAAGCACTTTCATATGATAGCACCAGCACAAAATAAAGTTAGCAGGTTGAGATGAAGAAGGAAATTAATGGTGTAAGGGAAGAACTTTGCTGGTTTATTACAATGACTAATGATATTTGAGGATTAGAAATGTGCTTTGTAGTATTTATTGATATCTTAATCCCACCTGTCTGGTTTTTACAGCCTTTCTGCTGTTTTCCTATTCTGTAACTTCTGAGTTTTGGACTTGAGTCGTGTTCCAATTGTGTGAACCTCTGAATAGGTCTGATGGGGCAAACAGGATTGATCTTTTTTATTAATTGCAGATTTTGCCTTTTACTAGTGTGAAAAATAACTAACATCAGACAGTAGTTACAAAAAACCCCAACCCTGTTCTGTCACATCTCCATGTCATCTTTGCCAGTGAAAATGGTCCATGACAGAGTGTACTTTTACTCATAACTTTCCCTGTCCTAAAATGTCAGTGGTCATATGTAATAACATCCTGTAAGTGTAGCAGTGCCTATTTGTCAGTGTTCCACAAATCTTTCTTTTTAGCTTAGCCTTTTGTCTTCACATTTGTATTATATTCATTCTTAAGAGGACCAGTTTGTACCAGAACTGACAAGCCTGCAATGCATCCCAGATCTATTGCTGTCATTCTTTGGTTTTTGTTTTGGTTTTTTTTTTTGGAGTGCTTAGTGCATAGAACCAAGGTTTTATTTCTAGATGAATTATTTTTGTGCCATGGTGATCCATGATAACTGGCACAGCTGGTTGTGAATTTTCCAAATTTTAACAAAAATCGAATTTCCAAGTCTTTGAAAAATGTGTTTGTGTTAGGAAAGGGGCCTGTTCTTTAAAACAGAATTGGGAAACTCTCTTGGACCAGCTAATGGTGTCACCATCAGGACTGGGTTTAGTCCTTGGTGGTCTGCCGAGTTTAGATGAGACATTTGCACTTTTGATGTCATGCACAAGACCCAATCACTCCGATGGGGATGCTGAGAAGTCTCCCTAAGTTGCTTCTTCATTGAGATATTGTCTATTAATTGGGTAGATTAGTGTTTCTCACTTCCTCTACACTTGTTTTCTTTTGTGGATTTAAAGTTTAAAAGGCTTTCATTATATCCTAGTACACCCCATCTTCAAAGAACTTGACTGACTTTGGATTTGATACCATGTGATGTCAAACACATCATGTAAGATGATGAATGCTTGTACCTGCACTTACGCAGGTTGTAATATGTTGTCTCTCTCTCTGAATGGTTTACATTTTCTGCCCAAAATAATGCTTTTTCTTAATCATTATGCTATATGATTGTTCCATTTAGCATGTATTCCCAGAGCAATTTGTCTGCACTGCACTGCATTTGCCATCTGCTGGCCTAATTACCCAAATGATCCAAATCCTTTGGAATCTGACTGTATTACTCTTCATTATTTGCTCTGGCTCTAAACTGAGTATGATTTGAAAATCTGGAGATCTTACCATGATTGCTATTCTGTAAACCAGTGGCAGAGATGATGATCTGACTGATATTAATAAGTGTATGTAACACTTCTCTTTGAAGTTTTAAAGGTAAATTTTACCCTCAGATAGACTATGTTTGGTCACCAAGTATTTGATCTTCATAGAGCTGTACAGTTAGGTTTGATCCTGCAAGGCACCACTGCATATTGCAAGGTGCTGAATGTATTCCACTTATATTGATGCTGTCTAGATTACATGAAGCTTATAAAATGATTCAGTTTCATAGTACTTTGTGAGAAGAGTGGATATTTCCCTTTGGGGACACTGAGGAAGCAAGATGTGACACATCACAGGATGTCATAGAAAGCAGAGAGACAAACACGTAGTTCTTGTGTCTAGGACTTGATTTAGTGGCCAAAATCGTGTCATAGTATTAGCCATAAAATCTTGTAACAGTATTTGCCTTCTGACTTGTCAATATTCATAGGAAAGGCACATGCCAACTATTTGTTCAAGGAATATAAATGTCAGGTAGGTTAACTTCCCTATTGATGAATGTGTAATTTCATCCACAGGTCATTATTGATTTGATTTTTGGAAATGAATTTTGTGATAGGCCTAACTGCATTTGGCAGGTTTGCAAGTTAAATTAACTGAAGACACCTTATATAACATTAAGATACCTCAGAGGTTAAGTAATTAATATCCTAATATGCCCAAAATATTTGCTGCCAATCAAAACCTGTGCTTACACCCCAAAAAACCACAAATCAAACTGTCAACCCCATAATTTGAAAACTGAATTTAGGCTTTTCTAAAAAGTTAAAGCTTATATAGGCCTTCAACTTATTTTTGTAATTTTTCAGTTCTGTTTTTACAGTAGTTAGTGTGGAATCTGAATATTGCACTCATAAGAAGCCTTTTTGGCTTGTGGTGTGCTCTGCACAGATTTTGCTTTTCAGCCTGGCACCTCACTGTGGAAAACAGTCACCTCCCTACTTGTGTTAGAATTGCTGCTTCGGGTGGATGTAGCCTATGCAGATTCCCTGGGGATTGTAAGCTACTCTGCCAAAATGTTCTTTTCTGGGAAAACTGATTAAATTTAGAATTTTTTTCAGTTATCCTGTTTAAAAAAACTACTAATAAAAAAAAAATCCCACTGCAGCTGAATGATAGTATTCAACATGGGAGTCTCGGTGCCATAGTGACTGGCTGAATAAAGTTTCCCCTGGGACTTCCTCCTGGGTTTCTTCATACAGGGTGTGTACGTGTTTGAGAAGGTATGTGAATACACTGTTCAGAACTGGCGTGCATCTCTAGGTGTGTGTGTATCATGCTGGCATGAACTGTGGCAATGAGCTTTAGGTCTAGGCAAGGGTAGCACAAAATAACTGTCAGGCTTCATGATAACATCTCTGATAAGCGTGTTGCTTTTCTTTTGTGCTAAGTGTCTTTGGTGAGATGTTTCTATCATTAATGCTAACTACCTGCTAGTTCAAAAAAAAAAAAAGACTGTTTTCTATGACTTTTTTTTTTTTAAATCCACTTATTTATATCATGTGGGAACGAAAGCACATTTATCATGATTATATCTTTGAAAACGTTTGAGAAAAAAGAGTAGCTGTAAATTGCAGGTGAGGCTCAGCTGAAATTGAGTTCGTATGTCTGACTAGAATAACTCACACAGACATATCCCCCCAGCTCTGCTGCTCACTCTTGACTGGTACTGCCCATTTTTGGACAGGAGCTTACTGACGGAGGGAATTCCCTTGGCAAAATGCATTCCATCCCCTGGCGTAATAAATCATGGATTTGCAGGACAGGCATTGTCACGTAG
This sequence comes from Chloroceryle aenea, assembly GCA_013399075.1. Taxonomy (NCBI): domain Eukaryota; kingdom Metazoa; phylum Chordata; class Aves; order Coraciiformes; family Cerylidae; genus Chloroceryle; species Chloroceryle aenea. The sequence continues at coordinate 332,866 of VWZY01013151.1, forward strand.
ACCTAAAGATAGCTTTTGGCTTTTAAATGTTGTCTGGGCGGTTGGAGGAGGTTGAATGATGCCTGGCATTTTGTGCTGTCACATTAGCTGTTCACTTTTTCCTTTTACTTACCATGGAAAACATAATTTAAAATCTCTGCTGAGTATATTGCAATTTTTCACGTGATGGCGCTGTCAAGTTGAACAGCAGAAAAGTTAACTCTTCTTAGGGGTGTTGTTTCAAAAGACATCTTGGGGCTTTTGCAGTCTTTAAACAGGACATCCAAACAAGTCCCTTTTTTCTCATGTGAACAGAAGGCAGTAAGGTGCAGTAGAAGTGCCTGACATCCCTGTTAATACACCAAGTTTTTGAAGTTTGATCATTTTAGCCTTGTTGGTTTTCTCATGCTTATTAGCAATGCATATTGGAAGCAGATTCTGGCTTCAGTGTTCATTGGCAGATGAAGAAAGTATTTCCAGTCCTAAATCCAGTGAGCCCTCACTCCACCATTCCACTGTGTACTGAAATATAGGGCAACATTTGTCTATGGGAGAACTAGGGATTAAGGACACAGAAGATATAAAGGAGCAGTTTGTAGTTTGTGGGGTGACCTGTATGGACATAATTGCAGTTTTATGGGACAAAGAATGAGAACACAGCCTAGATCAGGCTGCATGGGTGCCTTCCAGTTAACTTAAGAGATAAAAGGGCTTAATTAAAGAAATACTTCAACTTTATTTGAAACTTGAATGTATCAAATATGATAATTTTTCTTAAAAATAATGGAAGTTTGCAGAGTGAAGCACTCGCCAAATCTTCTCCTCATCATTTTCTAAAATTCAATAATCTGATATACATCAGCAAATAATAAAATGAAAAAAGGGCTTGTGACAAATAGAATTTACATTATGTTTTCTTCATTCCTGGATATGAGTCATTGGGAAGACAAATGGCCTTTATTAGATTGAAATTTAACTTAATATTCCACGGAATGAACATTTTTGTCGTGTTTTATCTATTTATATACAGTAGAGTGAAGAACTCAAACTGATTTTTTTATTATGTGTTTTCTTTTTTTCAACAAAGCAATTTTACATATAGCTAGTCATTACAGGGCATCAAGTCTTCTTTCATTGGTTGGGGTTGTGCTGTTTTTCTAAATCCTTCCTGCTGCATAGAATTAAAATAAAGAAGACATTAAATGTGTAGGAGCTTATTTCCAGAACCGTTTTCCCCATAAATAATAATGTTCCTGTTCAACAGTGTTTGTCACGAGTGCCAGCGCTGATGCATCGTGGGTTTTGTTACAATCCTGTTTCATTTAACTGCTCGAGTACAGACTACTCACCCAAATAAGCCTCATTACAGAAATAAAACAAAAGAGCTAGGACAGGAGATGTGGTATTCTAACAGTGGTGTGTGACAGGGGTTTCAGGTGCTGTATAGAGTGAGGTGACCTGGGGACACTACGTGCTTGGATATCTGGTGGACTAAAGAAGTAGGACTTGGTTTATGAGACATTCAGCATCTGCATCTTTGAGTGATGCTGGTTATGGAGAGGTGAAAGTTTTATTGTTTTCCAGATGGGAACTGAAAGCAGTGACTGTTTCACAGGAATGGCTCCCATCCCCTTTTAAGTGCATTCTTTTTTTCTTGTCTCTTAACCGGAACATTTTTAACTCTTTAAAGAGTAATTAAACGCTGTATGCATTTGAACCACTGGCTCTAGGCAAATTAAAGCTGGCATTTCAGAAAGAGCACAAGGCATCATAAACTCCTGACTTTTTTTACTGCCCACAGCTATTGTAGCTGAGGTCATGTAGCCAGTCAAGCAGTAAGTGCACATCACAATTGAGGCTAACAGACAAACAAAGCAAACAGACAACGCAGTTGATAAGAGACATCCACTGAAGTAAAAAATTCTTCTTTTCAAGGCTCTGCCACAATTTCATTAAGGAAGTAAACAGTGCTGCTCATTATTTTTAACTTTTTCTTTCCTCAAGAATTGCTTTTACAAAGAATTCTGCCTTTTCATTATCTCACTAACATCACTACCAATAACGTTCAGATACAGTCAATGGAGGTTGTACCTATAATTTTTCCTTACTTGATCAAAAGGCAAACAATGACATGGGCATAGTATGACTCCCTCTGAGCTTAAAGCAAACGTCTCAGTGTCTTGTGCAGGAGTTCATTTAATAAAGATATATTTGTCTTGATGACATGCACTTCCTCCTGCCAAAGCAAGATCATTCTTCTCAGAAAAGGGGTCCAATAGGATTTGGCTATAAAAGTACAGGACTGTGTGGAATAAAGCCCTGTGTTTGCTACTCCTCCAAATTAACCAAGTTCTACCTTGGCAACATGCACTTGCAGCCCAGAAGGCTAATCCTGTCCTGGGCTACATCAAAAGAAGCATGTCCAACAAGTTGAGGGAAGAGATTTTTCCTCTCTACTGCACTCTGGTGAGAACCCATCTGGAGTCCTCTGTCCAGCTCTGGAGTCCTCAGCACAAGAGGGACATGGATCTGTTGGAGTGGGTCCAGAGGAGAGGGCCACAAAAATGATCAGAAGGCTGGAGCACCCCTCCAATGAAGAGAACTCTGAGATCAGAGTTGTTTGGCCTGAAGAAAGGAAGGCTCCAGGGAGATCTTATTACAGCCTTTCAGTATTTAAAGGGAGCCTATCAGAAAGCTGAGGACAATCTTTTTATGAGGACATACAGTGCTAGAACAACAAGTAATGGCTTTAAACTGAAAGGGAGTAGATTCAGACTAGATGCAAGGAATACATTTTTCATGATGAGGGTGATGAAAGACTGGAACACTGCTGAGAAACTTGGTAGATGCCCCATTCCTGGAAACATTCAAGGTCAGGCTGGCCACGGCTCTGAGCAACCTGATCTAGTAGAAGATGTCCCTGCCCAGTGCAAGGGGTTTGGACTAGATGACTTTTAAAAGTCCTTTCCAACCCCAAATGGCCTATGTTTCTTTGACTAAGCAAATGGTGAAGTCTAAGTATAATAGTCAGTCAATTCCTAGTTTGAAAGAGAGTCAAGAGAGGGATCTTCAGAAGCCACCAGCAGTGAGTCAGAGAAGGAGGTAAACGTCGAAATCTCCAAGACTGCAGTTACTAAGCTTGTTTCAGAAGTCAGGCATGATGTGCTAATGCTGAGGGACTCCAGCGGGACCTTATGAAGCTCTGGGCTGGGCAGAAGGGGAAGGTGGCAGATCCAGCTTCAGAATAGGTGAAAGGGGTGTTTGCATCTAAGTAAAAATAATGTAAACCATACCCACACAACAGCAAGCTCAGGATGAGCAATTGTAACACAAGAGGGATATCTCGGAACCAGTCGAGAGGTTTCTGAAATTGTTGGCTGAATGTGCAGTAGCAGGAGCCAAAAGACCCAACAAAACGGAGAGCATTATAAGAAGACAGGGTGCAGAATCTTGGCACTGTATGAAGCCCTGGTATTTTACAGAGCAGACAGTGAACTTCTGAATCATGCTGTAAGGAGCTTGTAAAAGTAGACAATTTCAGCAAGTTTGAAAGGTCTTAGATTAAATCACACACAACAGGTCAATAAAGAGATAGATACTAAAGGATTAGGCAGAGGTGTATCCTTTAGCATCTTGAATGCAACGCTTTCTGAGGCCGGGGAGTATTAGAGGAATAGATTGCAGGCATTGCCAGGCTTCCTTGTTTTTTCTAACTAGCATCCCCTACCTAACATCCCTCTTCGGGACTAGATCCTGGGCTACATGGTCCGATGCAGCAGGGCAAAGGCAAATGAGGCAGCTAGAACAAGTTGGGAACTGAACAGACATGCCACTGAGAGGGGGAAAGGATAAAATCTCTTAAGCTAATATTGGTCCATGGGTATGGTAATACTTCGCCTACAAATGAAAACAAGTAATTTTTAAAGTTGGATTGCTACTGCTAAAATATTAGGACTTGTAAATTATTCAGACAGTTTCTATAGCTTAAAATGTACATTCTGTAAGCTGCAGTAACTGACAGTTACTGTGCCATCTGACTGATACAAAGGTCAGGAAATACACTGGAGGGTTAAGCTTCTGCATAAGTTATATAAAACCTACCATGGCTGAATTTGTGAGAAACCTACTAAGTGAAGAAAAAACCAACCAACCACAAAACAGTAGTTTGATGAGCTTGCTAGAGCTGACTTTTCTATATTTGGTGAGGGAATGTGTGGGGGAACTATTATAGCATTCAGAAAGCAGGATCCATGAAGGAAAGGATGAGATTCTTCAGAAGCATCTGGTGTAATAGGTAAATCATCTCTTATCTGGGCTCCAGGCAGGAACACTCCTAACCTCCTGTATCTTCTAAGGCCACTTGCCTGTCCTAGAGCACACCTGCTATGTTACAGATCCCAGGTTAAGTGGTGTTAGTACCACAGCACAAGTGCATGTTAACGATAGCATTGCCAGGCCCCCACATTCAAAGGCAGAACATTTACTGGCTCAGTGCTTAAGTTATGTACGCTAACAATGTAAAATGAAACTTTCTCCATTTTCCAACTGCCAGGTTCTCCCCAGTTAGCTCGTGTCTTTCTGTTAGCTTGTCTTCCTGACTTTCTCGGGTTTACCCTGGGAAGTGCTTTTGATGCTTATTTATAGGAGCCCTCTCTGGACTGCGTAACTAAGCGATAGGAGACATTCCTGTGACACCCTGCCTTGCCATGTGCATCTTGCAGCTTCGTTCACGTTCTGAAGTTGTAATTCTCTTCCCCGACCTCTGTCTACTAACATATTTTCACAGTCCTCTCTCAATTTAACCGGTCTTCCTTGATCTTGTATGTTCCTTTTACTATTGCAAATTGCATGTGCAACTACTACAGGTTGTTGCTTCTCTCCGAGCCCAGGGAGAGAGAGAAGCAAGATCCCCAGAGCACTGTATATTTTCTGTGGGTCAGAGTTTTTCTCAGTCCTTGTGAAAATAGTGTGAGCAGCATCCTTCCCTTGACTGGACACACAGAAAAGGGAGCATCTTCACCCTATCAACAGCTCTGGCTGATTTCTCTGCCTCCTGAGGTAGAGCAGCCATCAGAAAAGGAATCTGGACTCTAGGTAACAGGAGAACTCCTGTGAGCACCCTGGGCTGTGGGTAAAGTTCAGTTGCTATCCACTGGCTGAAGCCAGCAGCTCTGCAGCCGATGTCTTTCTGGCCCACCTCCACCAATAAAGTGTCAGACTTCGTGGCAGAATCTGTTGCCAGTTACACTCAGCAGAACAATTAAAGGTCTCTGCAATTATTGTGGTGAAAAGCAAATGAGGAGATCTTGTGTCTCTTTTTGTGAAGATCAGACAAAAAGAATACTAAAAAAACTGCAATCTACACAAGATGTTTTCTGTTAGAGCGTTGAAGTCAAGAAAGCCTGCAGTTGATTTGTCTTCTGAGTCATATCAGAGCTCTTCATGGTCAACACAGCATGTTGTTAGATGCTTCAGTCTTAGTTGTCTGCTAAGGAACTGCTAAGCAAAGTAGCTGTTGTGATTCTAACCACTAGTATCGGTGAGCTGAGATTTGGTTGAATCTAGGTGTGCAGTGGCTGAAGTCCTAAAACTGTCCTGCACATTTGCCAATATTTCTGTGTATCTTTGCTGGGGTTAGTACTGCAGTGGGAGACTAAAAAATGAAATGCTAAAGTATTAGATTACAAATAATGCTACAAACTAAGGTTATGTGTAAAAAAAAATAGAACATTCTCTACCTGGGCCTTGTGTATGAGATGCTAATAAATGCAAATGGATTCTATTTCAAAAATAAATCAAATAAAAATTCTGTTTTCACTCTGAGACAGTATTTTTCAGCCCTGTTCTGAGGAAGCCTCCGAGAATTAAATGTTCCTATTTGCCCTTTATCTAGATTCCTGAACATCCCATGGGAAAAGATGGTGGTGGCCTATGCATTTCTCCTGTGCAACGTGGGGCCCATCCGCTCCTTTTGGAGCAGGAGAGGGAACAGGAAAAAACTCCTGTAAGGGCAAAGACAGTTAGAGCTGCTAAAATAGGAAGTTGTGTACAAGAGATGACTTTTTAAATTTTTTTTTTTTATCCTTGGCCTTTTTTAACTGCTAAGAGTAGATTCTGTGGGTGTACAACTGCTGACAACCACCTATAAACAGTGCTACAGAATCCCACTATCCCTGCTGCAAATTTTGGGCCTGTTGTGCTATAATTTTAGAGCTTCTGGTTTTGTCTATCCAATTATAGACCTTATTTTGGTGTTGAAATTTCAGCAGGTGGCTATAGTAGTCACAGACCTAGATAATTTTTATATATGGAAACATAAAAGCAAGAGTCAGAGACAAAGCTTGGTTGTAAACTGATCTTGATTTAGACCCTTTTTTCCTATTAGAAAGAAAATGTACACAAATCCTTCTAGATTTGGACCCCCCTGAACAGAAAAGCTAAAACGATATGCAAAGTATCATTGCTTCACACACTGCAGATACATAAGAAATGATAAACAAGACCTAACTGTGTTCTAAGTATACATAATCTCATGAACTCTTCTCCACTGAAGTCATAATTAACCGGCTGCATGCACAGAGCTGCACAACAATGGTTCCTGGCAGCACTTACCAGCAAGGACTGACATTAGTTTAGGACAGTTTACAAAGAACCAGTTAGAAACTGTAATTTTCATCAAATGGTACAGTATTTTTGTCTGTTCTGCTTAAAAAACACACTCATTGTCTAGCTTAAGATGTAGTGACAAGTGTAAAAGCATTTTTTCATTTAACAACATATTGAAACATCAGTCTAGTGGTTACAGAGGAAAATCAGTCTTAAAAAGGGGAAAAAAAGAATGGATGCAATTGTCGTGTCCATAACCTGGGGTTTTTGGACAGTACATTGGAAACCTATGTAATTTAAATAGTTATCTTTTCTCTCCCTCAGCCCTACTCCTATTAGAAGGGAAAATGATCTTCAGTTTTGTGTTGCATCCTATTTTAGCTAACTAGTCAAGGGGAGTTTATAGAAAGAAATCATTAGATTTTCCAATGCCTCATGCTAATTTAGAAACAGAACAAAAATTAAAACGTTTGTAACTAGTTCAAAGGTAATCTCTCCAGTGATCATGTAAAGTTTAAGCTTCAGCACGAGTACGCTCATGAAATGCCTTCAGATAGCAGCCCACATTACAATCTGCTGTTTTGTTTTGAATGAATGTGTCGTGACTAGAAGTTTAAGTGGCAACTACAGATAAGATTGAATGCAGCACTTTAATGATATCCCTTTTCAAGTTAGCTGCTGGAAATATTTTCATTTAATTTGCTGAAGTCCATTGAGAATATAATTTTATTTTGCTTTACATAACATTAGCAAACTTGTGATGTTCAAAAGCCATTGCCAAAATCTTAATTGAAACAGACATTTCTTTTCTTTTCTTTTTTTTTTTTTACAGTCTTAAGCATGCTGCTAGGAGAAGAAGCATCCTATCTGATCTAATTTTATCTTTGATCTTTAAATAGTGAGATCAAATTCAGTCGCAATATTTCGCGTGTGTTCCAATTGTGTGTTTAGATTTCTGTGCTGTTCTTCTAGTACATTGTGCCAGAACACCACTTGTTTAGAAGGCTGCCCTTGCTAGCTTTTGTCTAGGAGAGTTCTTTCTCTTTTTTCATAGGAGGCAGTGTTTTGTTCATTATCAAAAACTGTAGTGACTCTGATTTGAATACGCTGTGCTAGTGGTGGTAGCATCAGTTCAGCTCAAGTGTTGTAGCCTTTCTGAAGTGCATGTCTAGCTTCTGCTCTGTAGGAGTGCAAAGGCTTCTGCAGTGGAATTGGCGTGGGTTCACCACACAGAAATGGGATGTGGGGGAGGACAGGAACTGAAAGTCAAAATCCAAAGATAGCAGCAGAAGGATATAGATGCCTTTTGTTAGTAAGAATACAAATCTGAAACAGCATCTTTATGATCCTGTGAAGGACTGGAGGAAAGCAGTGCGTGGAGATGGGAGGTGCTGGCTAGGGCAGGTGGCACTGCATTTCTTCTGCTCCTCTCTCTGCCATCCTCTGGGAGAGATGTAAGGTACAAATAGACTCGGGTCTGCTCTGCTCATTCTCAGAGCTGGCCGTAGGTGAGCTCGTTCTGGTGTTCATGTGCCTTGTCTCTCAAGCAGCCTTTGGAGGATGTTGTGGAAGAGCTTACATGGATCTATGCATGTTCTTGTAAACAGGTCCAAAAAGGGAACCCGAAACTGTATTTTCTCCGTGAACAGTGCTACCTATGTATGCTGGAGCTGGGAAGGGGACCTGAAGCTCTGAGAGAGATTTTATCATTTCCAGTCTTAATATAGAAATGCCACTACAACTGAAATAAGTGCTAAGAATTTTTGTGTGCCTTTTTCAGATCAAACCTTTTAAAGAAAACTATCTGTTAAATCTGAGTGGATGCTCCGTTGTTCTGAGCCCATAAAACGGTGGTGTTTCTGAAATTCTGTTTAATCTGATCCTTCATACTTTACTCCAAAGTCTTCTTAAAATGAGAGATAAGGATCCCCTAATTTGCAGCCCTTACTAGGACAGCTTGTTTGGGGTGTTGCTTATGAATAATCCAAGCAGCAGTTGACATACGACCCCAGCTGGCAAGGATGCCAGTGTAACTATTTCTTGGCGGGATGCTAAGTAAGATGGTGAAACATTTTCTTAGTGGCCAGCTTTTCGAAGTTATTTGCCTTATGGTCACATTCCCAGTCTTGGGACTGTTTAACATCTTTATTGATGATCTCGATGAGGGCATAGAGTCTGTCATCAGTAAATTGGCAGATGACACCAAGTGAGGTGGGTGTGGTGATCTATGTGAGGATAGGGAGGCTCTCCAGAGAGACTGGGATAGACTGGATTGCTGGGCCAGTGTTAATGGGATGAGTTTCAACANAAGGTTGGACATGATGATCCCATGGGTCTTTTCCAACCTAGATGATTCTGTGATTCTATGATTCAAATAGCTTTAAAATAACTTTGAAAGTAAAGCAACAAAGTTTGAAGACAACTAATTATTTAATACCTAGATAGGATTTGATTATATATGATTAATATCTTTATTTGCCTTCAGTATTCTAGAGACTGGACACAGCTTTCTGAGTAATTATTCAAATGTGAGTTCCAGATATGTTTTTACAACATGAAGATGTTTTTTGAATGAATGTGGCCCTTCTCTCCTGTCTGCTCTTGTTCCTACCCTGTTAGAGATTTCTTGACGTGTTCAAGGCATTTCACACTGAATGCTGACCATTGCCTGATGACAAATTGCAGAGACTTTGTGAACCTGTACCTGCAGGAGTAATGAAACTCTGACCTTTGATGTGGAGCATCATTTCTACATGAAATTCTTAGTGTTAGCTCTTTGAGGAAGTGAGGGGCCTCAGAAACAGCAACAAAAAACCCCAGTAAAAAAGCCAACTGGTTTATTAGGTTTGAGTTATACTCTTTCACCCTTATGGTATATCCTAAAAGGGGAGTTAAAATTTTGGTGCTCTTAACTCATGCTGACTAGAGCTTTTCTGGGCAAGTTTTTATCAGTTGAGATCTTAATCTCCTAAGCTGGCTACCTATCTTCTTGCTTTCAGGTGGAGCTTGGTGAGGTGTCCTGGCTCATTAATGAGATGACAGTCTTGGATGTAATATTTCTGCAGGGGTCTGAGGTTGTGTGATACTACATTGCCTACCTGACTGCCCACTGGCCAAGACAAGTCATTCATCCAAGCTACTTAAGAAGTCCAGCACTCTTCTTTGACTTTCTTTCCTGAATCTTCCAGAACTTCTGTTACTAGAGAAAGAACAGTTTAGTAAGCCTTAAAATTTGAGTTCTCCTCTCCACATCCTTGCTGGGCAACACCCAGGTCTGTTCCTCAGATCCTTGCTCATTCCCAGACTTTTCTTTCAGACATTTAACAGCAACCTCTGAAAAAGGAAGTAGCTTGATGAAGTTTCTTTCCCCCTGGAAACCCCAGAAGAGTTAAATACCCCATGAAATTCTTTTTTGCCAGACCAGAAAATAGGAAGATGTGTGAAAACTGTATGGAAATCCTTTATGGGGCAGAACACAAGGGGGAAGCATGACTTCACACCAGGAGCAGCAAAAGGCAGGGGAAGTGGCAGTGGTGATACTGCCCGGCTGTTGGAAGTGGAGATGTTAACTGAGGATACAAAACTTGATTCATATGAGTGCAGAATTCTTATGGGTTTGGTGTAAGCATACATTACCCTTGAACTGGGACCAACACGTGTGTTGCATTATGACAAAGAGGCTGCAATTAAGATTATTTTTGTGAAAAACTCTGACTGGATGTATACACTTCACAGAAACACGTGTGCTCTCGTCTGTGTTGGGATTCATGTTGAGATGGCTGCACTGAGTGTCCAAAGTTGCATTACTTGCTTTACAGTTGTGATGGTTTCAGATCCATGGTTGTTACACCTGGTGTGAGTGAGGAGAGGGCATTAAAAAAGTAACTCCAGATAAATCAGCAGAAGATATTTTTAAAGGCCTTTCATTTTGTAACAAGGTTGTAATTTCTGGAGAGAGTACAGCTTATAATAAAACCAGTCTGTCCCCTTCAATCATTTACATGATAGGAGTTCAGAACCAAGATGAGGCTTTTCCTCACTGCTCCAGCCTGAGATGCTGCCACTCAGCAGAGAGCAGCAAGAGGCAGCTGCCCACGCTGGAGTTGTGGAAGCAGTGGGACAGGCCTTTCATCACAGGCTGGGGGCAGCACGCTGGTGAATCCTCTGAGTTCCCCAGTACGCTGCATACTGAGAGCTCATCATGTTGATAGTATAGACTACTGAAAAGAGTGTCTTCTAAAGGATAAACTAAACCAAATAGATTTACACCACTGTGATCCTCTTCCATCTGACAAACCCTTTTTTGTAGAAAAAAGGGCTTTGATCAGTGAAGTCCTTATGTATAATGTATACAGTTCTATTTCTAGCTGTGCTGTTTTCCAGAAGTATTTATTCAAGAACTACACCATGCAATACAGGTTTGGGCTTTAAAATTGTGAATGTCCCTGTTTTTAATTGTAGAACTGTGATTCATTTTATTAAGCTATGATATCTTTGCTAACTGATACTCGAGTGCCTATTCGGGTTTCTCAAGAATATCTTGTTTGCTGCGCAGGAAATTGAACTCTTTCTGCTGAGCACACGCAGTCAAGTATCTGACTGGCTTGACATTTTACCCTGCTTGTCCAGCGTGGTCTCTGCTGCAACTGTAGGTGAGACATTCTCCCCTCGGGTAGTATATCTTTGGGTTAAGCTAGGTACATGGGGGCAGGAGTAGAAGCAGCACTTATCTTGCAAAATACGCCATTGAGCTGTATTGATTTCTCATTTAGCTGTATTGGGTGTTCAGCCTGGAAATACAGCTAGGTTTCTAGTTGCTCATGAGAAGGCTGATTAGTATTATGTTATCTAATGAATGCATATAGGCACCGAGGGCTTATGCATCTTTTATGCGCTCTCAACAAACCAGGAAAGATGTCTATATGAAATAATGAACTGCCCAGCAAGTTAATCATGGAGCTTTTAGGCTGTATGGTTCTTTTTTAGTTTTGGAAGGCAGACATAAAGAGTGGATTAGTAGTTTGATTATTTATCTGTTTGTGTTTTAAACCAGCTGTGTACTTTGAGATTCTGCAGTGTAACATGAGACAGGAGAAGGGTACAATTTGGAAACCTGATGAATGAGGTTAAGCGTGCGTGGCCAGAACCTTCAGCTCCACTTGATTTTCTGATTCAGCTTGTCATTATATGAGCACCCAGGGGTTCCAGATTTCTGCTGAGGATTTTCTGCCTTTCATGTAGCCTTTCCAAACATTTCCTGAAGGCAATGTTGGCACATCTTCTTAGGAACTCTCTATTATGCTGGCTGCTCTGGCTGTCAGACTGGGTGTGGGGTGCTTGTCGCTGTTTGAAATGATGTAGATACCAGCAGGGTGTGTGTGGCAACTACTTTTTAAGAAAGGTCAGACAGCTAGTGATGAGTTCAAGCTAGTTCAAGCATTTTTTCGTAAACCAAACCAACAATTACAGTTCTGGATCATAGAAGGTCAAAGTGATTTGTTCTGGTTGCCCAAGTAAAGTGCTCTCAGAAAGAGACTGATGCAACATTCATGTTTCTCCCTGAAATCCATGGAGAATATCTTCTATTCCATCTTCTCTATTTTTCTTTATGTGGTTCCTTTGATGCTTGTGGCAGAGAGTGTTCCTGGTTTTCAAAGTTCATGTCCAGTTGTGTATGTGCATGTGTGGGTAGCAGGGAATGTTTCATTTGCTGCCAAGGTATGCTTTTATGAGTGGGAGAGTTTCATTCCGTTCCTAAGGACCGATTGCATATCACATCAGAGCATGCAAAGTTCCACATGTTTATCTTCACTGTGATATAAGAATTTTGACTCAATTATTTATGTTAGAAATAGTACCAAGAAAAAAAAAAGGTAGGAAAACTGAGGCATGTGCTATAGTCACGACAGCATTGCAAAATGTTCTTGCATTCTTTCTTCATGAAGCATGCAGTGGAGATTTTGACAAGGAGTAGCAGCAGTCTAGCCTGCTGTTGTGGTATTAGTCATGTAATGGCTATAAAAAGTAAATCTTGTAGTTGTAGTCTCTTCCAGGTTGGACATTATCCCTTTTTAGTAGGTTCTGATTTGTGTTAATGTCTGGGAGTTTATCATTTCATACTTTGCATTTCAGGAATGGGCTTGGACTTCAACTTGTTTATGTTACAATGAAAGAGATTTTCTGTTTTTTAATGAGGGCTTTGTTGCTGTTTATTAAATGAGAGCTATACTTAAGAATACTTTTTGTAAGTATGCCATTGTCACACCTTCATCTTCCAGCAATCCAGAGAGAAAGTATCAGCAAGTAGACTGTCGAAGCAGAGGGAGAAATTCAGGGCCAGCTAAGGGAGTTGCAGTGATAGGGAAGAGAGGGAGACAACAGGCAGAGGCATGGATGCTGTTAAGAGGGAGATACTTGGGATAAGCTTCCATGTGAATAACACTGCTGATTTCAGAAGATTCAGTGCTTATAACTTTCAGGCACTTAGTAATCACAGAACTTCAAATAATCTCACTGACAGCTAGAAGAAGATGGGTTAGAGTGCAAACAGCATTAGGCTGGAAATTTACTTTTAAATGACAATTTTTGTTTACAAAAGTAATGATTTTTACATGGAACTAAGTAGCACTTAGTCAAAGGCAGTATGTAACATGCTGCATACCTCCAGAGCTATGGACTTACTTCCATTACTCTCGCTTGCTCATGCTGTATTGCCCAATAAGGAAACTCCTTTGTTGATTTCATGGTGCTTTGAATCTCTTTATATGAAAGTTTGTATATTATAGCTGCCCCAGGCATGATGACAGCACTGGCAGCAGATTACAGACATAATTGCACAGTGAAGCTTAATACAAGCATGGTGCTGGTATTGAACAAAGTTGGTCTTGTAAAATGTGCCTTTGTAAGTTACTGCGGTGGAAATAAAAGGTCAAGAATGAACATCCGAGCCTATTGCTTACAAAGCAAATAAACCACAGAAGGAAAAGCAGGATCCTGAAGAAAAGGACGAGTTACAAGATACAGCAGAGACTTTTAGACAGGCAGAATTACTATCATACACTTACTAACTCCATCAGTCAGACCATTCCAGCATTAGTTGTTTTGATTTCATTTCACACCACCAAACTGCATTTTGCTCGCCGCTGACAGTGTGCTTTCTGTAGCTGGCCAGGGGACCCTTTGTCCTGCCAAATGCCTTCTCCTCTCTGGCGTCACCACCCGGTACATTGTTGGTGTCTTTTGCCAGATGTGGTTTAACTCTGACTCTGTGGCTAGAGAATTACAGTTGTAGACAAGTGAAGGTGTGTCAGCCTCAGTTTGTATAGGCAAGATAAAGTTTGTGAGGTTGCTGCTGTTGAGAAGGAGCTGAGAGAAGTGAGAAAAGTGATAGCTTTCTTCAGCATCCAGCATGCACTCCTCGTGGAGCTAGGCCTGCTTGTCACTGTCCTAAACTGCTGGAAAAAATTAATCTTCAATGCAGAAACTTTTTCAAATAATTGAATGGAGCTTATTGCATTTCAAAACTTTGTTCTTGACTTCTTCTGCTGTTGAATGCATGGATCCTTCAAGCTAATGTGCATATCAGAAAGTTTAAAAAGTAAATACCACTCCATAACTTCTTTAAAAATTAATGAATTCCACACTCTTATGTTATCATACGGAGTAATTCTCGTATGAAAGAGCTCTTAGATTTGACTGGCAGCACACTCAGGCTCTAGAACAAATTTCTTTCCTCCTGGTCTGTTCTTTCTTCTTTTTTTCTTTTTTCTTCCATCTCAGGTTGGCACAAGGTTTTGTTCATTTTCACCACTGTGACTTCAGGTAATTGTTGAAAGCCATGATACGAGGAAGAAGTTTAAAGTGTCCCTGATTTTGGGATGTGTTATTTCAGCTCTGTGATTACATCCCAGTCTAGGTGCATATACTACCTGCAGTGTCCCTGCCTCAGTTCCCCAGGAGGACTCTCTCTAACCCTAAGCTGTGTTTTCCTGACCCAGTAGCCCTCTACTTCAGTGTGCTCTAGGTTGGATCATCAGGCTAACATAGTGGCAGTGCCCTTCCCTCCTCACCTGCTCTTAGTTGTGGCCTGAAGGATGGTGAAGATAATTATCCAGTAAAGCAATTCCAGTTTCATCTCTGCTCTATTGATCATGTGTATAAGTAATAAAACTGCATTCTTTGGTGTGTGGTGTCTGAAGCCAAATCACCACTACACCTGTTAGCTGGTGGCAGTCTGTTCTGGGTAGTCTTCATTGTAGCTAGGCTGAAGTCAGTTTATTGCTTCTATAACTGGACTGTACTTCTTTAGAAGCTTGCTTGTAGTACATATACCTAACCAGTATTTCTACCCAGGAGATGTTTAGTTTACTTTACAAAGAAATGTTTTACCTCTCAGGGTACAGGTGCAAGGTGCTGGATGTCTCTAATTAAATGAACAGGAGTAGGCTTAGATGTGATCCAGTTCAAGCTTTCTGAAAATCGAATTTCCTTTTGTATTAATAAGTTTACTTCAGTCTAAGAGGAGTTGGGCCTGTGAGAAACACTATTCATGATAAAATTATTGGTATTTTTGCCTGTAATTTTGAGAATTAGAATCTCTAAAATTAAAGAAATGCAATTATGGTGACTTAAAGTGTGGCCTCAAATGCTGGTTTCTCAACTAGTATGTCTTTCCATGCAATAATTACAACAAGCAACATAAATAAGCACACAAACAAAAAAGTTCTGCTTTGTTTTGTTGATCTGTTTTTATTCTTTCTTTTTTCTACCAGCAATTATTAATAAAGCACTGATTTTTCTGCATTCGTCAGTGCAGTGTTAATGATGTCTCTCCTGGGGGACACACAGAGAATCCTTTTGGTAGGACTCTTATTTTTCTGTTACCATTGGAACTTAGCAGGCATAAGAACTGCACAGTGAAAGCTGCAGTGCTACTGATTTAAGAGAGAATAGTACAGGCCTGTCCCAGTGTATCATGCTAAACTTTTCTGTGGTAATTTGTGATACAAAAGGGAGAAGTTTATAATCTTGAAAGGTACAAAAACTACATTGGTTTGAATAGAACGGTGAGGAACATATCCATTACATGGCTCAGAAAAAACGAGGTTTATGATTTGGGAGGGAAAAATAATCTCTAGGAAAATTAGTTTTCCACAGTATTTGAAAAGTTAATAGCAGGTTGGGCTCTGCACTCAAGCTGTGTATACACAGACCCAGCGTTTTTCAGCAGGTGAAGCTTCAGACTTGAGCAGGTTCAAGAGAGAGCTGTCTGTGGGGAAGAACTAATAGGGTGCAGTCACTATATTAATAACAAAAGCTACTCCTTAGCCCAGAAAAGTGAAGACTGTCTGAAAAGCAGTGGCTTTGAGAGCTGAAGAATTTGGCAGTGGAATATGCCTGTCTTTATCCCTAGGCTTTTCAATTAAATTCAGTGTTAGTAGTAGCTGTAAATGAGTTGGTTAGTAGAGGGAAAATAGTGCTTTAATTGGTCACTTTGGATTAGAGTGGTGATACCAGTCTGTTTCTCGGTGAAGAAGTGTCTGCACTAGAAAAACTTATCATCCAAACTGGCGCTAATTCCTGTCCTTGTTTTCAGCTTTAGCAGAATTGCTGAGAATGAATTGGCCACAGGCTGATGCATCTATTAACTCCTGAACACCCTCCATGTAGATGAGGGATCAATAATGTTCGTGTGTCACGCTGGATAGCAGTTGAACTGTCTTGTTGCTGCACAAAGGACTGCAGAGCTGTTAACTACCTTACACAAGTCCTTGAACATAACTGTAAGTTCATCTGAAGGCAAGTTCTATTTCAAAGTTGCAGTAGGGAATGCAGCTTAACCACTTTCCAACTCCAGATGTTTGCTGTTCAGCATGTTCTGTTACATGTAAAGACAATGAATTTGATATGCTCAGCTTGCAGCAGCGTATGGCTTTAGGCACAGTATGGCAGGGCAAGCAAAGCTGTCTTCAGCTGAAACCAGTTAGCACATCCACAAGTGTTCTGTGGTTTATGATTTTTTTACTTTCCCACAACAATGGCATTTGAAAGTTTTCTGTTTTGGCTGGTAAAGGAATTATTATGTCTGATGTCAAAACACTGGAAAAATGGTGTTGTGCAATGTCTATTGCCTAGGCAGTTGATGGGACCTAGCATAACCATGAGCTGTAGTGAGGGAGTTGGACAGTATTTTGGAGGCTGCCCAGTCCTTTAACTGTCTTTCACTGCTGTGTCCTGAAGGTAAATGTGGCTCTGATGGATTCTAGCCAGCTCATTTCTCCTCATGTGAGAGACTTGTTCTGCTGTCATTGCAAGGTGTATGTTCATTCTTTTCAATATTCATAAGACATATGGACGGGCTTAATGTGATTTAAAAAGAAATAGGATTAGCCAAACCATGAAAACGTAAAGGATTTGAATAGCACCAGAGAGGGGCACTATGAGCAATAGAAAATACTCTTAGTTTAGCTGTCTGTAGTCACAAGTATAACTCAAAAAACTCGGAATACAAAGCATCATGACTTTGTACACTACCAGTTTTCCTTTTAACCCCTTTCCCCTCTTGATCAGTTGTAGAAGGCATTCCTATTTGTGACCTGGGTTTATTTCCTTGCCATGTTACTATTCTTTTGTACCTGCACCTCCTATTAATGACTGGGAGGAGCTGCAATTTCTGACACCAGCAACAAAATCTGTTTTGCTTTTTACCTGCTTGACAAAGAGAGGGCCATGTGGTAAAGGGCTGTCTTGCATTTTGGGGATTACTGAATCTGTAAGGACAGTGTTTCAGGTAAGATGGTGGGCTGAGATTGGGAGAGTTGGTTTAGTTCCCGACTGACAGAATTCTTGTGTGAGTTTTGTCTACCATGACAGCCTTCCAGAAAGCTGGAGAGGGGCTGTTTATAAGGGCGTGCAGTGATAGGACAAGGGGTAATTTTTTAAACTAGAGCAGGGTGGATTTAGATTAGACATTGTTTACTGTGAGGGTGGTGAGACACTGGAACAGGGTGCCCAGAGAAGCTGTGGATGCCTCATCCCTGGGAGTGTTCAAGCCAAGGCTGGATGGGGCTCTAAGCAACCTGGTCTAGTGGGAGGTGTCCCTGCCTATGGCAGTGGGTTTGGAATGAGATGATCTTTGAGGTCCCTTCCAACTCAAGCCACTCTATGATTCCATTTTGAAGAATTCTCCCATGCTACAGAAAAAAGGGTTCCTGCAAATATCTTTTGAAACCCTGACTTCTGTGGTCATGAAAGTTACCCTTTTTTTGCCAGTGACGTGGCACCCACCTTTTGTCTCTAATGAACATATAAGAGTTCTATAGCACTGGTATGGTGAATACTAAATGCTGTTGGTGTTGGCGTAAGTAACGATGTTTTATAGACTGTCCCTGTCACATCAATGTATCCCCTGTACTTAGCAACCTTGCTAGTGGTGGGGAGGCTTCAGGATGAATGCTTAGTTTGAGTCATGTTGCAACTGTCCTCCTTAATTCCACCCTTTGGGTCCTTCAGGGAGACAGATGTTTCCAGGAAAGGTTTATCTCCACGGACACTGGAGTAGTTTTAGCAGTAAACTTTAGTATTTATACTGTTTGAAATATATGTGCCTCCAGATATCGCAAGCAGAGAGGATTCCTTTAGCTCCAAGATTAAAAGGGTCAGACTTAGAAACAGATGGCAAACATGGTCATAAGCACTATTGGTTAAGGCAGTATATTGCAGAGGGAGCACAGAATACTTACTTGCAGGACCAGATCCCAAGAATTAACCTTGTCTGTTTGGCCCATTGGAGAATGACAAATCTCAAACGCAGCATCCACCGAGCACTAATGGCATTTGTGCTGGTGAATTATTGGCCTGTAGAGAAAACTTCGGAGGACCATTGTCTTTATCTCGGCTAACCTTGTGTTTTTACTGTGCAAAGTACTTGCAGCACACTGCATGTAGTTTATTTTTCCAGATATTCAAGTGCACCATTCTTTGTGCATGAACTCCCAGCTCGTTCCTATTTCTATGCACGTCTACACTATCGTCAAAAGAAGTTCTACGGTGAGAGCTGTTGTCACTATTCAGTTTGGAACCAAGTCACCAGGACACTAGCCTTACAGGTTTTACTTTGTGAGCTGCTTATGCTTTTCCTTTGCTACAGTGCTTAGCTGTACAGTATGAAGAGTTGTTCAGAATTGCCTTTTACTATCTGATTTGTCAAGAGAAAGGAGTAGGGGAAGAGCTTCTCTCGGTTGCACATGCACAGGAAAAAAACCTCCTGAGAAGCAAGAAGCACCATGAAGTTCAAACAGTGCTGTAGGAGTGAGGATTTGTTTCCATTTCTGAGAAGAGCAAGAAAATATTTAATCCCCTGAGGCTGAGAAGCACAAACAACTCTGGAAAAGCAGAGTTAGCTACATTTCTTAACCAGAGAGCAGTAGGGAGTGTGTAAATTTCTCCTCTCCCTCTGGCAGTCCTGTTGCTGTGTGCTCACAATAGGTGCAGTGGTCAGAGTAAAGTATTTATAGCTAGTACAGCATAATTACTTTAGGGTACTGGTTTAGCAGAAACTTCCAAGCTAGAAAAGCCACAGAATTTTGGTTTTGTTTGTTTGTTTGTTTACTAAATAAATGAAAGATAAAATCAGTCCTAAACTTGAGCATATGTACATAAATAACAACTTACAGGATATTTATTTATAAGCAAGGATCTTTAATGAACTGTTGTTATAAAAAATTCAACACTTCAAGTCCTATTGTTATTAGTGGCAAAACTTAATTTTGCCCCAATGGGACATGGATCTGGCCTATTACCTATTTCTGTAATAAAATCCAAGAGGGGGAAAAAATAATTGCCAAAGATGCTGTACAATAATGAAGGTAATTCATATTCACTCCCCCTTATTCACTTCCACCTCTGATAAAACTCTTGCAGAAATATCCCATACTGCTCTATTTATAATCCTCCTTAAGACAGATAGACACACATTCTGTACTCACAGCAAGGAAAATGGGTTAATATACAGTTTGAGGTACGAGGCATACTAATGATGTTGATCTCTGTTTTTCAATTTGTGAATGCTAGAAGGCAAGTCAACTGGAAAGAACAAAAGATTATCTGGGTTCAAAACAAGCAAATAAAAATGTTGGAAATTTAATTAATCCCCTGCTAATTTGTCTGAAAAATACCTAAATTTGGTTACCTCTGACTCCAGAATTTTGAGAGATTATTCAACTGCTGATGCAATTGAATTTAAGCAATGGGATTTTAAATTACATGTTTTTTTAGTACAGCTAATTGGCATAGTTAGAAAATATCAACAGTAATGGAAAAAAACCCCAAACAACAAACCAGGAGCAAGGGTGCAGGTTTTTAATGTAGCAATTCAGAAATTTGTAGAACAGCCTCTTTTGAATGCTGACATTAATTTCAGATGTGCCTGAACATAATTCCTACCACAGGATTTTCTCCTAGTGCAGAGTCTGTGCAACGGCAGCAGCCGAATGTTTCTGTGGAGCTCTGTGTAGTAGATGTATAACTGCAGTGATTTAAAAGGAATATTGATATAATTATGCTCTGAGGGCACAGCACTCTGCTAGCACGACTTGCAATGCAAAAGATTACAGGAAGGAGAAAGTATCTCATATACTTCATAGATTACCTTCTTGCTACAGCCAATGCTGGGCATATTAGTTGGAAAAATTAATTTCAATTCTATTCTGTTTTATAAACATGCACTAAACATGCTTATTAGAGGGATTGATTTTTTATACATCTCCCCTTCCCCTCCTCTCCTAAGAAAAATGATACCTTGCCAATCTACTAGATATTTGGTTTTTTTTTTCCTAGAGTTTTTGCATTGTGTCAATGAGTATGAAGGTGTGTGATCTACTTAGTATAGGATGTTGATATTCTTCAGATGTCTTTTGAAAAGAGCCCTTATAACCAGCTCTTGAAGAAATTAAGCTTGATGAAGTAAGTGGAAAGGTCTTCCTGTGGATGAATAGTTACTTAAAGATGGGAAAGGAAGTTGAGGTAAAAAGAGTAGAGCTTTCACAATGGAGAGAAGGAACTGATAGAAACTTCCTTCTAGCACACTGATTCTGGGATTTTGCCATTTACATATTTATGAATGAGCTGGAAAGGGGACAAAATAAAAGCATATGTAACTTTACTCAACTCTGAAAAGCATGGAGTAGAACTAGAGTAGATTAAGAGTATATGGAATAGGCTTTACACAGGCTGAGACTGAGGAGACTAAGGCTGCTCTGCCTAGAAATAGTCAATCTAAGAGAATATGATGCAGACCTGTAAGTTATGAAGTGAAAAATTTCCTAGGGAAGGATCACTCACGATCTCCCATAGCACACAGATTAGGTAATTGTCAGACTGAACACTAAAACAAAAGCAAGTTATTTTTTCACATTGTCAACTGTCAGAGGATATCTTAAAATTCAGAAAAGGTAGACAGGGCTTATAAATGGTTGAGGCAATTTCAGGAAGGACTCTCTGTTGGGTGCTGTTAACTGTGGTGATCTGGAGGAAATATTCTACTTGGAAAAGTCACATAACTGAGTGCTAATGATAATAAATATTGCATGATAGCTGTTCTTTATATCCCGCGTATGTTCTTTTTATACTCTTCATATGCATATATTTCTCCATCCAAGAGAACTTCAGAGCTCTGTTGCTCTTGTTGCAGTGTATGGAAGTTGTCGAGTTACTCGAGCTTTCCACTGCTTGGAACTGCTAAGCAATGCAAAGAGGGTTTTCAAGAAGTGTTTAAGCTTCTGTAAGTACTTGTTACTGTCATTGGTACTGTGTATTATTGCTGCTGCTTTCTGTTGCATGGCACTTAGGTAGTCCCTGCTTATTATATGGATGCCAGACTGCACAGAAGGAACATACACTTAAGGAACTAAGAAAACTATATAGATGGCTATAATATCCCTTACTACACATTGATTTTTACAGTTGGCTTTTCCAGACCCTGAAATATGTCATGTTTCTCATCAGGATGAAAGTGGCAGTTTTAAGTACCGCAGAACAAACTCCTACTGGCTGAGTGGAGTCCTGTCTCTTTTTGGGTTTGGTTTGTTCTTTTCCCCTATGTCTTTTAGATGCAGGCACAAGACCTGAAGAAAAATCCCAGACATTGAGTAATATGGATATTTTGGATATCCATATTAGTTCTGGATATCAAGTTTTTAGGGTCAAGTCTAGTGAAGAAAAAGCAGGAGCTATTGTACTGAGCAAAGGGGGAATTTGGGTAGATTAATTAGGAAAAAGTGTTTCTGTTGCTTTGGGGTAGTTTCTATGCAATAATTCAATATGAAGAATTACTCTTTGATTACCAGTGATCTATGAGTATACATTTCCACTCTGCTAGTTTTTATCCAGTGCAGCATATTCTCTCCCGCTCTGCGGTTTGCACGTCATCCCATAGGGTGGATGGTGCTGGGATCACACCTTGGGGGTGTTTGTAACAAAAACCAAACCAAAAAACAACCACCAAAAAAGTCAAAACAAAACCCCACAACAAAAAAGAAACACAAAAAAAACCTGCCACCACAACAAAAACTAACAACAACCCCCCATAAGTGTATGTATGGTAAAGAAAAATGGTGTGGCCACCCCAGCTTTATTTTCTAATTGAATGGTTGTTATGAGCTCTGCAAGGGAGCTTTACGAAGTCTTACTTTGGTGCTACAAACTTGTGATTAGAATTCTAACAGAATGCTTATGTGCTCAAGGACTCTGGGCTTTGGATGGTTTTGGATAAATACTTCTCTGGAAGCTAGTTTTGATAGATTCAGATCATGTTCTGGTGTATGGTCGCAGACCTGTGCTGGCACTGTCTGTTAATGAGCTTTAACAAATGAAAATGAATTCTTTTGCCTGGGCAAGGAAAATAAAATAAAACAAGAGGGCATTCACGTTGGAAAACTGTAGTTTCACTGCCCACAAAATCTTTAAACAAAACTTCCAAAAGACACCCCACACCAAAGCAGAATTCTAGGGGAATGTGCTCCAAGAAAAAGCACTAGCCATAAAATACTTCTCCCCGTGCAGCTTTCCAAAGTGTAAATTTCCCCAGGTTCTGGACACAAGTATAAAGCAAAGGTGCCACTGTGGCTTTCTTACAATGATTGCTGGGTGCCATCATGATTCCTTAGAAGCATTCAGTGTTTTCCTTGCTGAAATCTATGGTGTGAGCTGGGCTACTGCTACTATAGATGCCAAGCTCTGACAGTCAGGTTAGAGGTGGCTTAAATACACGCACACCAGGGTGTCCTGAAATCTCTTGGGCTTTCAGAATCATCCGGCATTTGGAACGAGTCAAGTCTGAGAAAGTTCTCTAATCTAGTAGAGTAAAATGGGATAGGTGACTACTGTTGAAAGCTTTCATTTTCTTGCTCTGAAATGGAAATATGGGTGTATTTTGCTAGTTTTCATCCCCTCAAAGATTCCAGGTTTTCTGCTCTAAAGCAGAAATAGGAGCTCAATTTTGTGTGTCATTAGAATTAAGGATTATAAGTTTGGCGATTATGTTGCTGATTACAAAAATATTGTAAGTGAAATCCTATATTTTGCCTTCTTGTCACCTCTCATTTTTCTAGGTTAATCAAAGTAAAGCCAGGACAGGCTAGAGAAACGAGCAGATTGCAGTGCACAGAAGCACACCTTATTCGATCCACTCGATTTTTTTTTTTTGATTTACTGTGTAAAATCAAGGCTACCATATTTCCAGTTTAATGGGGTTCATTGGTGTGAAAATGATTACTATATTCTCAAACATCTCTAATTAATTGAAACTTAAACCTGTCATATCTTTTTTTTTATTAGGGTGGCACTGTATTTGTGTTGAAACATCTGTCATCTTGTCATGTGTGTGAATGCCTTTTCCTAATGGTCAGCTTGTCACAGTTAATTAGTCTTCAGACGTATGAACAGTCATAAAGCAATGTGACTTTGAAAATTGTGTTTCTAAACAGCCATAACTTTGAACTCTAAAGAGACAGTGTACTTACCAGATATCTGTGCAATAAAGCAGACTGTAAACTACCTTCACCCCAGGGGCTGAGGGAGCAGTGGTCTGTGTAGAACACTTCTTGTGTTTACTTTCACGTTTGCTGCGCACACGTATCCAGTTTGGATTTCTTCACTGGTTTTTAATAATGATGTACAATTGCACAACTAATTGTCTGGATTTTTGAAGTTCCTTTCTGAGCTCCAGGAAAAAAAGCCAACAATACTGATGAGTGGGTTGGGTTTTTTTGTGTGCTTCAGTTTTGCATGTCCTCTTTGATATCAGAAAGCCCTGACTGTCCTCTGAACACAAAGTGGACATCAGATTTCCCCCTCAATGACTGACCATCTGTAACAACTTTTCAATACCATGGCTTTACTGTAGGCTGTGTTTAGATCATTTGGAAGGGTATGACAAGTCAATACATTTGAATTTGCATCCAGACTTGAGAGATATCTGATATCAGGTTTATCATTCAGAGATATCTGATATCAGGTTTATCATTCAGACTTACTCTTGGTTTTAACTTCTTAATGTTCCACCCAATCATCAGACATTCAGAACCCTCCAGGAGAGATGTCATTTCCCTGTTGGATTAGGATCTATTCCAGAAAAGAAAATGGGGAAAAGAAAATTGGAAAAAGAAAATGAACTCAATAGAATCAGTCCATTCATAAAAACCCCCCACCTTCTAGCAGATGCTATAGCAAGCGTCTTGGTAACCTGATATTTTTGCAAGAGGCTTTTTCTACCAAAGGTAATTCATGATGTCTTACACTCTATTCATCCTCTTTTAGATAAGGTGATTTCCATTTCACAAGAATTAATGCTTCAGCGTATAGGAACCCATTTTTCTTATAAACTCTCATTATGGTGTTCTGAAGAATAGGTAATTCCAGGAAGATCAGAAGCTAGTGGTAAATGCATGTCTGTAATGAAATCTATTCAGTTTCCAAAAACATAGCAACTTATATGTCTTAAATTATAAGATGATTCCCCTTTTTTTCAGTATAATAGTCTCAGTAGACTTTAAAAAATATTAATAGGGATGGAAGAACTACACAGAGGGAGAAGGCTTGAATAGCTGGTGTAAGAAGCTGACAAAATGGGCTACAGGTACATAGGTATAGCATTTTATTTTTTAAGAGTAATCTGAATTCCAGTAGACAGTGAATATCTCCTTGATCTCCATGTGTTTGGAAAGAATGAGCAGCTGGTGCCTCCTCAGCCTCCTTCCCTCACTTTATAACCTGGTAGCTATCTGTCTGCTGAGTTTTGGATTCTGTATGAGCACCAGACAGAGTGGGGGATATGGATGCCATTTGCTGGTAAATGCTTAGGAAAAGCATTTTAATCTTTAGTATCCTCCCCCAGAGGTGAGGGCTGTGCTTCCGAAGGTAGCCACGAACTAAGAAAGTCACTAGGAGAGTAAGTGAAGTAGGCCTACGTGGCATGGGCAGCGGACATCCGAGGTGGTATGGAATCAAAGAGCACCCATATCAACAGACTCTCTAGCAGGTTTTGGGATCAGAGGACTTTGGAGAGTTGTGGCTTAAGGACAAACCTTTGGGTCTTTCATAAGAGGTCCCTTCAGTCTTAAGAAATGTAGAGAAAAATCAGTTAGGGCAGATCTTTAGAGGAAGAAGAGATATTTGGAGACAATGTTATTAAAGCTGTCAGTGACCAACTCAGGCTGTTTTATCAAAGCCATAACTCCGGGTGGAGCTGCTGTTTTCCAGCACCCATCCAGTGGTTTAGAGTCCTGGCATGTAACACAGCTGTTCCTTGGAGTCAAGCGTTCCGCCTGCAGCCTGCCTGCTCTCGGGGAGATCCAGGACAGAATTACACAACATACATAACCAGTTTTAGGAACCAAGCTCTGCCCTAACAAGCAATAACACTCTGCGTCTCGGACATGAAAACAGCTTGCCAAGTGCTGCGGTAACAGAACAAACAAACATGAACAAAATGCAGGCCTGCTCTGAGGAATGTATGGTACATTACAGTTGGAAAATGAGCCTCTCAGGACCAGATTCTCCTCATCCGATTTAGACCAGCTCAGCCTCATTAACTGACATGAATTTACTTGGGTTCTGTACAAATCTGAATCTAAAATTATGGATTTCTTCCCTCCTTAGGGGTGATTTGCAAACCACACTTCTTTTATTCCATTTGGCATCTTTGGATTATGGTGCAGGAATTCAGGCTTGGCCATGAGAAAAGCAAAGAATCTGCAGCTTACCCAGGCCAGATTTGATCCTTCATCAGGGAAGCTCTGCTGCAACAACATGATGAATGAGGAAAAGGTAGCTAGCTGGTAAATAACTAGGAGATCCTCAGGCTGCCTTTGGAATGCTGGTTTTGAATGGATAAATCATAAAGGCAGTTTCTCCTGTAGAGAGTGAAGGTTCTTCTCTGAAATCAGGCTTGACAATAAGTGTTCTAAACTGTTCTGGGTCTGCAGAGGTAAAGTATTGCTAAGGCTCATCCGATCACTATCAGATATACTTAGGGGTTATCCCACAACTTCTCCAGAATCTCAGGAATATTCTTTGTGTGTTGTGCTTTGTTGCTGGCTGCCATCTAGAGAGTACCTGTCAAGTCTCTTGACGCACAAAAGCGTCGGAGGGAATAGAACTGGTGTCTGTGTGAATGCATCCCTGGCCATCCAGCACCATCCAGGCTCGCACGTGTGCTTAGTGAGGCTTGGGAATTGTGGAATAAATATCACAGGGGCATTCAGGTGGGGAGGCAGCTCTGAAGATCAAATGGCCAAGTCTCCTGCTCAATGGGGGACCAATGCAAGGCCACATCAGGTTGCTAAGGGCCTTGTTCAGTAAAGTTTCAGGTGTCTTCAGGAATGGAGGTTCCTCAGGTCCCTGTGCAATGTGTTCTGAGGTTTAACTGCTTTCTGCAAGTATGCCTTCTTGAGCTGGGGGTTCTTGTCATCTTCAGTTTAAACCCAGGTATTGGGGGACATCTTGCTGCTTGTGTCTGTACTGACATTAACTGATCTCTGGCTTCGGAGGTTTTGTAAGGCTGCTCTTACAATTTATTGTGAGATTTTATAAGGAATTTGCCAGACTCCCATTTTTTTTGTTTGTTTGTTTTCAGCCAGCAAGCAGAGATTGAGGAAAAACCCAATTATTTAGCAGAACTTTCAAACTAAATAAGTCAGAGGTGACTTCAGGACAGCTGTCCTTGTTCTGAATTCTCTTGACCTTAAGAAACCTCACCTGAGGAACAAGACTTTGAAACTTGCTTTGCTCAAGCCTGTGTCTGCAAGAAATAAATGAGGGGAGAAGTGAATCTAGAGTGGTATATGGCTTTTCAGCTTGTGTCAGGGTAGCATCAGCTCGCGGGTGGTGCTGCAGACCTGTTGTGCAGTGTATTGTGTGCAGCAGTATTTTGTGAGACCTGAAAAGCAGGTGACAACTGCATATTTTGTCTTTGTGTGTGATTTAGAGAAACAGACCTGTGATTTAATCAGCTGCTGAGCTGAACAGTTGGAAAGGATAAATTCATATGGAAAGATGATATATTTTAATTAAAATGTTGCCCCACTATAATGATTTTTACAAACTATGGCTATAACTCACTATCTTGAATATTTCTCTCCAAGAAAAGTGGCTAAGTGCTTGTCTTGCACCATTGTTACTTTATTTTTCCTAGGGATGTTGAGGCTGCCAGGTTCATCCTGCAGTGTAATTTGGAGACTCTTCTTGATTTCATTAACTGACCAGAGTCTTCTGGTCACATTCTGCAGGTTCACCTTGCTTTTGGTTCTGGAAATTCCTTTGAGATATTTAAATGATAATGTGCTCTGAACACTTCTTGTTTGGAACTTTGTATTCTACCAGCTGCCACTGTACTTTCTTGCAGTAGCTAACAGTTGCCTTTTGTGCAAGTAAGTCACAGAATCATTGGATTTGGAAGGGACTCTCGGAGATCATCTTGTCCAACCCCTCCCCCCCAGCAGGTTTGCCCAGAGGATCACATTCAGGTGGGGTTGGAATCTCTCCAAGGAAGGAGACTCCACAACCTCTCTGGGCAGCCTGGGCCAGGCTCCATCACCCTCGCAGTAAAGAATTTTTGTCTCTTATTTAGGTGGAACCCCCTGTGTACCTGGTTTTGCCTGTTGCCCCTTGCCCTGTCACTGGGCACCACTGAAAAGAGTCTGGCTCCATCCTCCTTGCACCTGCCCTTTAGATATTTATAGACATTGATGAGGTCTTCTCTCAGTGTTCTCCAGGCTAAATAGTCCCAGTTTCTCAACCTTTTCTTGTAAGAGAGAAGTCTTCCTTATACTGGCTGCAATTCAGCACAAATCCAGATTCTGACAGAATTTTCCATGCTTGCTCTTGAAGGCCATCATTATCTTCTGTGCACAAGTAAAAGAACTTCACCACTTGCCTTGAGCAGAATTGCTTACAAATGCATACAACACAGATGCCTTTTACACTTTTCCTTCTTCCTTCAGAGAGATCAAGAAATGTATTTCTTGAAAGTGATCTCCTGAGGTCTATGTGGATCTGAGGAAATTACATGAGGATTATGTGGAGGAAGTACTAAATTAGCTCTGTCTCCTCTCCTACCCTTCTCCCTGGTTCTCTGGACAGTACATCCAGTTGAATCTACTGCGATAGAATAACTCAAATCTCTACTGGAAAACTGCACTGTACTGGGAAAGCACAGAGCAGTCGATCTAGGGGAAGCTGGTACGTCCTCCGATGAGTCCTCCTTACTTCCTTTAATCTTTGGAATAAAAGCTAGAAACAGAAGATTATAGTTTTTTTCCTCTGTTGTTTCATAAGCACTTAGAATTTTGAGGTATAAAAGAACTCCACTGAAAAGTGCTTTTGTTCATGTGAGATTTCTGAAATAGGTTCAAATAATCCACGTTTTCAGAGATTTCACTAGAGGAAATTCCCCAAAATGCAACACTTGAACATGCTACAAGGT
This sequence comes from Chloroceryle aenea, assembly GCA_013399075.1. Classification (NCBI taxonomy): domain Eukaryota; kingdom Metazoa; phylum Chordata; class Aves; order Coraciiformes; family Cerylidae; genus Chloroceryle; species Chloroceryle aenea. The sequence continues at coordinate 361,430 of VWZY01013151.1, forward strand.
GCTGATTTTGCTTTTACATTACTGTTAGGAATTTTCTGGCATTTTTAAAGCATTTATAACTTTTTTTAGAATCACATATATTGAATTTGGAGTTGAACTCTGACTTAAAAAAAAAAAGTCAGCTTAGGTTTTATCAAAGCATAGATTCTTTCACAATTGGGTTAAAAAAAATTTTGACAAGGCAGGCTGGGACTCAAGGTTATTGTAAAATCTGGAACTGTGCAAGTTTTGACAAGGTTTGATAAGAACATTCGAAGCACTTCTGTAGATGCCCACACTTCATATATTGGACACAAAGGTTTTTTTCTCCGTGAGCGGTGTATTCTGAGTCGCAGCCATGTGCAGAGTTAATGAGAAGTTTCATCTTTGTTGTTGGCACTTTTGTTTGCCTGAAGCAAACTGATTTTCCCTATTAGCAGAATGTTACCAACACTCTTGTTAAAACAAACCAACCAACCAACCAAAACCCACTAGGTGAAAACACAGAGGAGAACTGTTGGTAACAATATGCTGATGCTGTCCTTTTGTCTGCATCCTAAGTGCATATGGGGGGAAGATTCCCTGTTATTTAGCCTGAAAGAGCTTTCTCTGTAGTCCTGCTGGTATCTGTGGGGAATTAATACAGTGGAAGCCACATAATGTGCACGTTCTGTGTAGTGAAGGTAGATCCTGGATGCCATGTGTGATTGAAGACTAAGGAGCTGTGCCAGCCTCTTCAGTTCTCTCCATGCCAAGCTTCTGCTTCCCATGCAGGAGAGGCAATGAACAACTTCCATTCAGAGACATAAACTTCAGTGAATATTTTAAGTGTCAATTTACCAACTCGCTCAAACTACAAACCCTCACCCAGCAAACCATCTGTGGGATGCTGCTAGTTACTGGGCAGGCTTGGATTGCTTGACAGTTGTGGCAGTAACATTATCTATTGGCTGACAGTGCTGGATCGAGAGCTGCAGCCTTGAGGGTTGGTGGGTGTGCAAGCTGGTGAGTAGGAGATGGTGAAACTGGGCACTGTGGGCAGGTTATTTAAGGGTCTTGCCTTCATCACTGTCGAAATGAGGCAGGCTCCAGTAAGGAGTGCATGGGTAACTCACTGGCACTAAATCTGGAGCAGGTTTCTTATGTGATGTGCTGGACTCACCTGTCACTTTGTACCTTATGTGACAACACTAGGCCAGCTAAGTGTGTGTATTTGAAGAGAGGTGCTGCGTATGAGCTGGGGGTCAGTGAGCCCCAAGGATAATGGGAAGTGCAAGCTAAGGAATCCAGGTTGATTGAGGGTACGTGCTGGAGGGTCCCGAGTTTTCTTTTTCCACTCTGCAATATTCTAACAAAGTGACTTGTACCATGTCCTGCTTGACATTCAAGGCCAGCACAGCATGGCAAGTAGTGGATTTGGGCTTCAAAAGACATACCTGGGCAGTGTAGCAGACAGTGTGGACACAGCTTGGTAAAAGTCCTCCAAGGTTCCTGGGTGTGCAGCAGGAAGAGGGAAGGAAGAGTACCTAACAGTAGGGAAATTGGAATCTGGAAGCTTTGGAGAAGTCAGTTTAAGCCTTAGAGAGTAGCTTTAGTGTAATTTACCTGACAATAAAACTTCTGAATTATGTCTTTGCCTGTCTCATAGCTTGACCTGATCTCTACAGCTTCATTAAATCTTTCAGAAAACCTTTATTTGGACTTTGATGGAGATGTCATTTTTGAAGTAAGTGGAAAATTCTTGTTTGAACAAACCTTGATACAACTTTTTTGTCCTAAGCTTCCTATTTAAAAAAAGCCCCCTCATATCAAAATAATCTACAGTTTGGGTAGAAAATAGTCTCCAGGATGGCCCTGTTTCTGCTGTTGTAACATGCAAGCTTACTGTAGGGAGACTGACTGCAGAAAATATTCTTGGCTTTTCAGCTTGGTTCTTCTGTATGGCTTGTTTGCCTACTTCTGGTAATTTTCTTACTAGTCCGTTCATGTTTTACTGTCAGGATCTTTCTGAATTGTAGAATTGCAAGAAGGAAATTATTTTGAGGAAAAATTAAGGTGGGTTTTCCCTGAGATTGAAATGGAAAGGATTCTGACTGCAGAAGTCATACAAATTAGCTGAAGGGCTCTGGGAACCATCACAATATTCAATACATGCTTTGACTTGGATATCAAATTTGACTGTGCTCCTTTCTAACTCTGGAGGCACTGGAATTTCCCTCTAATGAGCCCGAAGGGAAGTTTGCTTGGAGCTATTCCTCCCCACTGTAACACTTCCATGGTGCAAATGGCAGCTGCATGGTGGCAATCTCCAGTTGTGACAGGGTTCCTGTGTTTGAGCTTTAATGAAGCTATGTGATAGTTAACTGGCAATATTGGGACTCACTTAAAAACCTCTATTGATGATTAAGCAGCAAATATCCCCGTGTCACTGGGAAACCTGGCAGCAATAGTTACTGTCTCCACTGCCTGCAGCACATTCATCAAAGGGCTAACAAAGAGATGTATTTATTTAATTATTTTACTTTTAATGGAAAAAATCATAGTGTCGTGTGGCTTTAAAATTCAGAGGTCTATAAATAATGAATTATTTCAGTGATGGTTACTGTTTTCCTGTCTTTAGGAAAAATAACATCTCCATGTTGTATTTTGTTGCTAACAGCATACTTTAATATTTATGAACTGCCAGTTTTCTATAAACATAGAAAGTCAGTAGTTGTTACTGTAATGGTTTGTTATTTATATGCTTCTAAATTTTACAGAAGCAGAACACCATTAATATATTAAATTTGAACTAACCAGAAACATCCTCTTTACTGTTACATTGAACACAGTAACTTGAAAGCTGCGGAAGTGCTGTCATATGGCATGTCACAGGAAAAAAATGGTCCCTTGGCTCAAGAGAGGTCAGCAGGACTCTGTGTGTGTGTGTGCAGGACCTCACCCTGCAGGGCAGGAAACAAATTAAAGCAGCAAGGCTTTCTGTTCAGTATGATTTCTTATCTTGGGATGAATGGAGTCACTGTGGCAGTAACTAGATTATGGGATGGATCTTGCTGCAGTTGTGTAGCCCTGTTTTCTGAGAGAAGTTAATGTCATTTGAATTTTGTGTGTACCTCTGGACATGTTCTAGAAAGACCGTGGTTCACTTCCTCTCGAGCTCAGTTTGGTTGGACTCTGAAACATTGATGCATGCGAGCATTTGTGATTTTTCTAAATCATTGTAAAACCTTTTAAATCTAAGAGTGTTCCAGGCAGGTGCACTTGTTCTGAAATTTCAGCTCACCTCTGAGACTTGAGATTTATTTGATTCAACGAAATGGCATCTCAGAGGTGTAAAGTGAACCTTCGCCATGTACTGTGAGAGGAGTTTAGCTGTCTCCAGTGGTTTGGTTTTGTTGAATTACCAAAGGATTTCCAGAAGTTTTGCCCGTTTGACAGTGGTAGCTGTGTACATGTTGCTACATGGCCCTTTTGGAACTTGTCTGAGCCATAATAAATGTATGTGCTCTCTACATGAACTGTTCCACCTCTTTATTCAGGAAGTGTCCAGTTCAATATTGTAATCATTTTTGCCTCTGGACAAACAGCTAAATCACTGACTCTGTTCTTCTGTAGATGAAGAAAGATGCAGTATTGCTTCTAATGTACAAAACGCTGACATGTGCTGGCTGCTTTGTTACTGAATAGCTTTCCTCTCTTCCTCTCTGTCTGTCTAAGCACAGCTCCTCTGCTGCCACTTAAAAGGGTGTTTGTACAAAATATGATTTGCTCAAACAAGAGTTTCTGAATTATGTTCTGCAGGGCCTAATTTTTAGACATCTAGCACGGGAAACAGAATCCAGAACTTCGAAGGAGCTGCTTATGTCACCTAAAAGAGCAGGGAACAGGAAGGAAGAGGGCATTTCTGAAAGGCAAGACAAAGAAACTCACAGGCTGTCTAAGCAGCCATCTAGAGCAAATAGAAACCACTGTGGTGGCTTCTGTCTTAATCTCCACTCTCCTCGAGAGCCTAGTTGTCTGCCAGCAGCTCCAAGAATGGTCCTTTGCTGTCTGTCATCTACAAACTGGGATAATCTTTTATGAGCAGGTTCCTGCCATTCAGGTGGGTTTGTTTTATTCCAAAGAGCTGAGAAGTGACAATTCTTAGTTTTAAGACAGGAACTGAAAATCTACACATGGGTGCCTGGTTGTATTTTTAGCTACCTAAAAAGATTTACCTAAAAAAAAAAAAAGGCATTTCTGAACATTTTGCCCTTGGCTTAATGATAGAGAGGTAAATAGGAGCTCATAAAGTCTGAAAGGTAGATAAAAAAGTCGACCTTCTGAAGCTGATAACAGGTTTTATTTTAATTTTTTGCTGTATTTACTTGTTTGACAACAATATATTTACTGTAAAAATCTCTGAAGAACAGCCCATGTTGTGCAAATGGTTTTAGTATCTTTAAGAATTAACAAAATGTCCAGTTGCTTCTATTTGCTCCACAGTTGCATGACCTTTATCTGTTCTGTAAAAGAGTGTTTTTGTGTTGGTTTACAGTACAGTAGAATATGAATAATTGGAATTATGGTGCACAGTCCCCTCCAATGTACTCGAATAGTCTACAATTCATGCCAAAATTTGATTTGCAAGGCTTTGGCCATAAAGACAGTGTCTGGCTCCACTGTGGATTTTGCAGAGCAGATATTTAAACGTAGATTCCTATAAAGTGTTCAGTGATTCTACCTCTAAATACTGCTCTAGACTAGAAGAAAAAAGAAAACCAAGAATGGGACAGATGGTCATTCAAGGTGCTACTTGATTTTGGTGTGGTTCTGCTTTTCGTTTGGGTGCAGGCTCCTACTCAGATGTGCACACCTCATCCACAGTTCTCAGTCTGAAGTTGTCATTCAGGGCCTTTCAGGAAAATCTGAATGAGCTGCAGTGAGTCAAAGGCAGAGACATTAGTTGTTCAGATGCCAAAGTTTCTTGCAATATATGATATGCTTCCAAAGCAGCAGCCTTGGTGAATGATGAGCATTGTGTGCTTTGAGACACAGTCCCTACTGGAGGTGCTAAACCAAAGATCTGCAGTGGGAGGCAGTGGTAGATGTTGTGGTAGTATTAGCAGCAAATGCCACCATCAGCTTTAAAGATGTCAATTAATGGAATGAAATTTTCTCCTTCCCTAGCATGGACTAACCAGGCTTGTGCAGCACTTTGCTGTGCTGAGGACTGCTGCTGGTCATAACTTTGATACAGACTGGTTAACTGAGTGGGTCGGAATCCCTCTGTTAAGCAGCAATGGCTGTAAGGCTTTCAAATGAACAGCACTTTCCTGCATTGCAATGTAGATTTGTCCAAATGTAGCTGTGTGGAGATCTGTATTTTGAGCTTGGCTCTGATGAAGAATTTAGGTGTGGCTGACATCACACTCTGTACTTTTCAGCAGAGTGAGAATGATGAAGACAGCCATCTCACAACAAAAATGGCTGGATAGTGATGGATTTATTTATTTTTTTTCTTTCCACTTCATGTCCATTGAAGTATTGGAATCTTAGATCTGAGGCCTTGCCAGGATTGGAACTTCTCATGCTTCCACTCTCCGCAGTGGACCACAGGTCCAACGGCAGTGAATCCTGGAATTCCCACGAGCCCCCCTTAAGAGATGAGGAACAGAAAAAGATACACAGTTCAGTTACGGTCACATGAGAAGAAACAAAGTTTTTATTTATAATGGAAACACATGCTTTTTCCATCCTGAAAAGGAAAAATAATTTAAAATCTTTTCAGTGAATACAATTCTTAAATCACCTTTTGGAGTTCATAACAATGTTACAAGGTTTTATTAAATACTTCAGGTATAAATCTCTTGTTTTCCTTGTTAAAACAAAACCTTGTTACCTGTTATTTGTTTGTTGGGGTTTTTTTGGGAGGGGGGGGCAGAGTCAATTACAGACTATTTCTGACAGCAAAATGTTCAGCTGAGTAACTTCAGAGAAGTCTGGAATTGTCATCTGTTAAAGCATCCCAGACTCTAATGGAGAGTCCCTGAACTGCAGTCTCTAGAGACATTTCTGTGTTTCTTTTCTAGCGTAACCAAACGTTCAGCAGCAATTAAAGCTGATAGCCTTTTTTGGTTTGTCTCCATGTGATCAACATTCTTCTTTATGATCAGCTTTTACTTATCCATACACATAGAGCTGAACTCATTCATCAGCTCTTAAATGCCTTCACACCATGAACCTGAGTTTTGATCAGGCTGCAAGCATAAGCAGGCAGGCAGAAGTGTAAATTGTTTTGTTCAGGGGTTTGTGGCTTGGCTTTTGTTGGTGTTCTGTTTGGCTGGGTTCTCCTGCTGAAGGGAACACAACATTTCACCTCAGCAGTACCGTTATGTTAATGTCACCTAGTAGCCTACTCCTGAGCAGCCATTACAGACATTTTAATTCAAATATTATAGAAGATCAGAGAGGAAAACGCAGAAGTTACCATAGGCAGGAAGGACAGGTACTGAACTTCATGAATCTTAAAGGGAATGAATTCACACCTTCAAAAAATTCTGTTTTGTAATAGCAGTAAGGGTCTCTCTATCAATCCTTTTAAAGCTGGATGGGGACAGACTGCACTATCAGCTTTGCCAGAGGCCCTTAACTATCCTTGATCTTTATTTGCCAGAGGCTCTTAATCATCCTTGATCTTTATTTGACAGATAAATGGCTCATACCGTGGTTCTCAATGCTATGTTTCAAACTTGGAGAGGAGGAGGGAAAAGTACAGGATGCTCTGTACTCTGCCTAACATATATATAAGATGCTTTGATCTGGTGAAAATACTTAGTGTCAAATCTCTGGAAGGACCTTAATGAAGAGAGCTGACATGACTCTGTGTCTCCTAAGTTCCTGAGTGAAGAAGGTCATGTGGTGGCCCTGAAACTGCTGTCAGCTGGGCTGAGCCCGGCCTGGCTGCAGTGGCTGCCACCTGAACCCAGGGAAAAGGGCTCTTCTCTCTTTATTGCAGCATCTGCAGGATGCCTGGATTTGCCTGGATCCAATCAGGTGACTTATGATGCGATTTTCATCAAGCAAGCCCTTAGATTTTGGGTTGTCATATCCCTACTTGGGTGCTGGGACTGAAGGTGGGCTCCAATTCTTTTCTAGGCAGGACTTAGTGCCCTTGCCTGTTAAGCTTCTGATGGGAGAGGTGCAGCTGACACACACCCCCTGACTCTTGCTCGCTTCTGTGTACGCGTTCGTGTGTGTGTGTGTGTGTGTGTTGTTTAAAGGGAAAATGATACTATAGCTCGCTTGCCATGCTTAGGCCTTTTAAAATATGGAATTCCTTCCAGCTTAGCGTGAGGGATCTGGCAGTGCCTTGCTGAGAAGGCTGGAGCTGGCTGTGAGACCCCCCAATGAACAATGGCTCTGTGCGGTCACTGGTACTGTAATTCTTGCAGGTTTCTTGTTACTCTCCTTTGCAGAGCTGTAACAGAGTTTAAATATTAGTCACAGAAGCAATGCTGTCTAGCTTGTGGGTTTTCTGCCAGCCCCTCCTTGTTTCTTTTTTGTTTGTTTGTTTTCTAATTGCGTGTCTTAGTCGATCTTTTTCTTAAAGACCCAGCTCCCTCTGAACGCTGCTGCTGGTAGGAGAGTATTATTTCTTGACTTTAAAACACAGGGAAACAAAGGCGGGGGTGGGGTGACAAGGAGAAGATTTAACAGCTTAAAGATTACAGGGCTTCCCAAATGCCAGATCTCAAGATCTGTTTGGAGGAAGCACGTCTGAGTCAGGGTTGACATTCTTTGGAAGAACATCTATTAGCACTAGTTAAAGGCTGCAGCATTTGCTTGGAGTGGGAGATGATTTGCTTCCTTTAGCTTAGTACCTAGGAATACATTCTGAAGACCAGTTAAAAATTGTATTTCGTTGAAAATGGAGATTAAGTAGCCACTTTTGACCAGAAGTTGGACATTACACTGTTCTAATGCACAATGTCATTGCTGCCTTGTGAGAGGACACCTTACTTAAGGAGGTCGTGATGAAACCTTTTCACTCTGTATGAGGCAGGGTCTGTTCCTGTACAGTTAGTTTGTTGAAGAAGCTGTAGCGGTGGTATCACAGTACAGAAGGGGGATCGTAGTTTAGGGATTTGTGTATTTTTAATGTTACCTTAAGGAGTCGTACAACACGAGCTTTTGCTGATGTAGTGGTAGAGCATGAAAATGGCTGGGTTTGTTTGTGTATTCTGCACCGTGGTTGAGAGAGGCGGCTAACTCTGAATCTGCAGCAGTCAGCCGTGGATTAGGGCAGCTCTAACATGCGCAAGATTCAGACTGTCCCAGATCCTCCCTCAGGACTTGATTGAAGCATTTCACTTGTCTTCCTTCACACCCTTGAGTCCTTTTCATTTTAAGTCTCTGCTCTGTTGGCATCTCCTCCCCTGAGCAATTTGCCATTATTTTTGTTTGGGAACGGTGGAGCTCTTTTCTCTGAGAAAGAAGCCACGAAACCTTTAGATCTGAACACAAAGGATTTCCTTTTTACAGAAGTATTCTTGCAGGTGGTATCTACAACTGAAAGAGGATAAAAGCCCAGGATCTGTGCAGAGTGTTAAACATGTGTGTAGCAGCTATACATAGGTGAGAGTGGTTGCAGGTCTGCTGTGATTTATCTCAAGAGATGCACAAAGCCTGGACAGAGCTGAGAACTGTTTCCCATGTGTTTGGAAAGAGGTTTCTGGAATTGCTTATGAAACTGAATTAAAATGTATTCATCTTTTGCCTACCGTTAGGACACACTGGCCAGATAAGGAAGCCCTTTTTCCAGAGAGAAGGGAGAGATTCTTGTGTGAGCTCTCAGCATTTCCTGGTACAAATTCCAATGGCAAGGCCTTCAGTTCCTTCGTGGTAAATTAGAACAGAGTTCATCTGCGCCTTCTGGAACGGGTTCATGTAAACTGAAATCTGCCAATTTTGGCCTCTCCATCTGATATTCTCTATGATATAGTGGAAAATACAAAGGCATTTAGAACTCTTTGGGGTCTTATTCTGTTGTGGCAATGTGGATTTTGTGTTTGTGTTTGGTATAGCTGTATTAATACAAAATTATTTGTAATGGCTACACTAATGCAAACCTATAAGGTATAGGGCAAGGAGAGCTGCTCTTGGTTCTAGTTCATGATTATTTTGGCCTTAGAGTGGCGTAAATTCAACTAATTTAATCCAAAGCTATCACCAGTAATCGCAGACTAAGCAGTTGAGGATTTTTCCAAGTATCACTAGTCCAAGTCTCTTCAGTCTCTAAAAGCAGGTACCAGAATTCTTCTTTCCAAGGGGGTGGGGTAGTGTGGGGTTTTCTAAGTGTCTTGCAGTTAGGGCAATTCTTCATTCTTGGCTTCTCATATCCTGAAAGCTGACATGAACAGACACTGCTTGCTCTTGAAGAAGCCCCAAACATCCCCTTCTGTCTGCATAAACAAATATGTGTGGGACTGTGCAACGGATGAGCTCTGGGAGTTGATCTGGATTTAAAACTAACCTGACAAATATCCTAAGCTGTTTACATTACTTCAGAACAGCTCCCAGATCCTACTCTTGATGCATGTGCCAGAAAAGAGGTGGCTGTACAAGGAGGGGACGTGAAAGGCTGTGGGTGGTCCTCTTGCTGAGTGTTGACTTAGGTTCACGTAAGCTTTAAAGTGCCTAACGTGTGTCAAAATGGAATTTACATTCCTGGGAGTGAAAGGAAGAATTGCAGTTATCTACAGTCAGAAGGGTCTAGAATCAGAGAAGATCAAATAATTTGGACTAACTGTTTTCTCCAGCCAGGAAAGCTGAAAAGGTCATATGGGAGAACAAGCTGAAATTTAAAAGCCTTTTTGTGAATCTCAGATCTTTAGAATGTTATGGTCGTGTTTAGATCAGTCCCTGGGTTTTTCCAAGTGCTTATCCTAGTAAAAAAAGCTTCCTTTTGAGATGGATTTGGTGTCAGTATTTCGAGAACGGTGCTGTTGTCCGTGACAGGCCTGCTGCTAACCATGTGATTGGCAATCCATTTCCTCTCCCTCATCCTAAGTACCTCTGTTACGAAATGTAGAATATCCTTAGAATGCCGAAGAAAAAAAAAGCTTTCCCAAACTTCCTGTGCAACAAAGCTCCTACATTTCCTGTAGAAGGCTTCACGCACATGGAATTATAAAAGCACTACTCGATGCAGAGTAGTCATTTAGTTTATTTGTTAATTTTTGCTGAACACGAAGTTTACTAAAAATCCAGTCGGAAATTGTTGCAACATGGTAATTTGACCTAGATACATCCAATTTTGCAAATATTTTCTGTAAGAGAGGAAAAGGTGAGGTGTTTCCATGCTGATGCCAAGTAGAGTGCTCCAAGTATTCCCTCACTCATGCCAGGGAAAATACGACTGTCTGTTTGTCACTCTGCACGTGAGTTAGAGACAGGCGCGATGGAAGCAGTGGTTTTGTGGACCTGTGGGGATCAAGCACATGACTGACTGGCCAGTTGTTCTGGTCAGTCTGCTCAATTCAAACTGAATTATTTTTCCTCACCTTTTATAGGAATTTTCTCTCCCTTTCCCCCTTGCAGGTTCTTTCTCTCTACCACTCTCATCACCTCCAAAATAAACATCTGCTCTTTCCCATTGGTCTCAATATTGCTGATTTTTACACCTTTGTTTGGTATTTGGGGTGTCATTGCCCAGGTTATTTCTGCCACGGGTAACAATTCCATTGGGCTGGCACCTCTGTTCTGTCATTTTACGTTGCTTCTTTCTGCTGTTTCTCCTGTGGCTATCATGTTAGTGTAGCCTTCTCCTCTGCAGGCGTGTTTTCTCTTTGTGTCAGGAAGCTGTGGCAGTTCCTCACGTTCCTGACTCGTTAGTATAGCTGGAGGTTCAGGATACACTTTTCATGTGCATGCCTCAACAATTTCAGTGGCAGACTTTGGAGAAGGTGCCCCAATGATAATGCTGTCCTTTGCGTATGCAGTGGGTAAAGCATGCAGCAGGAGAACAAGTTCAGCTCTTCCATCTGTCTTGGGGGAGTTTGTATGTTTTATTGCTGTGGAAAATGTCCTCTCCCACTGCAGTAAGTTATCTGGAGTCAGTGGGGGTGCCCATGATGTTCTGCTTTGCTCAGTGCAGTCCAGCTAGAATTGAGAATAATAAAATAGGTAGGTACCTACTTTTCCACAGTGACTGGGAAAAGGAAAAGCTGTTTTATGTGCTATCCGAGGTGTCTCTTGACACCAGTAATTTTCTACCACTGAAAGATCCTCCCTACAAAGGAGGAAATTCCAAGGGACCAGATACCAAGAGCTGCAACGTACAAAAATGCAGAGCAGCTGGATTGTGTCCAAGAATCTGGACTCCAAAGTATTTGGTGCTTATATAGTATTTGGTAATTCATATATTCCTAACTGCCAAGACTTGAAAATGGAGGCAGCAAAGAGATTTGAAACTCAGTGTGCGTTTCGGAACAGTGCAGAAGTGGCAAAGAAACTGCAAAGAAACACAGTGATGAACACGCATTTATCTTCATCTTGAGTGCTAAGGGTGTCAACAAAGTGCAAGTGAATCTCTCTGTGTTTAGTTCTAGCTTATTATGTGTGTTTGAAGATAATCAGTTCCAGCATAGGTAGAAGGTGAATTTAGACTCTCTCATTAACTCCAAATTATTTTGTTCATAGAAGCATAGCTTTTCTACAGAGAGAGGGAAATGTGAATGTCAACCTCAAAATGCATATGGCACAGGAATGCATAGGTAAGAGAAGGCACAGCAGGGATAATTCAACTATCACAGAATGGGAGAGGTTGGAAGGGGCCTTTGCTGATCTTCTAGTCCCACAGGTTCACTTAGAGCAGGCTGCACAGGAATGTGTCCTGGTGGGTTTTGAAAGTCTCCAGAGAAGGGGACTTCACAACCTCTCTGGGCAGCCTGTTCCCATTCTTCGTCACCCTCCCAGGAAAGACGCTTGTCCTGATGCTGAGGTGGAACTTCCTCTGTTCCAGTTTGTGCCCACTGCCCCTTGATCCATAATCAGTGTTAAGGGAAGGAGGCTCTTCCAGAGGGTGGTTTGGTGCTATCTCAGGGGTTTGGGATTATTTCCCTAAACTTTAACTAGCTATGGACCCTGGAGGATAAATAATTTCCAAAAAACTAATTTCTCCCTTTTGGTCTTTTCACTTCCAAGTGTCCTAGTTGCACTGCAGTGGTTAGTGATCTCTTGAATACACGTTTGGCTTGTAGGTTAGTAATTGCACATTGATTTGAACCTATATTTTCCAAAGTTTCTAAGTATTTTTGGTGGGGTTTTTTGGTTGGTTGTGTTTTGTTAGGGTTTTTTTTTGTTTATCTTCTCCTTCTGGACAATTTGGAGTAAAATAATAAAAATCCACTCAAACCATAGAGAGATCCAACAGTGTGGAACTCCAGTAAAGAGAGATGAAGTTTAGAATACATTTTTAACTGAAATTAACTCTTTTTTTATTTAGCAGTAACAATTATCAGTCATGTCTTGTCCAGCCCATCTGTGCCAAAGAAATTCTAGAAAAATTTTAGGAACAGTAAGCTTACTGATCTTGTGTCAGCTTTGAAGCAAAGCTGTTAAGACTCCAGCAATGGTATATTGGTCACATTAAGAAATGATGGAACCTAGAAGCTATCGTGAGATAAGAAAAAGGCTACTGCTGTGGGTGCTTCCTTGAGAGCTAATAAGCAAGAGAGCTAATAAGCACTGATTTTCACCAGGCTGGCAATACTGAAACTCTTGGTACCTCTTAATTTCTTCTGTATGCTTAAGGGTTAATTAATTCCTTGTACATATATTTTTCTCCTGGAATCTTTTGGCATTAATATAAGAATGTTCTACGGATAAACAAACAAAAAGTATATTAATTAATGTCATTCCTATCTGGATGCATGGCTGCTAAAACATTTTCTAAGGGTAATACTGTAAAATATTAAGGAAAAAAATACGACCAGGACTAAAAAAATGATCGCTGTCAATCCTTTGAAATTTCTTAAGTATTTTGTGTCCAGAATTTCTTGTCGGGCAAGCCCAGAGGTAATAGCAGCAGTGCATCTCTTTGCAGCTGAGAGATGCTGAGTACTGTGGTGGGGTTTTCATGTGCTCACCCTCAGACATGAATTTCTTGGGAAGTGGGCACAACCTGCCATGTCCCAGGATGTGTTTGCTGATGTATTCCATGCCCTCTGCCCATTCATCTGGATAAAAGTTGTGTCTCCTGCTGGTACCTGAGGCATTTCTTGAGTCAGTTCTACTGATCTCAGGAAAAGCAAAATATAAAAATAGCAATGGCCAGTGATTAAAATAGTAGTTTCAATTAATCTAATGCAAAGAAAAAGAACAGAAACCCCAAAATGTCCTAAACAAAGAGAGGCAACAGTCCCCAACAATCCCCAAGACCTAACATAAGCTACTTGATTACACAAATGTAATTACTTGGCGCATTGGAAAGTTTGGAGTGCCAGACACTGTCCCCTGTAGGCTCGGGCTGTGCCAGAGTTGGAATTTGGGTGAGATATTAATGGCTAAGGTCTCATCTTACAGCATTTCTTTTGTAAGGTCATCTTTGCCAAGTGTATTTACCTTGGATTCCTTACTCTTGTAGTCCACATCGAAACTCGGCGCAGACACTTTCTGCTGCAATACGTTGTTCTTGTTGCAACAGCAGTGCCAGAGGTGTGAAGCAATGGCTACTGCTGTTGTCTTGGCTTTCAGCCACTGTGGAACCTCAGAGGATTTCATGTCTTGCTAAGTTGTCTCACTCATTTTTTTCTGGTTTGTATTTTTTGTCTGTTTGTGGTGGTTCGTTTTTGTTTGTTTTGCTAGTTGGGCTTTTTTGTTTGTTAACAAAAATTAAAACTACAACAAAAACCACACACACCCACAAACACAACGAAAAAATAACCACAACCCCCCCCAAACCAATAATAATAATACAAAACAAAACAAAGACACATCCACACCATACCCCTTCAAGCCAGGCAAGTGTGTGAGTGAATTGTGGAGGCTGCAGCTCCTTGAACTGTTCAAGGGTCCTAACTGCTGTCATTACAGGCAGGAAGAGAATCCTTCACTTTCAGCCATCCTCCATTTATCTCCCTTTTAGATCATAAAGATTTGAGTCCAGTAAAGGAAGTGAGTGACTCATGACTATACCTTTTCTAAGGCTCTTAGAGAAGAGACACATGGAGGGAAAAAAAATTGTCATACTCTTCTGGAATTTTGTACAGCTGAAACAGGAATTCCTTGAAAAGTGACACTTTATTTTCTTGATAGAACCAACTTCTTCAATCCCTCTCCTGATTCCCTCCCCCAGCTAAATTCTATTGCATTTAAGTTACTTGTTGCTTTCGAGACCTTCAGGGCTGTCAGCTTCTCTGTCTATTGCATTTTAATGGCTTGTGCTGCTGGTCTGCCTTGTCACATGTCCACTGCTACACAAACACCTTTCTGCTTTCTTTCACTGGGCCTCCTGTGCGTGCAAGATACTTGTTATAATTATTTGCAGAGACACCTCATCACATTTCAAATCCTGCCTTAAGTTCTCTGCCAGGATGCCTAAAAACATAAATAATAATAATAAAATGGTAACATTTTCTCACAGAACTGAGCGTCCTGCTTAGTGAATGGAGCAATTGGTTGTCTTGCTGGTCTTTGAACGTCCTGATCATCTGCTTCTTGGCTTGTAGATTGCACTTCTTAAAGGGGAAGTTTTGTGTGATTCATTTTGTGTTCATTAACAGACTTTTATAGCACTATGAGGGTATCACAGACCAATAATAACCCAGATTTCTACAGCGTTCCTTCCTTTGGCTGGTATGCCAAATATACAAGTGTGGAGTGTGGATGTGTCACAATTCCAAACTCCTTCCATGGAAAGTGCCATGCCCTATAACCAGTTAGTTAAGATGGAGACTTGGTTCACCACAGATCTTTCAATCTGATGCTTTCATAAAGAACAAAGTAATTTTTTATATCATTTCTAGAATAAGTAGAGTTTCACTTGAATAAATGTTGCATTCACAGTCACTTTGTGGACAGCAGTATGGATGCTGCATCTTTATATCCCCAAATTATTTTCTTACCATTTCTAATTCAAACATGTATATTGCAAATTCTTCTGCTGATGAATTCTGACCTCCTGTTCAGCCCTCCTTTTAGAAGCTCAAACTTTGCCATTAATTTTCAAAGTCAATGTATGAGGTATATTCACAGCTAAGACTTGTTCCATTCTATGTAAGACTTTTGATTTCAGAGTGTGAAATTACAGAGTATAGGCAATTTAAATCTAATGAAACTACTGTTTTGCTGACTTGGCATGTAGGAGAAGCATTTTTCTGTTGCTGGCCTCAATATTAATACCCTCATAGCTCCTTAAAAAAGTGAGGTATGTTGCATGTGGAAAGATTTCAGGAAGATCACAGACCACAGGCAATCCATAATAGAAGCACCGAGGCAGAAAAATGTCATGAAGTGCTGTCTTCTCCTGTTGTTAAAGCCAATTCTTGATTTCAGGAGAGTTTATAAAATTTTCATCTGTCTGAAGTGTTTCAGAACAAGGTTTTAGCTCTGCCTGTAACTTTAAGCACAGCACTTAACGTATTTGTGCATGAGTTTGTGAGAGCTTGAAGAGTAGTTTCTCTGACAAGTGATAAAAGAATGTGAATCTTTGGTCTCAACTACATTAATTTCTTAGGGTAGCTGACGCTAATTAACTAAATGTGACAGTACTGTTGTTATATTAATGTCCTAATAAATTAATGTGCCCATTTTTCTCAGAATTTAGCTGAAAATTGAGCATAAATTAAATCAATTTTATTTCTGAATGCAAGAATCCACCCAGTAATTTAAAGTAATTAAAAAAGAAAAACAACTTTGCATTCACTTATTCGTTTAATTCTTATTACTTTTCTGCAAACTCTGCCTCCTTGCCTAGTGAAGTTCTGCATTAAACTGCTGTGAAGGGCCATTACCAACTGCCTTTAAATAGCACGACTGAAGATGTAGACAGCCAAGTAAATGCTCAGCAAATAAGTGAAGAACTTGTATTTTCTCAAATTCATGACATTTTGCTGGGTTTGATTCTTGCATTTCCCTTCACAATTCATCTTTGCAGTGACAGTGTGGAGATACTTTAACCTCTTGTGCCAGTCTTCTCTTTGGTTCGGGGTGGTGAAGTGCAGAGTGCTGTGAGGCTAACTTGCTGAAGACTGGCTTTTAAACCTCTCTGTATTGAACAGCCATGGGAAAATTCCTGAGCACAGGAATTCCAGATAACTGAAATACCACGGCCAGTAATTTTGTCTTGGGCCATAGTAAACAGGGTATATGATACGATTCTGTGCTACAGTATCCTTAGCAATTTAGTCAAAACATCCCCCAAAGCAGCATGCAGTGTTTGGGTAATATTTCATCAGCTTACAGACGAATAGGACAGCTCTAAAGAGATGGTGAAGTGAAAGGCCAGTTGCAATGGATTCATTCAATTTCCATATGTTAACATATAACACAGTAAATTAATCTTGTATGTGTTTATCTTTCTCTCTAAAAAAAAAAGTTACTAGCAAATAGAAAAAAACAGTATTCCAAATACATACTGATTTTTATTTAATGTTTACTTTGGTAAAAAATTTTCTTACATTTAAACTAAAACAAACAAACAAACAAAAAAGGAAATCTTTCTGCTTGACCTTTTAGACCATGTCACCTGAGTTAGGACTCTCTTTTTGTTGTTAAGTCTATTAACATCTTTAGAAACTGTGAGCTGATCTGGGCAAATGAAGCAGCTCTGCTAATGCTGGAATGCTGTGGTATGGCATATGTTAGATGTGAGTGACGTGCTCATGTGTTGGCACGGATACCATTCCCTCCAGCACAGTAAATTCTTCGGATACAGGGTTCAATAAATCACAGGGTAGCTGAGTCTCAACAGTGTTGAGAGAGTACCTAGAAGTAAAGTTACTATAAAATCTACATGCCTGTTCACTAGTATTTTTCTAGAGTACGTTCAGTGTCCTGTCTCCTGGTGGTCAGGTGAATCTTTACGGGGCTCACCAGGGTTGCTACTGAATGCAGCCAGCCTCTGATTAAAGCACCTTATTATTGCAACTAACATGCCTCGACTTCAAATCCTAGGCTGAATTTGTAGGTCTGGTAGTAAGCACATGACATTTACTATATTATGAGATCTAATATACATAGAAAGCCATAAATTACAGTCAGAGTGGGGTACTGTTTTACAGACCAGCAGAGACATTCTTGTGAGATGAGCCACTGCGAAGGCAGCAGAGTGCCGTGCCTTCTGCATGACACTGTAGTTTCTTCCTAAGTACAGGGATACAAGATCTAGTAGCAATATGCGTGCAGTGGTGTTTGTGCTTAACAACTGCAGCCTTCTGGGTTTAGCCTGAAGAGTTGCCCAGCAGATGCATCTCCAGGGACTGTTTAAATCTCATTGGCTGTAAATAGTGGTGTAATTTCCTGCCTTTTCTGTGCTAGAAGTTGCATCATCTGGCACACTGTCAGAACTTCTATGCTCCTATGAGGCAGAAAGCAGTAAGATAGTGGGAGAAGTTTCTAAGAGTGTATGCCACAAAGAACACCTGTCTGAAGTGATGTAGCAACTTCCTGCAGTAGAAACAATATTCTCTTAAAGTTTTTGTAGGGATTCCCACATGTATTTTTCTGCCAGAGTTTATGGAACTGCTGGCTGATGTAACTGGTGGGAGTCTTAACAAGGAGCACAGATCAAGGCAGTGAGATACATACCCTCCTTCAGCTAACCTTATGCACCCCTACCATTTGTGCTTCCTGCTAGGCCAGGAGGTGAGACTGCATCGTGCCTTAGCTCTGTCTGAAATTTGGATGTGATCCTTCAGTTTTCTTCAGGAGACACCTATGTCTGCCTAAAAACAATCAGAAGGGAAAAACATAATGAAGGAGAAGTTAAACCTAGTACTAAAAGTACAGGGAGGAACCATGAGTTGAAGTAAAAAGACATCAAATTCACCTTAGTAATTAGGGGAAGTTGTTCTGATGTTTGTACAATCAGACAGTAGCAGAATTTTTCTATTGAGGCACTATGGCAATAGCTCAGCAGACATGAAAATACAACAGCATGGAAAGTATTATGTGGACTCCCTGATGTTTGGCTCAGAGGCTGTATTAGATAATCCAAAAAATCCCTTCCTTAGGATAGCTGGCTCCTTTATGAAGCAATGGCAGCTTCAGGGTAGTTATCTTAATGTAAATAAGTTTGCTGTGCGGGGTCACCTTTTAAAGTCTTGCTAGAAGAGCCAGTCACAGGGATGTTTGTCACATTCTCTGTGTAAAGTATGTTGTGAGGGTTTTTTTAAAGTGTAGTAGCACTTTTATTTCAGTAATGGAGTGACTAAGTTGAGTCAGAAGGCAGTCAATACTAAATTGGTGTCACTGCTTGAATTGCATTCTGTCTAAAAAAATATCTTAACCATCCCAGTATTTGTTTCACCTATGCCTGGAGAATGTTAAAACACCACATAAAAGCATGAATTGTATCAATGAATAATGAAAACGTGTTACAGGAGCACCCTGGATTCTTTCCACAGTGTAGCACTAATAACTTTTTTTGAGCTGCTTGATAAAAGTGGAGTGGATTTGATACACATCAGCTAATGTTGCTTTTCATCTCTCTCACATCCTGTTGGATCTAATGTTTCCTAGTCATCAAATAAATTTACTGTGAGAGACAGTAACTTGCATTTGGAGAGATTTAATTCTGTCTTCTTCAAAGGGAGAAAGTCAAGAGGCTAGTACTTAACAGTATTTCCAGATTACTCTTTTTTTTTTTCAAGAAATGTTCATCTTTTTTAAAAAAGAAAATATTCTAGCCTAGAACAACTCGTAACAATAAGCAAGGAAGATAAATAGTGCAGGTCAGTATGAAAAACTCAAGCATTTTTTTACAGTGTAATGACCTACTGCTGTTACTGAAACCAATGACACAAAAATGCAACTCCTTTGGAAGTCCAATAGGATTTACAAGGAAAAATACTGATGTGCCAGCGTGTTCTGGATTGTTTTGTTTTTTAAATATATCCTACTTTAGAGGAGTAATTTTTGGAATCATTTTCTTCCATGAAAGAAATACACCTTTCAAGATAATGTGTTGTAGTTTGAACTTGGCTTCATGGTGAAATTCATTCCGTAGCACGGCCCTTCTGATGTGTAGAGCCTGCTGGAGCCAGGTGGGCAGTTTCAGTCAGTCATTACACCACTCTTCATCACCTCCGAACGCTCAAGTGTAGCTGCTGGCATCTTTATCCTCCCAAATGCAATTGCATACATGATTATTTTATACTAGAGAAGAGCAAAGCCAAGGCTGAAATACCTGGTATGCCCAGAATGAGGTAATCTTGGAAAACTGTGTGTAAGGCATTAAGTAGATCAGAGGTGTGCTCAATATCACCTCAGTATTATCCCTGTGATGCGAAGCTAGAGTGAAAATAGCTATGTCAGAGAAGAAGTCATTTAGAAAGGCTAATCACAAACTAACCAAACAAAATTGACTGGGAGGAAGGGTAGCATAACTCTAGCAGAACCTGCATCTTCTTTTCTTTCTGTTTCTGAAGGACAGGTTTTCTGCAGTCTGTGTGCACTGTGTAGGATTGTGATGCTTTCTGTGATACACTTGAAGTGCTCTGCCTATGGTGTTGGAGGCTTGCTGGTCAGATTGTGGCTGAGTGTAGGAGGTACTATTGTAGCAGGTGCTTTTGGCTGGCATTACTGCTCTGAATTCTGAGAACTACTGACTCTGGCCCAATTTTATACCCTGGTGTCTAGTTATGCCAGTAATGTTCTTGCTTTTCATGATCTTTCTTAGAATAATCATAAGTAAGGAAAGGGAAAAGTTGCACACCTTGCCTAGATTAGGAACAGTAACATAGTAAGCAAAGGCATTTGATTAAGGCATTTCTTTGATGGTGCTTTTTTCTTTTGAAAAAACACCTTCAGACCTTTACTTTAGACAATAATAAACCAAAAAGCCACTGGAACCAAGCTGTGTGCTCTAGAGTGCAGACACTCCTTTGCCTGGTGAAACTGCTTGAAGCAAAATAGGCATTGACATGCTTTTCAGCTAGGAGTGTTCCTTGGCATGAAAAGTTTAACATACTGAAAATGAAAAGTTCATCCCTATACAGCTTGAGAGATGATTGTTTGCTGGGGCTGATTATAATAATCCTCTTCCATAGGAAGTGCCAGTGTCAGTATTCTCATCCCACCTACCTCTTCGGTTTGTGTCATGATGAATTTTCCCATCTTATTTTTCTATCCTGTGTGACAGATCTGGGGGCAGATTTAATTAGACTTGCACAGACTGTTTGAACTCTTCTAAAATGTCTGGTGGTTAATGTTGCAATACCTTTTGATATTTTAACCGGTGACTAGGGTCACGGGTTGGATTAATATCTGAAGATTATAATACCTGTTCTTTTTAAGGGTTGCTCTTTGACCCTTTAGCAGTCTCTTCATTTTCGTTAAAACTCTTTGATAAATTCTGCTTTTTCCTCTATTATTGGACTTTTTCCTTAGTCACACCCTTCAGGGAACAGAGGGAAAGAAAAGATGATTTTGTGTGTGTAAGGAAAAAAGGGAGCCACCCTTCTTTTCCCCACACTTTAACATCTGTAAAAAGTACACCTTCCAGGGTTGGGGAATACCATAAAAAATATTTTGTGTTGAAGAGGAGGAGATCACTTACAAGCTCTGAATGTTCTGGTTTGGGTGTTGGTTGTTTTTCATTTCTATAATATATTAGGTCTCAGATATAAACCAGAAAAACATACATCAAAATACTGGGTGAACCTCCAAGATTTTTCGCAGTGTAAGGTTGAACTCTCTTCCCTGGCAGTCCATTTTGTGTTAGTTGGCTTCACAAAGATGACTGCAGGTAGAATTCTAAACATGAAAAGAAATTCTAATTTCTTTCTCCCGCTTGGTTGATGGGCTCTTGAAATCAAGATTGATGCAACTCAAAATGGATAACTACATTAGATTTAAAGGAAGCTGCAGTCAAACTCAAAAGTGATTCACCCTTTTAAAAAGGACATTGCAGGGGTTACCTTGAGGTAACCTTTGGGGCTTTCTCATCTGTTTTTTGATTCAGGTTGGGGTTTTTGTTTGGACTCTTTGTTTGTTTGCTTTCCGTTTGTTTCTGGGTTTTTTTTGTGTGTGTCTCTCTTGCTTTCCATTTGAATTTCAACTGAAATAAATAATAGGTAAATTTGGAACTGGCAAGCTTGGAATATCTCAGGAAAGGGTTTCTCTCATATAATACAGCTGCTTCCTATAGAATAATGGAGCTTCAGTGTCTTCCATGGTGTATGTCAGAAAACTCTGCAATGAAATCTCTACTAACAAAATTGGCTTATACAATTTGTGTGGTCAGATTTCTGCTAGCTGGCATAAAAAAGACCATCTCTTAGTCTTGTTCAGTGCAGAAGGACAGAATTAGCATTAAGTCATATGATATTGCTTGGCCATCTCTCTGCATTTCTTTTTGTGCTTTCCTCCCATCCCTGTTGTACCAGTATGTGCCAGGAAACTTTGCTGGTCCATTGGATTAATCTGTATTTAAAGCAGTGTAACTGGGAGCAGAATAGATGCTTGTTACATAACCACCAAGCCTCATGTGGTTTGTTCTCAGCTGCAGAGAGTTCTGAATGGCTTTTAAAAAAAAAAAATAAAAATTCTTTGCTGAAAAAGGTTCTGTTGCCTCAGAATGGGTCTTAGTTGTGTTGGTGGCTTCAAGTGTTTGGCCTCTTTGACCAGAAGAGAAGTGAAGCTTAAGAAATAGATTTTCCTTCAAATGAGAATTTTCAAAATTACCTTCCATGAGATGGGGTTCATGAGGCTATCCAAACAAATATTCCCACTAAAGAGCAAGTGGTGAATTCTGCTGTGTGAAATGGTAGATCTGCAGCACAGTTGCAATGAAAAATGTTGTTTATGCTCCTTAATAGCTTTGAATGCATATAGTCAAGGTTAGACTCTATGGCAAATGTTTCATTTGGTTGGTATGGATTAGGAATTCTGGTATTGTCTTTGTTGTTATCATGTTTTCCATGCCAATCTCAGTTCAGCTTTGGCCAGCTGCCCACCTAGTCACTCTCTGTGCCCCTTCTCAGCAGGACAGGGGAAGAAAATAGGATGGAAATACTCATGGGTCTAGGTAAAGACAGGGAAATCACGCACCAGTTGCCATCAAAGGGAAAGCAGACTTGGGGAAGATTGATTTATTAGTGATGTGATAGGATTTTTTAATGTATTATTTTTATTTTTAATATGTAATTACTATTATTTGCTTGCACACTACTACAGTTCCTGCACCGTAAAATATTGGTTACTCAGCTCTTTTCTTAACTCAAGACATAACTGGTTGTCCCTTAAATATTTATGTCCGTGAACCTACCAGGCATGCCTTATGTACCATCAAACCCTAGAAATGATGGGGAAGGGAGAGATTCCCAAGCCAAACAAGTGAGGAAGTTGTGGAAGGGGTAGGCAAGCCAAGGGCCTGGGGCGATTGGAACAGAAGAGGCATAGCAAGATGGAACAGGCTGAAATTCAATCACTTCAAGCACAGGCATGTAAAGAAGAAAATGCCTGTGAAACAGAGAATCTGCAGAGAAGGGTCTACTGGAGCTGGTAGATATTCAAGGATCACCTTCCCAAGCTTGAGAAAGGTCTGTCCTAACAAGCAGGAAAACAAGCAAAGGCAGCAGGATGCCTGTGTGGTTGAGCAAGAAAATCCTAAATTCATTCAGGCATCAAATGATAGTGTACAAGAGGTGAAAGCAGGGGGAGGCAGCCCAGGAGGAGTATATAGCTGATGCTTAGTCACACAGGGGTTGGGTTAGGAAAGGCAAGGCGGACCTGGTGTTGAATCCTGCAAGGAAAATGAAGGGCAACGGGATTGGATTCTACAGGCGCATAAACAGCAAAAGAATACGAGGGAAAACTTGGGCCCACAACTGAGTGAGGCAGGAGACCTGGTGACATATGACAGGGAAAAGGCTGAGGTATTTGTTGATACCTTTGCTTCAGTCTTCACTTCTAGGACTGGCCTTTGGTGATTCCAGTTCCCTGAGACCAGAGGGAAGGCTTGGAACGGAATGAGGAGGAGTTGGTAGAGGAGAACAGAGTTAGGGAGCCACTAACCAGGCATCTGTAAGTCCGTGGGGCTTAATAGGCTGCACCCATGAGCTGACTGATGCCATTGCAAGACCCCTCTCCATTGTCTTTGAAAGGTCATGGTTATTGGGAGAGGTTCCTGAAGACAGGAGTGATGTTGATTTTCTTGCAGTCTTCAAGAAGGAAGATCTGTGGAACTACAGGCTAGGCAGTCTCACCTCAATCCCTGGTAAGATGATGGAGCAACCAATCTCAGAAACCATTTCCAAACACAAGAAGGACAAGGTGATTTGGAATAGTCAGCATGGATTTATGATGAAGGAATTATGCTTAATGAGATAGCTTTCAATAATAAGGTGACTAGCTTGATTGACAAGGGAAAAGCAGTGGTGGTTGTCACCTTGACTTTAGTAAGGCTTTTGACTCTGCTTCCTGTAACATCCTCATAGACAGCAAGCTGACAAAGTACAGGTTAGGGGAATGGGCAGTGAGGTGGAAAACAGGCTGAACGGTGGGTGGATGGCAGTCAGCAGTTGATCCTTTCTCTACTCAGCACTGGTGAGGCCACCCCTGGAGTGTTGTGTCCAGTCCTAGGCTCTCCAACAGAAGAAAAATACACATTTGGTGGAGTGAATCGCAGAAAGAACTGTGAAGATGAAGGGACTGGAGCATCTCTACTCTTAGGAGAGCCTGAGAAAGCTGGGACCCTTTAGCCTGGGGAAGAGAAGGTTGGGGGAATCTTGTCAAGGTACCTCATGGGAGGGAATACAGATGAGGGAGCCACACTCTTCTCAGATGTGCCCAGTGATAGGACAAAGGGCAATGGGCCCAAGTAAACACTTTTCTATTGTACGGGTGGTCAAACACTGGAACGGGTTGCCTGGAGAGATTAATGGAGTCTCCAGCCTTGTTGGTATTCAGAACTCAGCTGGACCCACCTCCCTGAGCAACCTGCTCTGGCTGGCCTTGCTTAAGCAGTGAGGTTGGACTAGATGCTTTCGAGAGGTCCCTTCCAACCTCAGTGATTCTGTGAACACAAAGAGAAGCAATAATTAGCCTGAGCTTGGGGAGAGAGTGTTTGGGTTAAAATGATGTAGATGGTCATGGTAGAATAGGTCAGAAAATATCTCTGAACAACCAGATTTGTCTCTCTTTCACTAGTACACAGTTAATTTGGTAGTCAGTCTTGTTTCTTTTATCCTTCATCCCTCATGTCTTTGCTGCATTCTGATTTTTGTGCCAGGAGGGAAAAAACCTAGTATGAAAAATAGTGCTAGAACTGAAGTCCTGCAGTTTAAGAAGGGAAAAAAATAGTGAACGGGGGAGGGAAGAATGCCTGGCACAGCTGTTCCCAAGAGCTTCTGCTCACCTTGAGCAGAGCTAATAAATATGACAGGATCATTAAAGTATTATTCATCTTTTGGTTTTAATGTAAGGTTAAATGTATCTAAATGCAAATGTTTTCATCCAAAGACTTTTATGTTTCAGGATAATTCACTGAACTGTGAGTTACAGAAGGCTTTAAGTCTCTGGATTTTAGGCAAAATGCAGAAAATCTTCTAATATCTGTTACAGAGTTTTTCATCTGTACATCTTGAATTGTTTTGTCAAGGAAGGGTCATGTTTTTGTTGTTTTTTTTTTTTTAATGGGTGAAAATGGAAACAAACAGAAATTCAAAGAACTTGCCCAAATACCCAGAGTGCATGAATGGTAGAGCCAAACCCACAACACTGATTTCTGAGCTCTAATATGGCTCATTCTATGTGATGAAAAGGTTTTCCTGTCCTCTTAGCACTTTACGTGCTTGGCTCTGAAGCAAACCCTAGTTGACTCTGCCCTCACATGCTATACTCTCAGAGCTTACGTTTTTCCCAGGATTCAGTTTCTCAAATGTAAAGGCTATTTTTGTTCCTGTACTTTCAGTGTTGGGGACCAAGCACCTTCTTGCTAACACAGTGCAGAGATGAGTGTTCCCAGCTGCTCTGGAGTAGAAAGGTACAGAAAGTTAGAGCGGCCTGTCAGTGCTGGGGCTGGGGAGCCATGGAAATTTAATCTCTTTGGCAACTTTGAAATCCATCTCACTTATTTGCGGGGCTAAATGAGCCCTTTGCTAATTTTTTTACTTATCCTTTGAACAATTTTTAGTATTTGAAGGTCATTTTTAATAAAAACGAAGAAGTATTCAAAATAAGTCAATTGGAATGAAGAATGCATTTAGAAAATGTTGTCAATACAGTTGGGGTTTTTTTTTTTGGTCTTTTAAGGTGCTTTTTCCCCTTTAGCAATTTGATAAAATTGAAATTCAATTGAAAAATGCTTTAGTTGCTAAATATCAACTGGGGTGGCTATTTTATTATTATTTCTTAATATGTTTTTTATTTTAAGTTGGTGGAAAACCAAATTCACTTACTGGCAAGATTACTGGAGGACTGGATACTTCAGAGAATGTCAGTCTTGCTGCTTTGCCTGCTCCCTCGCTGTAGATTTTTGACTTCTGCAGAATGATTGTGACACCCAGAACAAGCACTTTTGCTTATCTGTGAAGGTGAAAGAAATCAGTAGCTCTCTTTTTCATTTTCTTTTTGCCTTCTGGATCAGAACATGCTTGGCTCTGCCTTGCCTCCTCAGTGGTCTACTTCTTTCTACAACCTGTCTTTTCCCTTGAAGAACACGAATGTTGATGCCAGTGCTACAACAGTTACCACAAGCACCACCAGTTTCTGTGGAGAGGGGAAGTGTCAGCACCAGTACCTTTCTTTTATTATTATTTTTTCTACTGAGTGAAGAATCTTGCAGAGACTGTGAGTCCTGGGCAGAGCAGGCTGCAGGCTCCCCTTTGCTCTGTGGGTTATGTAAGCCTCCTGTTCTTTTTGCAGGAGATGGGAACGGTATCGATTTACTGCTCCAAGTGTCTGGCTGTGATTTATGACAAGGAACATACCACACAGTGTTCAGGATGGGGTCTGATATCCTCTGCCAGGCAAAATAAGTGGAACCCGTGCAGGGGTGGAACACTTCATTGGACACTTTACATAGTCATCCAAAATCTGATCCTAACACTCATTCAGAACTGGAAGAGTGCAAACAGATATGAAAATCCAGCCTAATATCACATCCACAGCTTTATTAAACACAGACAGAAAAGGAAGGTTTATGCCTTTTTCTGCTTGATTCCTCATGTGGTCCCTCTCCCCTTGGTGCAGTTTAGTGTGTGGCATCTGTGGCAGATGATGGTCCCACTTTTGCTTTCACCTTGACTCTATCTTCCCAGCTATTCCCCCTTTGTTGGCACATCATTGACTAAAAGGTGCTGAACACCCTTGTTTGTCCTTTAGAAGTCTTCCTCCCCTCCCTCTCCCCCCAGTATTTCAAATCTCATCCTGAAATGCTGGCCACGAGGGAAGGGGCAGAATGGAGGCTGGAACAAGGACATGGAGGAGAGGGAAGGAATATTTTTTCCTTTGCTTTCTGGCAGTAATCCCATTTTATGCTGCATAGTTCTGTAGCACTACCGCCTGCGAGCCCAGTTCTGGAGCAGGGAAAGCTGTGCTGTGAGAGGGTGGTAACATTGCTGTTGTAGGGGAAGACTGAGGGGCACAAAGCTTGATTCTGGGAACCAGGCATCATTATCTAATACAGAGTTGGGGAATCTGGGACTTTGTGTGTTTGCTACACATCGACTGTCTCTCTCTAATTGACTCAGAGATGAAATGATGGTCAAGGAACTTGTACATTAAAGAAAACAGTTCCAGTTTTTAGAACAGAAATAGGAAGTGGGAAATAAATGCACCAAGTTGGCTTTAACTGATCTATCTAGGAAGGCAAATCTTACTGAAGCTGATACCTGAGCTTTCTTATTGCATCCTTTTTTTCTCTCCCATATTTCCACACTCCTTATACTGAATTAGTATTATTAATATTATATTAGTATATTAACCTTATTAATCATTAGCCTCATGTGCCAAGACAGTAAATTAAAATCTGAGAGAGAATGTTTTGTCTCGTCACTTGTATTTTTAAGGCTGATGCTGACAGGGTACAGGTGTGGGATTAGAAGGGTGGGAAGAGAAGGCAATACAGCAGGAGTATGTTCAGACTAAACATCAGTTATGCCCTATATCACATTGTCTTGGAACACCCCCAAACTCTCCGCTGTGTAAGTAGAGCACGAGTGAAGCTACCAACTGCCCCTTTCAAAACTGTGGAGGGAGAAGTTTGCATGACACCCTCAATGATACTCATGTATCTTGTTTCTTTTTTTCATCTGAGCTACCTGAAGTGTTACAACCATTTTTCTCTGTAACTATTTCTGAGATGTAGCTGAAAAGCAAGAGATGGTGAAGTTTTAGGTTCTTTGTTGTCTTTTTTTTTCCAGATTTTCCATCTAGTGGTATTATTTACTCACTTACTGTCTTCTTACTGACAGCTTACTGGCGATGTTTCCTTTCCCCAGTTGCCTTTCCAATCCAGGACTCTCTTCTCGATGTACCTTTTGGTTTACCTGATCCCTAATACTGTCCCCTAAAGGTTCTATCAACGTGTTCTTATTGTACACATCTTCATCTAGAACAGTAGTAGTGAAATTGCCTACCATGTGTGACTGGATCATAGAGTGAAATGTATTATGGTCTCATGAGAAAATTTCAGTTAGAAGATTTCTGAAAGGCTGTATTTGACAGCTTTACTATCCAATCTGTGATCTTGTATCCTACAGTAAATGTCAGTTTTGTTTATGTTACCAATTCTAGATAATGGGTCCTAGGACACATAAAAAATTAGGTTCCTAAAAAAATATCATCTCATATGGCAGCATGATCAAAATCTAATTTTAAAGAATGTAATGTATCTGAATATTGGGACAACGTGATGTACCCCATCAGTTCATGCCTTAAAAGAATCACAAGATTAAAACCTTCCAGATGGCATCAGAAGCATTTGTCATATCCATGGCTATGCGTTTAAAGAAAAAGAGTTTGTTTAACCACAGTAGTTCATTTAACCTACAGCACTGAAATACTGATAACACTCAAGGAATAGTAGAAATCATGCTATGGAAGCAGAAAAAAAAGAAATTAAAAGAATGTCACATGGACTAAAGATGTATGAACAGGTTCTTCATGATGTGGAAGCTAAGCAGAGAGGGGCAAATGGAGGAAGTGCTTACATAAGGGTGTTTAGCAGCACTTTCAGTTTCCAGAGACAAAATTATATGTGCCAGACAGTTCAAAATTTACCTCTACTTGTCAACTTTCTATGAGGACCACATTTCAGAGGGTCATTTTAATCAAAATGAAAGACACATCCTATTAGGACAGCTTTGCTGACAAATAATTAAGATGAATTACTATCATGCACTTGTCCTAGATGCCTTGTTGATGTCCGTTCATAGGAGGCACGGGAGGGCTTCCAGTACATGCTCTTTCAAAGCAATTTACAACTGAAGTTAGCCATTCTAACTGAGAAGAGCTTAATCCTAGAGCTGTCACTAGGCATTATTTTCAGATTCCTGACACTTCTACATTAGAACAGTTTATATCATAGAATTGTAGCAATGCCTGGGCTGGAAGAGACCTCCAGAGGCCATCTGGTCCAACCCCTGCTGAGAGCAGGGNCAGAAGTCCAGACAAATCACATCCATGGGTCGTCCTTTGTCCACTGCTGCAGTTCCCATATGTAAAAGTTAATAGGGTCTAGAGACAAAGAATATTTCGTTATGTAAACCAGTCAGCTGTCTGTGCTAGCCACGTTCCCTGTTTGGAAGAGGCAGTAGCCTAAAATACAGAATTTCTAAGTTGGCTTCGCTGACACTTTTCCTAATGCTTTATCAAAAATAGTTCTGAGTGACTATTTTTTCTACAATGGGTGGACCTTTAGTCTTGCATACACAGCACGTAGGTTTTGATGTTTAGTGTCTTCACCTACTCACTCTCTACATTTCACACCTCAATTCAAATTTATGTTGACTTTTCTTCTCTGAAGGCAGCTAATATTATATTGTTATTAACTGTGGAAGCTGGAATATTTGACAGATATTAAATGACAAGTTGGCCACTTTCAGATATGATCACTATGCTGCCATGCCCGAGAAGATCTCATTCCATCTCCAGTTAGGAACAGGAAGGAAAAAAAAAAAGTGACTGTGTCTGCCTTGCAAAAGTCTCTGGTGTTTTAAGCATTTCACTCTTTCCCCACATACATACCTTCATCTGTAGCCAGTAGATTAGCTATGAGTCAGTGTTAGAAAGCCCTGCTTCAGAGGAGTACTTCAGACTGGTATGCCTCTGCTTGCACTGTAAATAGTAAAGAACAAGAGGAACTTTTTCATTGAGAATACAGCAGTTCTCTTCTGCTTTATATTTGGCCACGTGAAACCTTCTCTCTTGGAGAAGTGGGGAAAATGAAAGGTCTGTACAATCGAAATAGAGTTGCTAAAAGTGTACACAGTAAGAGCATAGGCACTCTCTAAGAATAATAGGATACAGGTGAGTTTCTAGGAGTATGTGAAGAAAAGAGATTCTGTGTGGGAGGTGTGCTATACGGTGCCATCATCTTTATCCTTTGTTTTGCATCTGGTAAGATGTCTTTTATGTAGTGGTATCCTGAGGTTTGTCTGCTAACTTGTTGGAAACACTTCTTGCATCCCCTGGTATTAATGCTGGTTGATTCCTGATCTTTGCTTTCAAAGCAGGGCATGAAGGCAGGCTGCGAAAGCACAGCTCCCAGGGAAATTGTGATGCTGCTTGGGCTGGAACAGGGGGCTCAGGACTCGCCGTGGCTGGTATTAGTTCAGTGGAAGATGTGTCTGCAGATCAAGGGAAACATTTGACAGATAGGACTGTCCTTTGGAGCATTGTGCTTGCATCTTTCATCCTTTTGCAGTGAAGTGGCGGTACGTGTCCTTCTGATTTCCCTTCTAAATAAGAAAAAGAAAGTGGTCTGTCAGGAACTGCTCAGTTGTTTCTGATAACTCCAACCCTATGCTAATCATAACTCTGGCACGGTGTTCCTCCATCTGTGTGGAAGGAAAAGAGGATGGGCGGGGGTGGCGGTGGAGATGATGATCGCACTAATGCTACAACACTCACCATAAGCAACATTTCGTTGACGTGCCATAGCACATTGTTATTGTGGTTAATTAGTCCCCTCCGTGGCACAGTGTGGTTCGTGTATCCTAATGCAGGAAATGAAATGAATAGCAGGTGGTGTTTACCCTGCCTTTCCCCGCGGCGGTACCTGAGAATTCTCTGCCCCTGTTACGGCTGTGCTGTCTCTTTGCTAGATTTGTTCATAGTGCAATTATTTTCTACAGGGGGAAAACTTTTGTCTGCACTAGAGATGCACTGGGGATAATGCTTCTTCATGCAGAAGCTTTTAGACTCTGTTTCATTCCCTCTTTCCTTCACAGTGGGGACGCTTTATTTTTTTGTTGTGGCATTGATGATCACCTTTGGAGAAACTGATGTCCGATAGCACGTCAGAGTAAGGAACACAACGAGTAATAAATTCAGTTACATTGTCTTATTTCATGGCAAAGGGGAAATGTTTGATGCCTCCTTCACCGAGACTCAAAAGAGGACCTCTCAAGTTATGGGCAAAGCACACTATGGACAAAGGAAACTGTGGAGGAAGCATTCAGTGTGGTGAGAGAGTGATGCTTATACTGCAGTAGAGATGGGACGGAACACAAAGAGCAGACATTAGATGATGTGAAAGGCTATGTATGAAGTGCTGTTACTGTCACGATGGTGACTGAATGCATGTTGAAATTACCTTTACAGGAATAGCAACAGATGGTCTCTGTATCTTCCACTCCTACTCATCCAGAGCTCTCAAGGCTGCATTCCTAATCAACCAAAAGTAGGCATCCCACACCATGCTAAAGGAATAACCTGAGCGTGGAAGCTCTGCCTTGCATTAAATGTTAAAGGCATGTGCCCTATGTTGTCAGGTAACAAGAATTGAATATATAATGATTATTTCATTTATAATTCTGTCTATCTACCCTTATGTCCTGTTACTCAAATTCCAGTGCTGCAAACAAAATTCTCATTAAGTGCTAGTGATTATAATCATACTCGCCTTTATAGCAGATTGTTGTCAATAATTACATGCACACATCCTTAAGTTGGAATCTTTCTTTATTAAAAAACCATTCCATTTTAGGGACTTGAGTTACTTGAATGTGGAGTGAAAGTAAATTAGGCTGTAGCAGGCATTGCAGCTATAGTTACTACTCCTTCCATTATTGCAAGTTATTATAAGCTCGTATGATTGAAACTGCTATAGATAAGCATGCAATAATATTTTCACTGTCACCATGATCACTGACTGAGATAAGAGCTTGATGTTCTATTTTTGTTCAGGAGAGACAAAAACAAGGAGGGGAAAATAGGGGGGAAAGGGCTTCAAGTCTTGCAATGATATGCAAGGAAAAAAGAATTCCAAGCTTAAAGCAGGCCCACGCATACGTCAGCGATGACACACACACCAAGAGGATTTACTGTTAAAGGGATGTCTGTTAATTTGATTTGCAAGAGAGAAGAGAAAGCGTGCACGTTCAAGATACTTGTTGTATCATTTTTAAATCAAGGCCATCTTTTTCTCGGTGGTAAACGTGAAATGTTTTTAAAGGCCAGACTTAGCATAAAATCTATTGGTTGCTATGGAGACCACTTACCACACAGGACTGCACTCTGTGTTCGACTCTCTGATTTTCTCTATTCAAAGGTTTGGCATTGTCAAAAAACAAATTAGTTTTTCAGTTGTTTATCGCAAAGTTCATTATGGGGAAGGTGGTAAATAATAAGGTGTATTATTCGTGTGTGGATAGGTGCCATGTGTGAATTAACCACAGCACTATTTCTTAAATTTGGTATTTTAAATTAATTACAGCAAAATTGGCTATTGTTAGGAAATAAAACGGATTTTGATCATTCTGTGTGTATGAATATGAAGCAAAGCAGGTAGTTGGAAGTCTGATCCCAACAAAATTACATGGTAATAAGGCTTTTCACACCTACACAGCACTTAGTAACAAAGCACTGGAAGAGAAAGAAAGATTAAGCCCTGCTAGAGTAAAACTTTATGCCTGAGGTGCATTACTTTTCCCTTTATGAAAGGAAAGGTGGGTTCAGGACCCAGTGCTCGCTGAATTATTCATGCTGTCTTTTGCATCTCACATCTTTAGGGTTGAAACTGGTAGAGGTTGTTAGCAGTGCAAGCACAAACCTAACTGGGTACAGCAGTTGAGTGGAAAACTGTTCAGCTGCTTCTCCTGAAGTGTTTTGTCTAATTGCAGCAGTTTCTGCCAAGCTGCCTAGCACACCCACCCTAAAAAAACTCATCCAGGGAGGAGGTGCGAAGTGTTTCCTCTGGAGTTTATTTGAAGCTGAAGCTAGTCAACCCCGCCCGAGATCTGGGTGAGAGCAAAAATGTATAGCGAGGGGGAAGCCTTTTATATTACGTAAAGGTATTTCAAAGACAAATTGGTGCCAGCAAGTTCTTCCCTTTTTATTTTTTTATTTTTTTTAACAACACGTTAGCCACATTTCTAATTCCTTGAGGAATATGAGAGTATGTGACTTTCAGCATTTAAGATTTGCTCCCGTCGCATCCTTGGTGCATTCTGGAAGCCAGCGAGACAAACTCAGAGCTGCTGTTCCGTGATGCAGCGGCAGGGCTCTGACAGCGCAGCAGCAACAGGTCTCGCCTCAGCTCTGGGCTTTCTCTGTCGATTCTGTGTTAAACTGTTAACTTTCCTGGGACGGGTGGTTTGGCATGGTGTAGGCTTTCTTCCGTGGTTTGTGGGAGCAGTAGATCCATGAAAAGATCTCGGAGACAGGGTGATTTGTGGTGGGCATTTTTAGAAACTCTGCCTCTGCGGGCGATGCAGTAACATTTGCTTATTTGCAGATCTAATCTGTTGCCAAACATTTCCCTGCACCTGAGTTACTTAGGAGATTTCCCTGTCCTCCTCAAATCCCTCTTCTACTGGATGCCAACCATACAGTGTCAAGCCCTGATAATTAACATGTTGCAAACATGCAATTAAGACAGATCAGACTGAAACACGTAAGAAAAAGGAAAGCATGATTTCATTCCAGCTATTGTCAGTCTCTTCAGGAATTATTATGCAGTTGACCTCCTCCTGTGCAGCTCTGTTTTAGCAGAGTGTGCACTGTTTTGCACTGCATGCAAAGTAACTTAAAAAAGAAATGAGTCTTTAAAAAGGAATGCTCCAGTTTAAACAAGCCAGTGGGGGCTACTTAGGCAAAACTAACTGGTGACACTATGTTTATAGTACTAGACAATGGTATCTGACTCATAAATGGTGCAGAAAAAACATGCTTGATAAGCCTGCGCTGAAAGTGTCCTTTTATTAATAATAGAAAACTGTTCCCCCTTAGAATAAGCTTTTCATTTTTCTTTGTAGTCAGGTTTTTGCTTGAGTTCTCCTGTTAACATCTTGCCTGTGTTTTTTCTTTGGTTCCCTCTGGCTCCTCCAGACAACTCAGCAGGGACCTGCTTTTTCTTCTGTTTTCTGCCAGAGTTCATTAGGGTGCCATAGACTGTTAATAAAGCAGAATTTTTTTTGCCTACCACATAGAATGGCATAATATTGTCTTTAACCAAAAGTAAATGTTCTAGGAAGCTATCCCTGTCTGCTTCAGCTCTCCTCCTCCACTTGGAAAGCAGTGTGACAGGGAGCAGAGAGTACTAGACAAGACACTGCTTCTAGGGCTGCTTTTTCAAGGGAATGAAGCATTCCTCAAAGGTGCCATACATACAGCATAAAAGTAACAACCCCTCCTTTCACAGAACAGGGAGAAACCTAACGTACTAACACCATCTGAATCAAATAGAAATATATAGAAATATATATATATTTTATGTATAGAAATAAATATATTTTTGCCATTTGTATCTGGAATGCTATCAAAACTTTTATGGACATTTTCATGGATAGGAACCTGCTTCTTACTGCATTCTGCAGTTCTCAGTCCCTCTGCTTAAACTGAAATCACTGAAAAAATTGTGGACTTGGTATAATACCACTAACTGTGCTCTAGGTTCTGTAATGCACTGATGTTGTTGACAACATAGTGGCAGGTATCTGGGAGAGATGCAAGGTTGGTATTTTCAGGCCTTTTCAAGATGAAAATCTGTGCATACTTCAGTTTGGAAGTTTCTCTTGGGTTTTACTGTGTCAGTACTTGGTCATACATCTTCCTGAAGGGAGCATTTTTCCTGAATAGCAACTAAGCAGAGATTTCCTGATTTGCCATCTTGTGCATTCTGTTTGTAATTATTCCTTCTCCTGGAAAAATGTTAGACTGGAACTTACCTGTTTCTTACCTCTTTCTGGAAGTTAGAGCACATTTCCTCATTTAAAGTAATTTAAATGAGCTAAAATCAGGGGAGATGCCATGTGCATGAGTTCAAGGTATTTGTAGAAAACAAACAATGACCCAAAATGCAGTCAGAAAGAATGAGTCTGCAGAGCCTTTTTTCTGTTATTATGGACTTTCAGATGGGAAAAATTGTAATGATAAAGAGGAAAAGATTGAGAAATGGAAGCTGGAAATACAATGATGGGAAAAAATCCTTAAAGGCTTATTTGAAACAAGTTGTGCCGGGCTCAAAATGGCAAATAACAGAAACTGTTCTTCAGTCCTTTACCAGTTACTAAGTAATCAACTTATTTGATCCACTGATCTTTTCTATCCTATTTTTTTCTAATTGTTTGATATTTCAAAAGTAGACTGGTCTATCAGGTTAAACTAGGAAATATTCTGAGTCTGGAAGAGCATAGCACTCGCTAAACTATTGAATAATTTTTCAGCAGAGCTTTGGACAGTTACATTACTAACAGAGAGCAGCATATTCTAGATGGCAGCCATTCTTTAATCAGCTCGACATGGTTGGTTAGTAAGGCAGAATAAACTCTACTAGATCTGTGAGACTCTCTAGTCATCCTATCTTTTTATGCTGCTATGCAAACATTTTAATTATATGACATTTTCAATACAAACTCCATGCAGGTACGTTTGTCTGACCCAATACTGGGCAAACAAAACACTGGACTTGCTTGTGTAGTCTGTCACCCACCTAGAAGAGGTGAATCACATAACAAAAACACCCTGTGCTGCTGCAGGAGAATCTGTCTTGGTTTCCTGACTGAGGTGTGTCTGTCTTAAAAGGATTTATTCTATTTCCCTTTGTACTCTCCTTGTGGCCATCAGATTTGGAAGAAGATAGTGTTTGCAGTCACATTCTTAAGGACTATGAGGACTCTGCATTTTAGAATACAAGTGTAGCTTGCAACTTCACTAGCTGAATCATAAGCATAAATCTTGGCCTGTTTTTCTCCTGTCTGGTGTTTCTGAATATCCTTACCTTCAGGACCTTCCTGTCTCTAAAATTTCAAGGAGTGTTTATTCTGCTTGTATGGAAAATGCTGACTGATGCTGTTCTGTGAGGAACCTGGACTGTGTGGGACTTCTCCAAAGGGTGGTGTTAATACCAGAGTAATGGCAAACATCAATCAGTTTTCAAGATGAGGAGCAGTATTGGAAAGGAGAGAGATTGAAATGACCAGGGTTTCAATCAAGTGCAAGATTTTCACTATCTTGGGTTGGATTTTGGATCTGAATTTATATCCAGACTGTCCTTGGGAACTACAGTTCAGCTATCAAATATCACTGGCCTGTGGCATTAGTTTGGGGAGTAGGTAGGAAATAGAGCCAAAGCTGCATGGCAGGGAGAGAGGACAGAAATGGCACCGAGCACAGCAGCAAATGGCCAGACAGAATTTATTAAGAGCACAAACCTGACTCTGTGTGTTTGTGATGATTCTTGCCGTGTCCAGTGTTTTCTGCTGAGTCACAGTTTTTCTGCCTTTTCCCCTCCATCCTTTGGGATTTGCTGGAGGAATTCTTTCCCCAAACTGCAGCCCAGCAGCAAGTACTGGGATTCAGAAGTCCCTTTGAACATTACACCAAAACTGATAATGTAAGTAAAAAACGAGTGACCTGAGTGGAATTTTGTCTTGTCCAGATTAAAAGTGGGAAACTGCTGCCCCCACCCCCCCACCGCTTCTGCTGGTGCATACACTTCTCATTCCACAACACTTTGAGGTTAAATATACATCTTTATAAAAGGTGTATATAGTTTTCATCCCAGACCTCCTGGGCAAGGAATCCTTTATGATGCTTTAGGAATCAAACAAGCTGCATATGCAAAAAGTCTGTGTCTGTCCAGTGGCTTCTCTTCCTGTGGAGCAAAGTGTTAATCTAATTTATTGACATCCAAATCCAAACAGAAGTAATTTTTTCTTGTTCTGAAGAGCAATGGGATACTGAGATAGAGATCCACTGCCTTGCAATTTTCTCCTTTCAGGATGCAGTGATTTCCAGAGAGCTACAATTCACTTAATAAAGGGAAAAGAGCAAATGTATGTAATCAGAACAATTTATTTTAAAATTAAAACAGAGCTAAGATTTTATCAAATGTGCTCAAAAGGACAGGGTGAATTTACCAGCTCCTGTGAGCTGTAATATTGAAATTGATTTGCTTCACTTTGCTTAAAGAACAGTTGTTTATCACTGATCCGAATTCATAGTCTCTGACCTCACAACACCAAAAGTCTGAAGACAGGTTTAGTTAGATTTACTTGTCCTACCAGGGGCACATAAAGTACAGAAAAGGGAAGTACTGAATGTATATAAAAAAATTTACACTAAAAAATTACATACATCTGCATTTAAATCATGGCTACTCGAGAAAGGGACTATGTTTTACTAGTTGATATTCAGATGCACTGTACTGAACATTGTGCAGTGGACCCTCTAAGACAAAGAGGGGCTGTGGAGTCTCCTCTGGAGACTTTCAGAACCCTCCTGGACACGTTCCTGTGTGACCTGCTGTGGCAGGGGGGTTGGACTCGATCTCTCGAGGTCCCTTCCACCCCTAACATTCTGTGGATCTGTGTATGCTCTGCAGCTCCCAGAACGCTGTGCAGTACCAGCTCGCCTGCTCTCTATTTAAAGTTGAAGACTTTTTCATTTGTATGTCTTGGATTCCTTTTTCTGTCAAATGACAGTATTTGGTTTAGTTGTTATCAGATTCCTAAGGCACTCACTGATGAGACTATTTCCTTAGCTGAGAAGTGTCTAAGTTTACAAGCTTAGTGTTGTGTCCTAACACGTTGAAAAATCATTTGGATTTGAATTTGGTAATGAATATGATAAACGAAAATATGGACTATTTCAGGTAGATGTGTTGCAGTTGTTGACAGCATCTATTACCTTCTTAGTGCCAATGCATTTCTAAGTTTAATACCATGTCACCTTGAAACTTGCAGGCTGAAGAGTACTGCTGTCTGCAATAGAGAATAGCTGACACTAGCAAGCACTGGTTGGCACCAAAGTGAACAGGATTTAATTGCTTGAAATACTTTTAAAAGAATAAAGATAACTTTGTTTTCCCCCTCCTGACTGACAAGACAGACCCTAGGCTACAGTAGCTCTCCTTTCCCTGCTGCTTATGTCCTCTTGTTTTGTGGCAGTTATCTACCCACTGAAGTAAATGCTGCTTTCCAGAAATCACAACACACTGAATAATTCCTCAGCTGAGAGACAGCCAGCAGATTTGTAATGCTGTCTGTTCATCCTCATTTCCAGTGACTGTTAAACGGAGCACTGCACACCCGCATCCCTACCATAGTCCTTCAGCAGTACTGAACAAATTGGTTCCCCAGAAGTGACCGTTCTCCTCGCCGCGGAGCTGCCGCTCCGCTGCGCGCAGTCTGGCCTCGGCCACACAGCTGGCACTGCAGGGAGGGCTGCTTGGCACCGCAGCTTACAGCGGCCACATCTCGGCTCTCAACCAGCCAGCTCTGCTTGTAGAAGTTGTCATCACTTCTTTCCACAACAGGGAGCAACACGGAGCGAGGCTCTGCACAGGGACACGCATATGTAGATGGTATTGCACTTGTCTGCGTTTACAAAGGAGTTTGAGGGTGGAGGAATGTTTCCTTCCGACGCTCTCTGAGGAACTGCATCTAAACTACCGTGCCTAAAAACCTCAACAATCTTATACAAATGAATACTGTACCTTTCTGTAATGTGTATGCCTACAAGGAGACTAAATGATGATGATTTCTCTGTCAGGAGACTTAATCATACAACTAGACCTTAAAATAGCAGCAAATGTAGCTCTAGAGGAGATTGTAAGAGTAACTGTAATCAATGTGCTGCTTCATAAAAATGCATATTTGAGTTACAAGAAGTTTGAACTCATTCCTGTATAAGTGTAAGTACAACTTGTAGCCCGTAGTCACTGTTTATAGTCCAGAGCCTGTGTTTGGAGGTAGGCTCTGTGTTGTGCAACAGAATAACCACAGCCTCTGCAAGCTGATGGTGCTGGGGCAGGGGAACGCAAGCTCAGTATTTGACAAGAAAGATTTAGCCTCTGCAGAAATGCTGGATTCTACTAGACAGTGTAATCAATGAAAGGATTTAGTAGAAAGAGCCCATGGAGCTCTTTAAAGCACAAAACAGGGACATATATCTACATTATGTCCCTTGCTTCAGTTCACATTTTCAGCTGGCTCAGTGTCAGGAACAGCTTATGATTCTGTTAGCTTTACACAGGGAGAAATCATACCTAGATGACAGATGTCACTTGTGGATTTTTCTTTTGTCTTTTTTTCCTCATGCACTTAGTCCACAGGGTATTGGCAGGTTATTCTCTGGTAATATTGAAAGATGCACAGCAAATGTAACAAAGGTAGTTGGTAAATAGGTATATATTTGATTTACAAGAAGCTCTGAGTAGTCTAGCATTCTCATGGCTTCTGTTTATGGAATTAAATTGAGGTGAACAAATGGATGGCATGAACTCAATGAAAGAAAAAATGGCCTGATTTTAATGTCTGAGCTCGAGTGGGATACATGAGACTGGTAACTCAGAACAGCAGATGATGCTCTCCTGTCACAGGATGGTGTTATTTCAATAAATGGTTTTTAAAGGGGAGGTATTTGGTGTTCTGTGCTTTAGCAGGTTGGTCTTTCCACTGGATACCTGAACTAAGGAGATAAGCTTTGTAAACATTTGATACAAATGATGTTTTCTCTGCCCACCTTTCCACATCATGCCTCTGTGTCTGAGTTTTTGTTGAGTAGAGGAACCTGAAGCTAAGTCATGCCAAAGCACACACTTGCTGTGTCATTCATGTTTCTGCAGCACAGATACAGCTTCTGAGAGGAGAGATGGGAAGGGTTTGGGTACCAAGCAGTGTAACCGTGTGGTGTTCACCTGGTCTAGGCCTGCTTGAGGGACCTGTTAACTGCCTGTGGCTGTGTTTAGATGCATGGGGATCTTTCCAGGTGCTGTCTGACATTATTTACTGTTTTGACTTAAGCTAGAGAAGCATATAGATAGATGGTAATTTTAAAAGTGACCAGTGACAATATAGCAATGGGGTCTGTGTTTGAAATGTCAAATTTGTTCAGCTTTTTTAGATAAATTAAGAAGAGTTTGAGAGTGTGACACAGGGCTGTGGACATACCAACTATCACTAGTACTGTGCTTTATAGCCAGAGAGCAGTTTCCACTCCTTTTCTCTTTCCCTTACTCCCAACAACAACAACAACAAAAAAACAAACAAAGCCCTAACAAAACAAAAACCAAGGTTTACTCCCCTTTCCATGATAAGCAGCCATCCCAGTTAATAACCCGATCCTAAGAGTCTGTTGTGGGGAAAAGAAGTAGAAAATGAGCTTATGGACTATCCCTCTGTCGCTTGAAAACCACTGGATACTCCAAAGAAGGGTCCAGTCCTTCTATCAACTGCATTTAATTTTTTCCAGATACTTAATAATAAGTTGGAAATCATTACCATTAAAATGATTGTCAATTATAGATGAGAAATACCTGCTCATGAACTGATAGAAGTATGGAGCCTTCAGCTGCTGATCATCATAGCAACAGGAACGTTTGTAGAATACTGGCATGCAGGAGGAGTGTGCTGCTTTGTAAAGTGCTTGCTCAGGGTATTTTTTAACAGTCTTTGTTCTCACAGGTTCAGCAACAGTGTGAGAACGTTCTAGTTGCAGGGACTTGTGTAAAGGATTTTGGGGAAAAAAAAAATCTATCTTTGATATGTCTCAGAGGCTTGTAAAAAATATAAATCCCTTTCTGTCCTTCTGTAGGCAGTGACCATCATCTTTATGTTTATAAAGATCTCAGAGCTGAGTGTCAAGAGGAAAGGGACAGCCTCTTCTCACTCGTGCCTGTGATAGGACAAGTCTGGAGCACAGGAGGTTCCAGCTCAACATGAGGAGGAACTTCTTTACTGTAAGGGTCACAGAGCACTGGAACGGGCTCCCCAGAGAGGTTGTGGAGTCTCCTTTTCTGGAGACTTTCAAAACCCATCTGGCTGCATTCCTGTGTGACCTGTGCTGGATTAGATGATCCTGCTCTGGCAGGGGGGTTGGTCTGGAAAATTCTCCAAGGTCCCTTCCAACTCCTGACATGCTGTGATCCTGTCATCTTCCTTATCTGTATTCTGGGGACTTGCACTTATTCCTGAAGGCAGGAATAAGTTCTGCATCCTACTGAATTTGCTTCTCATGGAATGAGGTCATCAATTCAAGGAAGGCCTTTGTGTAATTTTGGGGTTGTCTTTATGCTCACAACCTGTGAAGAACACAGCTGGGCAACTACTGTGCTCTTTGGCAGCATGCACTGAAAATGCTGGAGTCTCTCTTTAGTTTTGATGCTATTTCTTGGACTTTAGCTCCTTGCAGCAATGACTGGCTTCATTGCTGATTCCTACAGAGATGTAACAGACTGCTTTGTAATGCTGACTTGGAATTGGAATGATAGTACAGACTGGACGCAACTTCCCGTAAGGAAAATAATTAAAACAGCTTTCTTCCTTTCCAGGCACTATTATAAAAAAAAAAAATCACTCAATCAATCCGTGTAGCTCTCTGTAAAGTTATTATAAGATCCATTAAAGACAGCAGCTTGGTTTGAAACGGCTGGAGTGCATCTTCATTAGCTCTGCTATCTGTTCTCAGGTATGACTTTGTTTTCCAGCTGACAGAAGTCCTAAGCTTAAACACAGATCAGAAAAGGATTTGTACTCTGGTTATGGTTTGGTAGTATTCTAGGTGTTTATATCACAGAACTTAAAACCAAAGATGACGTACATCTGCCAAGTGGCTGCAGAGGTCTGCTCCAAGGCCAGGTGTTGCTTTAATCTTAGTGAGATGGAAGCTTCTTTTTCTCCAAGGTTTCCTTTGCTGTTTTTGCTCCGTATCCAAGCACCAAGTCTGAGACAACACTACTGAGAGCATCCAGAGAAATTTGGGAGAGCAGCTTTTTCCCTGAGCTGGTTATTGCTTGTGGACTGCTGTTGTGACCTTGGCCTTTTTGACTCTGGCTTGAAGCGGGAGCAAGCACGGCAGCACTGGTCCACTCTGCCAGTGGGGTTTGAGGTGCTGCTGCACCCCTGCAGTGGAGTCTGGAGCTATGACATGCCACACAAACGCATGTGCTCACCTCCATTTCTGCAAACCCAGTGCAGATCTTCACATCTTAAAGTTGCCATGTCAGTGGAGCTGGTCTCTGTTACTATGAAAATATTAACATCGTGATTCATAGTCCATTTTATCACCTCAGGGGTGGAGCGTGTCTGTGTCAGGGGGAACTTCAGAGAAATACCTGTTTTATTGTTAGTAGGCTATGTTTAAATAGACTATGCAATGCTTTTCTGATCCATCTCCTTGAATAACACTTTGAAAGCCCTGCTTTTAAAAGTGGTCATTAATGCCTTCTGTTGG
This sequence comes from Chloroceryle aenea, assembly GCA_013399075.1. Lineage (NCBI taxonomy): Eukaryota > Metazoa > Chordata > Aves > Coraciiformes > Cerylidae > Chloroceryle > Chloroceryle aenea. Next base: position 403,454 of record VWZY01013151.1, read on the forward strand.
GTAGGGGAGCTGACAAAAGAAGCAGCAGCTTCACTGATGTGGTGGAATGCTCAGCTCTTCCCCAAAATCCAAGTTAAGTGTTGTGATTCTGGAGTTGTCTTGCCAGGAGCTGTAAGTGACTGCAGAATGGTGGACAGCTCTTCCAAGTGAGCCTTCTAGATTTCAGTGTAAGTTTTGACATCATGTTAAGTCTAGAACAACATAAAGGGGCTGAGGATGTGTATGCATGAATCCTCTTAAATGTGGTTGAAGCTTCATGTAACCCTGGTGACTTCCTACTCAACTCACACCTTAAGGATGGTGGAACTGCTCTGATTCCTGGAGCCTGGGAGTCAGTTAAATTGGTCTGTGAATGCACATAAGTCTGGTTTATTCATGTACTGAACCTTCCCTGGGCCCTTGTCAACATACGTGGCATGGGGAAGGAGCTGGGCTGTCACCTGGTGTGCATATACTTGAAATGAATGCAGAATCACATTGTCTTCTCAAGCCAGTATGAGGAGGCCTTAACATTCTCCAGTTATGTCTTCTTATTATTTTTTCCCTTCTTCTTTCATGATGGTTTCTAATGTACTCACTGCATAGGCTTCCAGGTAAGCTTGTGGATTTAGTTTAGTTTCCATGCTGAATTAGATGGATCTTCCTGGACTGTACCCAGAAGACACCTGCAAAGATTTTCACCATCAGAGCTCCTTAGTCCCTCTGATGTTGTGACAGTTTATCTCCCATGGTATCCAGGTTTTTTTTCCACTTGTGATGATGAAGAGCTTGAGTCCAAGGCTCCAGCTGGTTCCTCTTGTCAGGATCGTAACATAGGCAATGCACTTAACCCAGCCATTATATTTGAAAACAGTTTTGCTGAATGAAATAACAGCAATGCTTCAACCCTTGATTAGGCTGCTATGTTGTGATGTTTCTGCTAATCAGGCTGGTTCCTAGCAGGCTCTCTTGGGCCAGCTTCACTGTGTCTTTTATCTTTTATATTAAATCTAGGCCATAGTGTGGTGTGGAGAACAGCTCGTTATAGTTAGGCTTTAGCAGGTTTAAGATGTCTCTGCCTTGGTGGTTACAGAGAAATGTGACCGGGGAGAAGCACGTGGAGATTGGTAGCAATCCCTATAGTTAAATAAGGCAGAGAGCAGCTGCTGGTCTAGTTTTTTGTGTCATGGCTGATGTGTTTTATTCAGCATCTGATACAGAGTCTGGTTTAATCATTGGACCAGGTCATGTGTTTGAAATGGTAAACTGGAGCTTTCAGCAACTCAGTTCATGTAAATGATAAAGTTCATGCCTGGCTTTTGTTGTGAAACCTGCCCCTTCTTTGTCCATCTTTCTTCTTGGATGTTACTAACTGGAAAAATTATTTCTGCCAGCTATTACCTTGGCATTAATGAGATGTAAGGATAGGGCCTCGGTGTAATGGGAGATGCTGTTTATTATTGTACAGAGAGTCTGATATTCTGCTAAGTTCTTCTTGAACAGACTAATTGTATCCATGCTCATTTCCTCAAAGGGAATGAGAATGATAAGTGGGATTAGAGGGATTCAGGGAACTTTTCTAAAGCCAGCTATTGGCAGTTGAATCTGTACAGGGAGAAACTCTATATATCCCTGTAAATTGCTATACTGTTGAAATAGAAGGGGCTTCTTTAATCTCCTGACCTCAGCAGTGTAAATGTTGTTGTTTTTCATGTGTTCTTTTGATTTCTGGAATTTGAGAACTCTCTTTTGGATCATTTTTTCTGTCAGTGAGAAGTCAGAGCTGAGGACATTCCCCTTCATCTTCACTGTTCAGGAATTTCCCCTGTAAGGTCCTGGTGGATCAGTACTCTGTGCTAGGGCTCCTGTTTCTTCATTCTACTTGAGACCTTATCTCTGCATGCTGGGTTTGTGTCTGGGTGGGTTTTGGTAGCAGGAGAGGGAGGCTACTGACACTGCTCCTGTAAGTCCCCACGGATGTCTCCCTCATGTCTCGCTCCTCTCCAAAACAAAAGAACATGCCCAACGGGTCTTTCCCATCTATGATATCAGAGAGAGGCTGATTGGCTCAGACTTTGCCCGAGGTGAGTCTGACCTGGCACTGTGGGAGCTTCTTGAAGCTTCTTACAGAAGCCACCTCAGTATCCCCCTTTCCTACTGCCGAAACCCCTCCAGACACAAACCCAACACACTACTATAAGTAGGTTTATGATTTTGTCCCTAGCAAATATATCACTGGCTTCTGGGCCTGTCATGACTGAGGAGGGTTTTTTTTTCCACTTGTGTTATAAATGTCCATGGGATTTGTGTCTTACAGGATATGGGGAAATAAAGGTGTTGGGAAGGACCCCTGTAAATGTTCAAGCATAGGATCACTCTTCAAATATGTCCTGAGAAGGACACATAGGCACAACTTAACAGCAGCAGACGTTCAGCCCAGAACAAAATAACCCCTCTGCATATGCGCACGCATCTCCCCGTGTAACCACCTGANTATTTACCAGTCAGTAGGACTTTGAACCTTTGACCTTTAGCCTTTAAGCCCAATGGTCCAGTCAGCTTTTCAGCCACCTTGGGTACTTCTCTGGCTGGCATCACTCAGTGAGAATTCTGGGATTGTTTCCTTTACCATCTTTAGGAGGTTTCATTTTTTTCTCTGTCACTTTTATATTTAGTCCTGTGGTAGCACTGGATTTCTAGGATGAACTTTCTGATGCACTGTACTCCACCCAGACTAGAAGCCTAATTATGGGTTCACCTTGACAATAAAATGTTTAAGATCAATTGTCATCTTTTACTTTCAACCCTCTCTCCCACACCTGATGGTAGATAAAAGCAAATGAAAGTGTTTATTTAGGAAACACAAAATAGCACGATCGTAAAGCTGGGAGCGATGACTAAACAGAAAAGAAATGAAAATTCTGCCTGGATTTGAGTCATGTTTAGCACACCAATTTCCTCTTCTAGCACAGAGCTCTTTATGAAAACCATTGGACTTACTGGTTCTTAATCATAGCCAAGGAGCATTTTTTTACCTGTTAGGTTATGTTCCTATGGTTTGGAAATGGCCAGGTACAGTTATTACCTGTGTACAGGTGAGCAGGATCCGTGTCCTGTATTCCCCCTCATGACGTCTCCCGGTGCTATCCATTAGATGAACTGTTTGTATAAAGCATTTCAGCTGAGAAAAATTGTTTCTTCTTTGGAACTGTTGCAGAGTTCTGCCTTTTTTTTTTTTTTTTGTTCTTTCTACCTTTTATTTGACCTGTTTTAAAATAGAAAATCTGCAGGGAGAATCTTGCTCGATGACTAATTATTTGTTTGCTAATAATCTTTAAATTTTCTTTCATCAGCTAATTCCCTCCCGGTTAAGTTTTCAAAGCCTCATCTGCTAGGATCTTCTGGAAACCCCACTATCTCTTAATTACAGTTTATCTTCAAATCCCTACAAAACAGCTGTAAAACTAACTTCTGTTGAATGTCCTGGTGTTTGGGATTTTATTTTTCTTTTGAGTTTATGGATACGTGTTGATAATTGCTCTTAGATTTGCTTATGATTTGAAAAGTTAGCTTGAGATCTTTTGTGGCATTTACCACCGCAGTTTTAGGAAGAGACAAGACAGGTTACTGTAACTTCAGTAAGATATTATTTTCATTGAAGAGCTTTTGAGGCCATAGTATCAATTTCTCTTGCACTCCTGGCGACTCCTGTCACAAATGTGGTCCCCCAGGGATTAATATTTGACCCAAAATTCTTTAATATCTTCATAAGTGATCTGGATGAGGGAATCAAGTGTGCCCAGATGAAGTTTGTTGATGATGCCAAGCTGAGTGGGGAAGTGGACACTTCGAAAGGAAGAGCCACACTGCAGAAGGACCTGGATAGACTGGAAGAATGGGCTAACAAAAACCTCATGAAGTTCAGCAAGGACAAGTGTTAGGTCTTGCACCTGGAAGAACATTATCCAGGAGAGTAACACAGGCTGGGATCTACCTGGCTGGGCAACAGCTCTGTAAAAAGGGACCTGTGGATCCTGGTGGAAAACAAGCTCAGAATGAGTGAACAGTGTTCTGCTGTGGCAAAGAAAGCCAACAGATGCTGGGTTGCATCAACAGGGGCATCACCAGCAGAGATAAAGAGACATTATCCCACTCTGCTCAGCACTTGCCAGGCCACACCTGGAATACTGTTTGTTCAGTTTTGCTCCCTGCTATAGAAAACCATGTGAACAGGCTGGAAAAGGCCCAGAGAAGGGTCACAAAAATGATCAGAGGACTGGGAAGTGGCCATATGAGGAAAGGCTGAGAGAACTGGGTTTGTTCAGTCTTGAGTAAAGAAGGTTTAGGGGAGATGTTACTGCCATGCTCTGGGATTTAAAGAGCAGCTATGAAGAAGAAGGAGACTGCCTGTATACAAGAAGTCACATGGAGAAGACCCAGAGTCATGGGTACAAGTTACTCCTGGGGAGATTCCAATTAGATGCAGGAGGAAAATTTTTCACAACAAGGACAACCAGCCATTGGAATAATCTCCTCTGGACCGTCTTACCTAGACTGTGCTTTTGCCAAGAAAGGTTGGACCTGATGGTCCTTGCTTGAGGTCCCTTCCAACCTCATATCCTAGGAAACATGTCAGAGTCACCAGTAAAGCTGCCTAGATATTGGTGAGCCTTTGCTAAAAAATGGGGCGTTCTCTTTCTTGTTTTTTTTCCTCATTTACATATTTATTAATTATCCAACGAATTTACTTAACAACATATCATGCATGGTCATCACTTGTAGACAGTGCCTTTCTCTAAGGAATTCTAAAGATGCTTCAAAGAAACCCAACCGAAAATGTGGCTTTTAATGTGCCATTTTAATTCTTGGGGTTGATGTTTGCTGTCTCAGGCTAGCGTACCTAGACACACACTAATGTTGTGGAATGCTTTCTTGGTACCAATCCATTTATCGCTGTATATGGAATTAATTTCCTGAAAACAATCACTGCCTCATCATTCCTATACAGATAGAAAGGATTGAGAGCAATGCATCTCTTTCAGGAGTTTAGGGATTAATAGAGGCAATTCTCTCCGAAATTACTCTTTACTAAAGAGTGACCTTGCTAACTCCAGGGGATTCAGAAAAAACATCTCTTCCTCCTAGGAAATGCTGGTTCGATTTTAATCTGGTTTGGCTTTATCACTTACTGTTTACATTCTGATTTAAGACTTTCTGGAAATAGACCACAAGAAAAGCTGCTCCGTGCAAGGTTTTGCTACCCCTTTCTTAGCATTTCTTTTTAAGAGGTTTCTGTAGGATTTTACACCACAGTTTCTCTGAATGCTTTCCAGAGGATGTTAAGTGATGTGCCTAACATGTGTCACGTGATTTGTTATCTTTCTGATAGTCTTCCAGAGGGAAAAATGTGAGTGAAGTAGTTTGTTTGCTTTCAAAGGAGGTTGGGGATAGAAGACCAGTTTGTCTTTGATTGAAATTTGATTGAAATTTGATTGAAATTCCTGGTACCTTACTGACCCTTCAGTATTTCCTCCTGAATCACTAGACAATTGGTGGCTGCTACCTCTTGCTCTTAATCCTGGCAACAAGCATTGCAGCATTCAATCACGTTTCTTTGAGGAGCAATAAATGAAACAGTGAGGTGACAAAACCCAGCTTTGTGATCTTACATAGTTCACCATAAGGTACTTACTGCTTACATGGCCTCAGAGTTTCTCCTGTATTTATAGTCACTCCGTATGAGTGATGCCACACCTATCTTGTTCCCATCGGATCTGAAGGATATACAGTTGCAGGTGAGGAGAACCATGGCTCAGGCAAGCCACTGGCAGGACAAATTCCATGTACAGACATGTTTCACTTTCTCTGCTCACACAAAGGTAGTTTAATTTACCAGTATTGAGCCCATGCATTCCAAATACTTTCTTGCCTTTTAAAGATTTGAGTCACTGTTTAAGTACTGGTCTAAATGCAGGGAGCTGTATCTTTTAGCATATTGAATACTGAGCTGTGCATGTTGTGGCATTGCAATGGCATTTCTTGTTGATGACAATAACCTGTCTCTCCCTTCCCACACAAACTCTGATCTCATCGTGCACTCTGGCATGGACTGCACCTTTCAGAAAGGTAGGAACAAAAACAAAGCCCCAGAGAGAGTGAAGGTTAGCAAGTGATTTCTTATTCTGTTTGTAGATTTTCTTTGGTGTCAGTGTACATGTTAACTTTCAGACCTGTTAATATTCTTACATGGAGCTTGAATCCCTTTTTCTTCCTCAGCTTTACTTTTTTCCTGAAAGCTTTTGGTATTCATTACTGTATGGTTTGGTGCAGAGCCAGGCTTTGGAGCCCAAGAAGGCCATTTTGAAACTACTAAAGTAAGAATTAATCTAGCTTTTAAAAAAACATGTGCATTTCCCCCCTTTTCACTCCGTTTCCTAAATTACTCCTGTAAATGGCACATTTGGACTGTAATTGCCAAGATTTCCTCCTCTGCACCTCCTCCAAAGGCTGAAGATGAATCATGGGCTTTCCTAGAGCGGCTTGGGGCCTGGCAAGCCTGGTGACCTGCAGAGAAGCCTTGATACCCATTTTCAGTACTTCCTAAGACCTGCTGCCTGATTTAAGTCTTGGTTGTTTTCTAGAAGGTTGTTACTCCTTGAGCTGCTTAACTGATCTCTTAGTTGTGGCAGCTCACCTCAAGTTATGGCCTGACTGGAAGTACTGAGCACGGGGAGGAGCTTCGGCCTGAGAAGGAGAGGAAGAGGGAAGATGAACCTCAGGAACAGGAAGAGGTTGCACTTTCTGTAGGTGGAGATGCTGAGAGATGAGGCATGGGAATCAGGGGTTACAGACTGTGTAGGAAGCACAGAGTTTGAAAGGTAGATGAAAGAAACCACTTATGGAGAGCAAGGGGGTAGTCATAGGAGGGCAGTATTAGTCAGCAAAGGGAAGTAGAGAAAGCCTGCACAGTAAGGAGGAGGAATACAGATAGGACAGTCTCAGGGATAGGTACCACATCATACTGAACTATGGAAACAGGTTAAATGCAAAATCTGACTTCCAATGACTAGTTTATTAGGGAAAGCATATTGCAATTAATTCTTCCTCTAATCATTAGAATATATTTGTCATTTTAGCAGTGTATATGAGTTTGGGTTTATTGTTTTATTTCATTAGTATTCTGGGACTGGCATTCTGGTGCCATACTGTTCCTGTAAGAAACCCCCTTTAGACTTTACAGGTGTCCTCTGTCATGGGATGACCTGGAAGAGCTGAGGGGCTGAGTAGATAATCCCTGTTTCTTCAGTTAAACATTTATTAAGTCTTTCTTTTCAAAGAATGGAGAGTTCTTTTGGCTTTAACACATTCTTGCTGGATTGATTCCACATACACTCTATTGTGAAAGGTCCTAATTTATTCATCTTGTGCTTGAGTTTTCTATCCTTTCTGTTAAAGTTGTTCTGCAAATGATGCAGTCCACTGGATTATGGGATTGAGAATTCTGACTAATATTTGTTACAGCATATTCTCAGGAAGGGAGGATGTCTTGATTTAAAGCTGATAATCAGATAAACTCCAACAAAATAGTCCTAGTTACCTCTTTCTAATACTGCCTGCTTATTACTTATATGGCCATATGCATGTTGAACTCTTCTAAAAATAGAGGTTGTTTTTTTTTCTTGAAGGATTTAATCTGACACTGTGATTTGTACCTTACTGACAATTGATACCATGTAGAACCATGGCAGACTGAGTTTCACATTAAGATGAGAACAAGAAGAGAGTGAAGAAAAGAAAGAAGAATGGTTTTTAAAAGAAAACAAAAAACATAGACAAGAACCAGATCTTAAGATCACACAGTCATTTGGGATTTCAGTCCCATTGAGTTAGGAAATGTTCTTTTATTCATTCTGTTTTAATTGGAGCGTTAAACAGTTTAACAAGAACAGTTCATGCATAAGTCTTTTTAAAGAAATGAATTTTGAAAGGAGATGGAATGAAAGGGGTTTGTGAGAGTGCAAAATGAACCTTATGAACATGGCATTATGGGAAGCATTGTGAGATACATGAGTTACCATAGAACTGTCTAGGGAGTGAAGTTTTATTTTTTTTTCAACTTGTATTAATGACTTCTTGCTTAGTCATCGCTCTTCAGCTTGCTATCACATGTTGGCACCAGGATCCAGCTGTGCTGGTTTCCTACCATCAAACAGTGTTTTCAAATCAGTTAATTAATTTGTGCTCTTTGTGTCCTAACTGATAGGAGTATGTAGCTCTTATCCATGACTGTCACTTAGCACTGAGAGAACTTAACACATCAGCCCCGAGGCGAGGGATTCTGTAGCCCAGCAGCTGGGGGAATCACTGCTCATTTTGTCACTGCACTATATGCCAACAGCACCAACGTATTCTGCCTGGGTGGCTTTTAGAAGAATGCTGTTTCTTGAATGTCAGTACAATAGAGAAGTTCAGATCTGTGTTTCAAACAAGCAGAAAAAGCTCTCGCTGATATTATATCCCCTCTTTAATATTTTATCCTTCCTTTTTGGATTCTGGTTTTGTTTTTATGAATTTGAGGTATTCCTGATGTTTCCATATAGACAGATCTCCACCTGAAAAGCTCTGCTGGCATGCTTGGATCATTGCTTGCTTCTTGTTTGTTTAATTATTGAAATTTCTGAAATATTTCTGATTGTTTATCTTAGGGGACTTGATGCCAACCTGTTGTAACACATCACTGTGGGAAAGCTTTGCATAGGGAAGGCCTTGCCTTCTTGTTTCCCTTGGTGAATAAGCTCTGATTTCTGTAGCCAAGGGAGTTCTACAGTTGAAGACTATATATAGAGTGTTCTATCCCCAACCCCATTAGCTCTACTTTACATTTAGATGGATTCAGGAGCCTATGGATTATGACACCAAAAGGTACATGTTGTTTTACCTTAAAAAAACTCCAACAAACCAACCCTGCAAAAAGTTTATCTGAGCAGATCAGAGAACTGTTCAGAGCATGGTCAGACATGCTCAGGCAAATTAATCCCTGGAGTAATTTCACTGACTCAGCTGGAAGTTGCAACAGAAGTTAATTTAGGTATATTTTTCTTCCTTTAAAAAGCAGTAAGAGGAGAGAAGAGAAAAGAGCCCACAAATAGTTATTTTCAAAACTGGCCAGGATTTACATACATAAAGGAGCAGGGAGATGAGGAAATGGGGCCCAAGATAAGAATATCAACTCTGCACATTTTCTTTGCACTGGCATTCTTTTACAAATTTGGCCTTCAAAATGGGACTCCTCTTAACATTGTTGGAATTTTCCTTCCTTCTGGCCAAGACTCACGGTCTTTGACCGTCTGTAATTTAGCACTACCATGTACAGTTAACATTTAAAAATGCCTGGCTGTTTAATGCTGACTAATGTGCCGTGCTTGTAGCAAGAAAGAGATGTCTAGGTGCAAAACAGATAGACCATTTTACAAGAGCTTGGATTTAATGCACTTGATTTCATAGAGGAAGACTTTGTTTTCTTAAAAGATAACCACTACAATAAACTGCTATTCCAAGTGGTTGAAGTAGCACTTTTTTTCTTAACAAGGTGCTGCTTCTGATACTAGTGAAGAAAGGCACTTGAGTAAGGCAAGAAGGATCTCCCTGTGATTTCATCTGACTTGCAGACACTGGGCATCTGGTAGCAAGGGAAGGATATGGGACACAAAATCTGTCGCTTTACTTCAGGTCTTGGATTCCTTTAGTTTTGCATCTTTGACCTTGACAGTAATGGGAGTCAGCTGCTTCCAGAAAGGAGCTTCTTCTTGTCTGGTGGCTGTAGTTTCACCTGCTGGCCAAATATTTTACATCAGCACTGAAAGGATCTAGTGCACAGGAGCACAAAAACAAGAGGGAGATTCAGACTGTGAATGAAATAAGCTGGCCACACACCAGTACAATCCTGTACTGCTTAGGAGTTTCTGCCTCTGAAGTAATTTTCTTACCTGAGTTTCCTATCTTGCTTCCTCAAAGGACCTTTGGTGATCACTGGGGTTGGCAGAAGTGAAAAAGTCCATTGAGTTTCTGTTTTCCATTGAAACTTGGGCAACTTTTACAGCATGGATGATAGAGTTGTCCCTGGAGTACAGAGGTAAGGGAGAGGGATGGATGTTGTATGTAGTGTGATTGGTTAAGAATCCCAGGGCTGGGAGAGCAGGGAGGACACGTTCATTTAATCTGTCCAATTTAGCTCAAAAGAGAATGCTGTCCATGTTAAAAATAAGCTGTGGAAAAGAAATGTTGCATGGTAGATGAAGATGAACCACAATTAGAGGAATGTTTACCAGTAATACATAAAGGCAGATTGTTCATAAGTGCTTCTTTGACCATAACATTCTAAAATCTTTCCAGTTTGTTTGTGGATGCTGCCCTGCCCAGAATTACCTTCAAGGAGATCAAACTAGCTATTGCATTTTGGCCAAGAATGTGGTCAGAGCAACCCTTGTAAATGTGGTCATCATCTGACGTGTAAAAGTCATGCCCTTTACAAGTGAGGACATTTTATAATGATGAAATGAGAAAAGGACTGAGGTGGAAGATCAGGGTGGAAAGATCAGTCCCATGAACTATAGAATCATAGAATGGTAGAGGTTGGAGGGCACCTCTTGAGATCAAGTCCTAAGCCCCTGCCAGAGCAGGATCACCCAGGACAGGCCACACAGGAACAGATCCAGGAGGGTCTTGAAAGTCTCNTGTACCAGCTGCTCCTGCCACGATATTCCAGATGTGGCCTCCCCAGGGCAGAGTAGAGGGGGAGTAGGACCTCTCTCGACCTACTAACCACAGCCCCTTCTAATCCACCCCCGGATGCCACTGGCCTTCATGGCCACAAGGGCACATTGCTGGTTCAAGTTTCATCAAATATATTACATACTCACGTCCTGAATAAATTGGTAGAGGCCCCGAGTTCCATGAGAGTGTTATAAATTGTGTAGCTTACACTAAGAAACCTTTTATTTCCCCACACCAGAGTAGCAGCTTTGTTTCTGTAGTGGTTGTTTTCTGCTCCCCTGTCTGTACTGGCAGTAGTACCCATGTTCTCATCTGGACCAGGGAGCTTGTTTCATTAAAAGCTAATAAATTTGTTACTGGGTTGGGTTGGATTTACTTTTTTTTTTACCCCGTTCTGACCTGTTTTTCAGCCAGTTCAGTTTCTGACTCCAGATGGTAGCAAGCCCAAGTAACCATGCTGGTGCCAGCAGTAGGGAGACAGCAGGATCACACAGGAAGGGGAAGTAAAAGCTCATCTTTTCAACAGCAGCAGCATTAATCTAGGTTAATTTTAACCCATGTTATACCAAAACAGGCATGTTACATACCCACCCCATGCAACACGTGAAGGCGAGCACCATTATTTTGATATTTATCAGAACCTTTCCTACATACAAACCAGATCTTAGCTGACGTTTCATTCATTTGTACAGCTGTTGTGTATATAGTAATGGATCTGTGATCTAGGCTTAGACAAAACACATTTACATATTTCAAGACATTCAAATCAATACGGTGTAGTCACTAAAATGGCTCTATGGAGTGACATCAATACTTTTTGTACCATCTACAAATGCATAAGGAATTTTTAGAAACTTGGGTTTTTACAGAGAATGACAAATGAGCCGTGAGGAGCTGTAATGACACAGTTTTATCAGCAGATTCACTAATCTTTGGTTTATTGTGCCACCACCAAAGCCCCAGGATGGAATTAATTTTGTCTAACTTATACTAGTCCGTTTTATTGTTTCCCTGCACTTTTGCAAATGGATTTGAGACAGATTTCAAGTTGCAAGGCATTTAAAACTGATAAAATATTTACTGGCAAAACAAACATCTCAAATGATTACAATTATTATAATGATTCCAGACAAAATCTGACAAACTATTGAAAAAACGTGACTTGGAGACAAATGAGAATGGCCCACTGAGTACTGCAGTGACAGCAAGAGTCTTAAATAAGTCGAGATCATCTTATGGAAATTTCAGTCTATAACCAGAAGAGAACATTCCCGAATTCCATTTGTGCTGTGGGTCCCTCATTATCTGTCTTCAGTTGTTTATTTGTTTTCGCTGGGATCTATCAAAGAGAGAGGTTCTCTTCCTGGGTAGAAAGGTTATCCTCCCTAAAAGCAGTCTGCATAGCTGGTTTGGTTGGTTTTTTAGGATTTATACCACATTACTGCTCTGCATCAGAGCTTCTTGATATTTCCTGGGGATCAGGAGGGATTTTTCCTACCCGTTTCCCTTCTTGCCCAGGGATGCACAGTGCTGTTGCAGTTGGTGGCTGTCTTGAGCCTCGTTTCCCTCCTTTCTCTTGTCCCCTGAATCAAGTAGCCTGGCAGCAGTTAGAGAGGAGCTAAAACCAGGGTACATGGGTGCTCCTTGAGACACCAAATTGTCGAGTACCTGCTTGGTGTGCTTTTGCTTAGACTGTCATTATCTTAGTCTCAGGAGGAAATTTGCTCTGAGAATGGTACGACTGGTTTATTTGCTTGATGTTTTTATGGATTTTTTTTGTTTGTTTGGTTTTTAGCTGATTGGTTTGATATTTTTTTTTTCCAGTGCTCTGAAAAATGAGTCATAAGCCTTTTCAGATCTGCTCAAAGTGTTATCTAAATAGTCCAGTGCCATTTCAGGGACCTTAGTCTCTTCTATTCTCTTCTCTTGGCACATTAAATGTCTGGGAGTTTTTTGTGTGTGTGTTTGTGTCTTACCAAAAGACATGATTTATGGAGCTGTGTGGAACAGATGTTGTGAATAAGCCATCTGTAGTCCTATTGCTTGTGATTGTGGGAATCTCGCTGCAGTGGCCTCAAGGATCATTCCCAACCTGTGTTACCAGAGCTTTCTCTGAGTAAAATTGGCATGCTATAGACAATGAGTGCAACCATCTCTCCTAACCCTTGTACAAGAAGGATAAGCAGCTTCTTCGTGGAGTTTGGAGACAGAAAGGTATTTCCTTCCACCACCTGCCCTCCTCCCCATCCTCCATTAGTCCCTCAAACAGGAGCACGATGTTTCTGGCATCTGGGTGGGGGGGAAAGGGTAGCAATTTAGAGGCAGATGTAGAGTCACACTTTACCTGTTTCTCTTTGAATTGGATGTGCAGAGAAGCATGAAGAAGCTGCTACAAAGTCATGCTGTGTTAGTTTTTTGTGGGGTCATGGACATAAAAATCAGAGGTTGTGGGGAGCCTTGTCCTGAGCTCCCTTCTGGGCTGGGGTTTTACCTTGGTATCCCACACGGTGCTTTGAGGAAGGCACAGGGAAAGGAAGCTACAGGAGGCTTTTTCCAAACAGTTTCCAGCAGGTTTAACTGTGATAGGGGATAATCAGTTGCTGTTAAAGTCTGAGTGCAGAGAAGCTCCGGCTGAGATTTGACATCTTCTTTCCGAATGGGGGCTAAACAGAGAATACCAGCTTTGATCTCATAAAAATATGGAGGCTGGAGGCTGGCTCATAGCTGAAGGCATTCAAACTGTATAATTCTCCAAATACTTGTGTAGCAGACACTTGTCACTTTATAAAAGTAGTAAATAATCCTATTATGTGCTATAGTTGAATTTATAAAGGCTGAGTTAGGGACCTAATTCAAACCTCTTTATTCTGAAAAGCACAAACTGTATTTTTAAATGAATTTTGCATAAACTGGAATCCAAATCCATAGCAAAAGATGCTGGAGTGAGCACACATTTGATGTGCCACATACTGAACAGAGTGCATTGTATAAGGAGGTGGCTACCAGCCAGCTTACGGCCCCACCAGGGGCTTCCTAGAGTAACTGAACCATGCTGAGACACTTGTCTTTTCTTAGATGCGAAGTACAGCAAGAATATTAAATTGTGTCATAAAAGTAAAAAAATCTAGTCCTTTTTAAAATTTCTAAGCCATCCTCGCTCTGTAAACTTCTTTCCAATGATTGATGGCACATGGTATGGGGCTGTTTGCTGATGGAGTCCTTAAATAGAACACGAGACAACTTCAGCTACACCTGACACGGGGAGGCAGGGTTTATCAGCAGCTCTGTCTTGTTTTCTAGGGGAACGACATGGGAATTGTAATGTAGGAAGGATAGACATAAGGAAGTTTCATTTTTACTGGTGTAACTGTCAGACCTGAATCAACTTTGAACACACACAGATATCCAGTCCTGATTGCCTAAGCAGAGACAGATGATAGTCTGAAAGTATGTGTCCATTTTAAAATGCCCTGACAGTTAAAGGCACAAAGTGCGTGCAGTATTGATTTACTTACTTCACCAGTATGCAAAATTGCCTCTGGTTCAGGAATTTACATATGAAACTAAACCACTTTTGTTTTGCTAGAATTTCTTTTGGACTACTCTTGGTGCCTCTTGGATTAGCCACGCTCTTCCTCTTTCTCTGGACTTTGTTACTTTTACATGCTTTGTTTTGGTTTCTGTATTTGAGTGGACATATTCATGTCTTATGGCTTTTTAATGTCTCGATAGGGTGACATAGCTCCTTTGTTCTCTCCCAGTTTGCACCCGTCGTCTGCCTTCACAGACACCATCAGCTGTCTCTTTTCTCTTCTGGAATTCTTCTTGTCTCTTGTCATGGAATGAATGACAGTTTCGGTGCAATATGGACTTAAATGGCAATGATGGACAAAAGGTAACTTGATTTTATATCCAGAACAGCAGGTACTGCTAATCACCTGTAACATCTGAGATCAGCACTTGACTGAGGAGAAAAAGAGACTGACAGAGAATTCCAGAAAAACTAAGATGATAAGGGTGGAGAAAGGAAGTGACTCTTGCATATAGCATTTCCACATTTCCACTTTCAGTCTGAAGAAAACTATCTCTACCTGGATTTGTTGTTTGGGTTTTTGGGGTTTTCTTTTAGAATGTATTGTTCTTTGGGGTTTTTTTGTGCATTTTGTTTTGTTGTGTGGTTTTGTTTGTTTGTTTTTTCTTCTGTGAGAAATTGTCTTCTCTTCAAATTGCATTTGCTTTTCTCTTTTTTGAAGTACGGTCACGGTCATTTTCATATTCATGACTAGAGGCTTCAAAGCTTACAGAAGATGTGGTAAGTCCAGAATTGCCTTTTCTGTGATGCAAACTGCCAAAATCCCATGCTGTTAATTTCTCTCTTAATACAGCTTCTCTTGAGTTACAGGTTGAATTCAAGGTTTTGGCCTTGCACTTAATTCAAAATGAATCAGATTCCTATGAAATGCCATGAGTAATATTGTTATGCCAGCTGTGTTCCACCTAAGAATGGAATGGATAAGTGTTGAAGTAAAGGTAGTGTTGGAAGGATGAAGTCCTTGGGTTGTGATCAGAGTACTCTATGAGCTTTCTGTTTAAACCTACATCTCTGTCTGCCTTTCCTGTGACACCAGCATGAACTGTTTAGCCAGTCCAGTGTCCCAACCATGATCACTTCTTTTTACACATTATATTTATCCGTGGAGGGTCGTTCTAATAATAATCACATTGCCACTTGGGTTAGATCGAGAGTTAAAACTACTGCGAAGTGCTTTATAAAGGTGAACGGGTTTCAGTGGTGGAAAAACCCCTAAGGTAGAACCAATTTCTGCATTGTTGTAGCAGAATAGAGCAGCCATTCCTGGGGAGGATTCTTTTTGTCTGTTTTCTGAAGTCGGTTGAACAGAGGTCAGATTTGTTGGAAGCTGCTTAATTGTACAGGCAGCACTACTCAGGCCGTGGAGCACAGCTTCATGCTGTTCTCTCAGCTGTCTGCTCCTTCTGCAATGATTGGCTCTGCTTCTTTTCAACTGCTAACATCTCACTACAGGCCTTCCTGTGAACATGCTGCCTTATGGCTTGAGACCAATGTGTGGGCACTAATCACCATCTGGAGAGAGAATGAGACTCAGGGCCAGCTGAACTTGGCTGTAAGTAGTGTTTGAAGTGGGGCATGGGAGGCTGTACACCAGGCCACTGCTCTTTTATCCTGGAAAGCTTCGTTCCACCACTGTTCCCTGGCAGGAGGTGGCTCTCCAAATGCCTGCAGGAGCTGCAGGAGCAGCACTTGTACTAGGGCAGGAGCAGCTTGTACTGATGGAGCAGCTGCTCCAAGCAGAACAGTCCTTCCTGCTTCAGTGGATTTCTGGGGGTGCTGTGGAGCAAACTGGTGTGGGGTGGGAACAGCCCCTGCACCGAGGAGCAAGATAGGGTGGGTCAGCAAGAAGCCTTTGACCCAGTAGGATCAAACTGGCAGGCTCTATTTTGCCACCACAAGAGACAGTGCTTCTGCTGAGTTTGGGATTGTGTCCCCGTCCAAAATACACGTATCTGCAGAATGCTGGCTTGGGGAACACACTAATGCATGGCAGAGCATCTTAGCACCTCTGAGTGGAAAGGTTAAGTTCCCCACTGGTGTCAGTTGGGAATGAGGACTAGTATCACATGCTTGGGATCTTTGTTTTGTGTTTTGATTGGTGGTTGTTGTTGTGTTGGGATTTTTTTGTGGTTGGTTTTTAATCTGCCCTGGATGTTTCCATAACTTAGAATGGAAATCAGAGTTGTATCCAGTATCATACCACTATCTTCCATTTGTTAAAGACATAGTTCTACATCCAGAATAACTTCCTGCCCCATGGCTTGTCTTACAATCTGGTTCTGTTTTCCTTTGCTTAACTGGGTCCAAGAGTATTTGCAGAAGAGGGGCAGGAAAGGAATGCAACTGGTAAGCTCCTTATGGCCACATCACTGCCTGGCAGCATTCTCTAGCTGTTAGGATGGATGGTTTCTGTACGTGGAGGTAGAGGTGGATCATTTTCTGTGGGAGATGTATGGTTTTATTAGGAAAGGCGTGTCTCGTTATGTGAAGCCGTATGCGTTTCTGAACAAAAGCACTGGAACTATGCTCTAACAGCACATCATATATCCTCTTTGTTCTGAGTTCACTTAAGCTGTGATAATCTAATAGGATGTTTTTCTGAGTACCAGAGTTCTTGGTGCCATCCTTATTTTTCATACAACCTAGATATGTACCTGAAGAGTCATTTGTTTGCACGAGTTAAGAATATTTATACCCTTGATGAATTTATCATGAACAGCAGTGAATAAACTGCAGGTTTGGATTGATTCTGGTATGGTAATATGTTCAATCTGCTACAGCTAGTACTGCTGCCCAAATCTGGGATTATGTTGTCCATAGGAAGTTCTATATGCTAACATCTTTAATTCTGTGAAGCGTGCAGTGCTCAGACTAAAAGGAGCATAAGTTCACTGAGTATGTGCAGTGCCAGGATTGCACTGACCGATCAGAATGAATCCTGCAATCACCCCTCTCACACACCAGGAAGGGATGGAACGAGGGCAGGCTCAGGAGCATATTTCCCCTAAAACTTGAGACGTTTGGAAAATGCTGACAAATTCTTAATTTTCACATCCTCTGCTACTCTCTACTGTTACTTTGAAGGTCTGTCTTCCAAACACCCTGACTACTTGGTTCTTCTGAGAAATAACAGCTTGCTGCCTCTGTGGCTTCATTAATTGAGGGGGCAGAAGCTTGTACTGAACTGTATGTAGAGCTCTGGCTGCTGTGTATTGTTCTGCCTTAAGAAAGTTACACTAAAAGCCCAGACACTTTTAAGGGTAATTTCATACATTAAAACAATGCTAATGTTGCAAAAGTTAGGCAGCCAAAAGTTAAGAAATACTGCAGTTGGTTTTCTCTGCAATCTTCAATTTATATTCATGTGTCTGAATACTATAATGCATTTATGATATGATTTTTCCTCCAAAAGGCTTCAGCCTTATTAAGTACATGGAATGGAAATTGTATAGTTCATTGTTGCAGAACTGAGAAGGTCTGTGGTGAAAGGATGAGGGTTTTGTCAGAAGAATGGTGCTATGGATAAAGCAAATAACTGCCACTCTTATCCCTTGTAGTCTATTCCTGTATCTGCCACCAAAAAGAAAGGGATAAGTTCCTTAAATTTTGTTAAGTAGTCACTCGCTGTCGGTCCTATTTACTACAAACTGAGCTCAGTGCTGCAAATGTGCTGAGCTCTCACAATCACAGCTGATGTCCACGGAGCTTTGCTTTGAATACAGAGTGCTTTAAAAGGCTGATAAATCTGATAAATCAAATTTTCTGTTTCAATTTAGGCCATGAATTACTGTGTTTTTTCACTTCCACTGTACCTTCATTCCCTTGTCTGTAAAATGGGGATAGTAACAAAATTGACTGGAATAGCTGAAGTGGTCATGGGAGAATACCTTCCAGTGCCTGAAGGGAGCTGACAAAAAGCTTGGAGAGGGCCTGTTGACAGAGGCCTGGAGTGAAAGGACGAGGGGCAATGGTTTAAATTAGAAAGGAGTGGATTGAGATCAGAAATAAGGAGGAAGTTCTTTCCCGCGAGTGATGGACACAGGAACAGGGTGCCCAGGGAGGTGGTTGAGGCCCCATCCCTGGAGACGTTCAAGGTGGTGCTGACAGAGCTCTGAGCACCCTGATCTAGCTGAGGATGGCCCTGCTCTCAGCGGGGGTTGGACCAGATGGCCTCTGGAGGTCCCTTCCAGCCCAGACATTGCTACGATCCTGTGAATACTGTAGGTACAACCAGGAGAAAATGAGCAAGTCTATAGGTCAGCACAGGGAAGTCAGTTATGTATTTAATAAGGCCAAGGGCCAACATCTGAGCGAGCATAACTAAGAGTTTGTAACAACTCACTCTCTGAGCTCTGTCTATTCTGAGTGCTGGAAGAGGCAGGCACCCAACTGAAAAATTGTATGCGTATAATTAATAACTACATCATAACCTCTCTGTAAAATGGAGATGAATTCAGACATCTGCTATTGCCAGTTCTGAATACTTGACTCTTCAACTCAGTGGCCTTTTTCACCTCACACACCTTTATTTCCTGTCATGGTAACTATGTATAAATATATGAGTAGGTGTATGCATCTGGATAGAAATTCCCCCACATTTTTATGGATAAGAATATGCAATGTGGGCATATAGATGGCCTTTCTTCCAAGGAAGTCCTCACTTGATAGCTTTGTTACTGTTAATAATGAAGTTCTATCCATGCTGAATGAGCAGCTGCAAAGAATCAGGATATTGGAGATGATGCCTCCCTCTGGGTTGCTAGAATAAACTCTCGCTTTGGCACTTTGATTTAAAGCACTGAAAATTTCCAAAGGAATGTGGCAAGATGCTGGAGTATTCTTTTCCATTTGCAGTACAATGAAGAAAATATTCTCAGGCTCTCCAGAGAGATAAATATGAGATTGCAATACATTTAACTGTATTTAAAATGAAAGCATGTTGAAATGCTCTGTTGAATATTAAGGAGATCCTATTACAATATACCTCAGATCAGAGTATAGGATTTTCCCCTAATACTTTGCAAGCTACTGCTTATCTTAACTACAGAAGACACTCTGTGCTAAGGCTCATTTTAGCTATAGATTGAAGGATCCCAGGTCTAATATGGCCTGTAGGATGACTGAGCTGCAGTAGTACTTGCTAAATGATTCATTGGGCACTGTTCACATCAGCTTTGAAGAAAAATACTTTTCCTTTCTGCTCACTGAACAGAAGGAGCTGCCATGAATATGGGTATTGACAAGAGGCTAAAGGAATCAAATGGATAATGTGTAAAGAGAAAAGAAAACACATCCATCATGTTCATGAGGAGGCAATAAGTAGCACTGCTGTAATACTTACATTCCAGATGAGGCTGGTTTATGTATACCTTATACCCAGACTGAGCCCCAAATATTTTTTTAATTCATAGGCAGCATAGGAGCCAGATGTGTAAGCAGGGCAACACACACAGCAGGTCGGGAGCACAGGGTTTCTAACTGCCAGAAGTGTTCTCTGCAGATTTATGTATCATGTCCCAGCCAGATGAAGGCCTTCCCGAGTCCTTACATACCTGGTGTTGTAGGGAGCCATACAACATACAGCACACTATGCAGGGTGAGAATCCAAAGCTTCAGTGCTAGATTTCCAGCCTTTGTTGTTTCGTGTTGGTGCAGTTACTGTCAGGCTGCAGCTCGTGTTGCTTTCTCAGGCAGCTGCCATGGTGATGTTGCTCTGGGTGGAGAGTCACAGCGGAGAGCTGTTCAGCGCTGCGGCCGGGACATCTCTTCTGCAGCACCCAGATTTGGAAACTGGCTCAGGCTGGAACCTGCCATGTTAGCATCGGTGGAGGGGGAGCTGTGCAGTGTAAATGGAATGTAGGAGAAAGTACATTGTTTAGGAAGAGCTTCAGTATACCTAAAGCTTGGCGTTCTGTGTGTTTGAGTTGGGCCAACTTGCGGCACGTTTTGACAGGACTAGAAAATACACATCATCTTTTCAGGATTGCTAAATGTTGAGGTTCTCTGCCAACATCCCCAGAAAAAGTAAGTCCCTGACATATCACGGATGTTGTAGGCTTGAACATCTCTCGGGCAGATTCATGAGGCCGGGTGCTCCTGCCTGCCGTTTACGGGAGAGCTGGCATCATGACATCAGTTATGAATGATCTTCACCAATATCTATTGTTCTGATATGTTTGTGGTGGCTTTTTGATTCTTCTCCATGGTAGCACCTTTTCTTCTCCTGAGGGGAGGTGGGAAACTGCAACTTGTATGACCCCAGCACTCAGCTGCAGAAGTGCCCAACCTTTATCTGGGAATGGAGACAGCTCAGTGTTTCAAGGCTCCGCAAGCCTCTCTCTTCTAGATTAGACTTTCACAGCACAGCTGGCTGCTACTCACTAACCTGCCTTCAGACACACAGATTTTCACCCTTTATATCAAACCTTAGTGACCCACTCTGTGGAAGCTCATCCCCTTTACACAGTCTTCTAGTTATTATGCCTGAGGCCAGCAAAGTCAAATGATGTGTCTCAGGCAGGCATCTAATCAGAGTGATTTGTAGGCACTTTGAGAGGAACCAAAGTCCAACTGGTGCCCCAGTGATAAAAGCCCACTGATTAATCCCAAGGCTACACTTTGCTGTGATTTGCCATTTGTGCAGAATAAATAAAACATGATCCATTTCATGGTCAACTGCTGGAAAACAGTTGCTTGTTAAATTCTTTCACAAAAATGAGAGAGAGAGAGAGAGAGAGAGAGAAAGAAAACTTTTCTGGGATTCTACCCTAGCCTTTCTTCCCCAGCCGAGATTGTTTAATGGGTAGGTTTGGTGTTCCATAAGTGTTTTCTAGTAGATGAGTTAATGTAGTAGATGCTGGTGAATTGATTTAATTTTTTTTTTTTCTAATTAGTGCAGGCAGGATTATATACCCGTCCATAAATAGCTTTAAATGCACAATAAGCATATCAAAGGACTGACTGGCAAAGAGAAAGCAATCTTTCAGGAGGCCCGAATGTGACCTGCAGAAGCTACTGATTTATGTCTCTGAGTGTCTGACTGTCACGGGGCCTTTCTTTTTTTTCTTGAGACTTCTTTTGCCAAACCAGAAGCAAAATATTTGTTCGGATACATTTAAATTCTTTTCTTCCCCCCCTTTCCTTGATATTTTATTTAGAATGTTACTGTGTTATAATTAGGGCTTAAAAATTTTCTCTTGGGAATAGATGCTTTTACTTACATAAACAACATGGTTGTAGTCCTTTGACTTAAGATTGAGAACTTATTTTTTTTCTATCATAACCACTAATGAAAACTAAGAAAGAAGGTAATTTGCACAGGTAAGTGGAGAGCGAGACTAGTTTGCATCCCTTTTCCCCACTGTTGTGCCTAAACTTCACATGGCTTTTTTGTTAGTATGGGTATAAAGGACCAGAACAGTGACCCGAGTGAGAAAAGCAATCCATTACCTT
The DNA here is from genome assembly GCA_013399075.1 of Chloroceryle aenea. Taxonomy (NCBI): domain Eukaryota; kingdom Metazoa; phylum Chordata; class Aves; order Coraciiformes; family Cerylidae; genus Chloroceryle; species Chloroceryle aenea. The sequence continues at coordinate 425,250 of VWZY01013151.1, forward strand.
TGCAGGGGTTTTTATGCAAACAGGTTTTTGCAGAATCTACTTTGCTATTAAGCTGCCTTCATGGTTCAGTGAGAGTTGACATCTTGAATCTGGGATGCTGCTGGAGATTACAGAGCTCTCTCAGGATACATTTACAGGTGAATATGAGAGCTTTCGTTGTAAAGGGAACTGGCTTTTCATGAACAGTAGGAGAAGAGCTGCAAAAAGGCCTTCTGTGCTGGGCCACCACAGGTCTGGATGATACAAAAGGCAAGGAGAGGACTGGAGGAAGGAGTGCAGAAATGGCATGTCCTTTTATGGCCTGGAGCTAGAATGAGGCAGTGTGGTAGAAGACAGGTAGTATTTCCCCTACAAGCTGGGGCTGCTGATGGGCATCGCTGGCTGGTGGAACTCCAACTGCTGCAAGCTGTGACTGGATCTACCACAGAGAAAGAACTCAGAAACAGAAAAGGATTTTTTTTTCCACTAAGTGATTTAGCAGAAAGATAGGTGGAGAAAATAAATCAGAACTGTAAAAAAATGGGCTTTACTTTCAATGTACTCTGGATTCGCTGCTTCTGTGTTCCTAAGTAGTGCTAGGTTTGAGAAATAAATGTCTGTAACAATTAGTTATGTTTGACACCCTAGCTTGGTATTATAGTGTGAGAGTATTGCTTGTTTCAGTGCTCAGAGAAGGGGAGGCTTTTTCCCCCTGGATTTGTGGTGTGTATTCAAGCTAGTTTTGTTCTGTAAATTTATTAAAGGCACTCAGAGTTTGAATCAGTTCTTTTGCTGGCAACAGCATGCGACAGAGGAGTTAGAAAGACACAGCCTGATCTGGAAGAAGTCATTTTTAATTCTAAAGAGACACTTACTAATGCAACCATCTCCAGAAGACATGAGCACCTCAGTCTCTAAATCAACCCAAGGGAGTTCCAGATGCTCAGGTTGAAACGAAAGGCTAAAGGGCCCGAATCAATTTTCATGTCTGAAGAGATTTGCCTGTGTGTGCCAGGGCAGACTAACAGATTGATTCAGAACTGTAGGGATCCGTTTCTCTCTCCCATTTTTCTCTCATCCCATCTCTCTCCCAGTAGCTAGAGCAGTTGGTAACACATCATTCGAAGCTCGCAGCATTGCTGTTAATGATGGCATGTAATTTTAGAGGGAAGGAATGCTTTGTTGACAATATAGTTTTCTGCTTTATGGTTTGGGCCTGTTACTTGCAACAAGATGTATGTAGTGATGTCAGCTGTGAAGGTATCACAAGAGCTCTGCCTGGGTCTATGACAGGTGCCAGAATTTGTCTGTCATCAGACTCATACCCGCATTTCATCTTTCTTAGGAGTGGTTCAGTTCAGTCTTTGGAGATCTTTCCGTATTTCTGTACAGCCCTGTTGATACTTCTCAGCTAGGAAGTTTGGAAAATTAACCCCCCCAACCCTTTCCCTCTCCACACATCTATATATTCGGCATTTTTTTTGTTCCATACAGTGAAGAATATTATGGAAAAATAAGTTTTTTCAGAGTTTTCTATCCTGGTCATTAAAAAGCTGAGTCTGATATTTCAGTTAAGTCTTGGAGCTGCTTGGGCACACGTACACCAAGTTACTTTACTATAAAAGTTACACTGAGCTTGCTATTAATGTTGTTAGTAGGAAGAACCTTCGAATCTGTACAAACATATTCTTTTTTTGTTTGCCCATGAAAACACTTCTGGATAGCTCTTAGCTGGGAAAGTGAAAATAATTGAGGCACTAATGGCACGTTCTCTTAAACCTCTTTTAAGGACAAAATCATAGTCAGGAATAATTCTGAATTCCTACTAGGTGTACTGTCAGAGTTTCTCCTAAGTGAAACTGCTAGTCTGCCTGTGTCTTCATTTGTTTTCTGAGCTGCACATCTCCATCTATGACTAATCTGCATGCTTGAAACCGCATGCGTGCTTTGTGGTGTTCATACTAGGAAGACTCATCTTTTTGAGTTGTACACCAGCTGGTTTAGAAACCATCTGTTCCAACATGGAGGGTTTCTCCCTGGATGACCAGCTGTGTGACAAGGCATTGTGAGGTCACTGGGACGGAGCATCCTGCTCAGTCAGCCAGAACTGAAACATCACCGGTGGCATCCTTGCAGAACGCACCCACAGCTACCGTGTGAGCTCTGCTCACACTTCTAGTACATACCCTGCTCTTGCTGAAACTTTGCAGTGATGCTGCTTCTGGGAGGTCAGATCATCAGATCTTCAGTCTTGATTCTTCCTAGAACCTCTGCCATCTTGTAGGTAAATGCTGCTTGAAATCAGACTCAGTATAAATGTACTTGTAGAAAAATACCTGAAAGAAAAAGGGGTGCAGTGGGAATTTTTGTCATGGTGTCACAGTTTAGGGTCCCACTAGACTATAACAGATGCTCTCTGTTAGCGCCCCTCCCTCCCCAGAGGGCAGAGAAAGGGAATAAGGGAGAGCGACCAAGAGGTTAGAAAAGGAAACTAGAACAGCTTGAATGAAAATGAAAATAATAATAAAAATGGAAAATATACAGATATATCTAAAACCCCTGAAAGGCAATGATGTCACCATCACCACTGATGCTGTGGCACAGGCACCAGGAGAGTCCCAGACTGGGCCCAAGAATTTCCCATTTTGTAGGAAGTTTAATGTCTTTAAAGTCTGTCTTGTCTGAAAGCAAAAATAAGAATGAACAATTTGGGAATAAAAAAGTTTGTAAAATTCCTTCCCGAGACAGTGTAATTATGGAAAAGCTAGTTCAGTTCTAACAGAAATGTGAAAGAAATTTGAAATCTGGCTTACTGTTTTGAAAACAGAAGTGTCTGTAGTGGGTTCTGCAGGTTTTTCCACAGTTGAGTACTGCTGTGTAAAGATGACATTTCAGCAGACGCATTTTCCAGCAGGGAAAAATAGACCAAGACCAGCAAACCCCAAACCCTTAGTTGGGAATTTCTGAAAATCTGTAGCTACATCCAAGAGACAGAATGTCTTGTAATTGTGTCTTGGGGTCCACTACAGGCTGATTGCAAAATGTCAGCACAGTGCATGAGGAGGTCTGGAATCCCCAGGGCAGGCAGTGGTGAGAACAGACATAAATCACAGGGCTCCTAGACTGGAAGGGAGGAGAAATGGCACCACTGGAATTACAAATGAGAAGTCTTGGGTAGGTTAAGTAAATGACATCCTCGTTTCTTCTTGTCAATATAAGGAGCAGTCAGAGACAAAAAGAAAGGTTACTTACAGGAACTGGCCAGCAAGGTAGAATTTTCTGAAGATTTGTATTAATTCATTACTATGCATAAGACTTCCAAATTGGGCTTTTTTAAGAGACACCTTTTATCTTTTTAAGCTCCTTGAGCCTACGCGATAATTTATTTTTTAACGTAAGTAGTTAGCCTTTAGCCTTGGAGAGAAATCAGATGGATTTGGTGAATTGATTTAGAACTTAGGCTTTTGAATGCCTCATTTGCTACGCAGAGTTGTAGACAGAGGGGTTTTTTTTTATTCTCCAAACCTCTACCTGTGTGTGTTCTAATGCCTCCTCTTATCTGCTTGAATGATCCTCTCTAGTGCTGCTTTATGCAAACCAGAGCCCAGCCAGACTCTTCTCGGGGATTGAAGGAGTGACAGCACATGTTTTCTAGGTACACTGAGTGAGAAATGTGCAGTTGAAGCCGAGTATTCACACATTGGAATCAAAGACTGAAACTGTTGGAACTGGAGCTGCTGACAGGAAATTGATGCACTGGTTGCTATTTACCGAGCAGGAATTAGTTCTCTGTGATCAGTTTTGTTAAAGCAGATGGAAGAAGCAAGCATTCCCTCGAGAGGGTTAAAAACAATGTTCCCTTCAAAGTTAAGAGTTAAACGTGCTTCTTCCCTGTGTCATTGTTCTTTTCTCATCGTGTCCCCTGTTGTTTGTTTTTCTTTTATGTTTGCTTTTTGGTTTTGTTATGTTTGTTTTTTTTCTGAAAAATGCCAGTATAAAATAGACCAATAAGCTTTTCTAGTTGGCATTTAACTCCATCCAGGGTCTCCCTTTTTGCTCTGGGACCAGCTGGTCACCAACAGGAGCTCCAGGAGAGGAGTTTCTCCAGTCGGAATGTTCTGCTGTAGGGCACAGGCAAATGCACTGGCACTCCACCTTTCATTTGCTGGGCACTCAGGCCAGACACTCTGCAGCACAGCATAAAGTTGTACCTGAACAAAACTGTTATTTCCTATTCCAAACGAGTAACTTTTTCTGAAATCAGACAAGTCCCTAGGGAATCTCACTGTCAAGAAGAGGTTCAGGTGGTTTCACACTCAGATGCTTCAGGGCTGCTTGATTTGTTAGAGTTGTCCCTGTTGTGGGGATGTAAATTAATATTTATTATTAATAGAGCACTGCAGTGTGCGAGATGCACCACACTTGTTAACTCTGCCACGCTGATCTGTGTCTCGAAGCACTGGGGATAAAAGAAACTCTTAAATCAGAGGCTGAGATAAGGTTGTCAGGAGAGAGTCTCCTAGTAGCACAGATCTGGCACAGAGTCCAAAGTCAGTGCAGCCGCTCCCTTCTTAAGCAATCAAGGACAGGGGGCTGGAGCCACAGCAGTGCTCAGTGGGAGTCCCGGGGTTGCAGCTTTTCCTGAGTGTGCCCAGGCTCTCATACACGTGAGCACAGATAAATGATAGCAAGTGCCTCAAGTTTCTGGGAAATGCCAGACTGGATCCATGTTATTTAAGGCCAAGGTGGCTGTTACCCGGGAGATGTTCCAGAGCCTGGTGTTTTTGCAGAGTGAGGGCTCTTCAGCAGTTCATTTAACCAGCTTTATCTTCCCCCTCTACCTTCCCACCAAAATGTAAAGCAGACGGATTGTGGGGTTTGTGTAGCTATAGTAAATCTATCTGGAAACTAACCCTGAAACTAATCACTTGTATTTTTCAAGCCTGTGTGCCTAAAATTAAACATCTGCACCCACATCAGTCACTTCAGGCACGGGAAGGAAAAAAAATGGGTCTTGCTTTTCAGAGCAGTTAATTCAGTGATGGGACTTTCCAGTACCAAGGTAACGATTAATGATAGATGAAAGGATTCAGCACTTAGAAAAATCAGGATATTAGGCAAACTTTCAACAGCAATACTTGAATGCTTGGTCCATTGTGTTTCTTTATAATAAAGATTTATCTCTTTTTTTCCTCTTCCTCCCCGCTTATTTTAGGGATTTTTCCTTCCTTTGTGTTTCTGTTCAGTAGTCATGAACCGAACTTCTCATTAGTAAATCAGATGGGAAGAGAATAATGGAAATATGGTTGGAAGGGTTACTGAGAGATTGCCTAGACCATCTTCCTAGTAAGGAGCACCGATAGCAAAAGTGGGACCTGCAACAGAGCACAAAGTAAGGAGGGCTGTTCCACCTCCTTCCCCTGACTATACTGTCATAGGAAGGCAGAGCTACCAGGAGATAACCAAGGGGTGCAGTCTGAAAAGGAAAAAAAAACTTGAAGCAGTAGGTATCTCTTCCTTACTGAGGAGGCTTTGGCATCAACTTTAACATTTCTAGTTGTTTTTGGTTTTTTTCTTCATAGCCCTACCAGTTTTAAGGCACTGCTGCAAGGAGGCAGTTGCAGGCCTTCAGGAGGACACAGGGAGACATGGTCTGCAGGCTCGGCATGAGGCTGAGGATGCATGAACTCAGAGAAGGTAGAAATGATGGAGGCAGGCCGATCAGGGGATAAGGAGTGATGAGGCAGGCGGAGCAAACTGGCAAGGACCTGATGGTGGTTGCACTGGAACTTTCCCCAGGCGAGGCTGGGGATGGCTGAGTTTGTTTATTTTTTTTCCTCTGCTTCTCAAGAGGATCATCTTTAAGTATTCTTGAAAGACATTTGCCTATGGAAATAGCATAGCAGTGTGGGCATTTAAAAACAGTTTATGCAACCTGTTCCTTATTTTTCTATGCTTAGTATTCATGAAGTTTTCTCAGCTATGCCTGCCTGTCTGTCCACAGCCTCTCACCTATTAGTGCCATTGCCTTCTGAAAGAGGAGTTTTATTTATCTGCTAGCAGTCAGAGCACAGCAGTCTGACTTTGTTTGCCATGTTTCAGCATCTCACTCAGCTCGTTCTTGTCTTTGACGTGGATGGGCATAATTTTAATGGGCCGAGTTGTCTCTGGCATTGTCACAAATGAACCTAGGAATCTCATTTTTCAAACCACTACCGTTTCTAAAGATGGGTTACAGTTTTCCAAGAATGTCGAGAATCTTAGAACAAATAGGAATGTTATTCATTCAAACAGCCAAAGAGTATTTATTTCTAAATATCCTTGCCATAAAGTATCACTAAATAGAGATGTACACAGCTCATGGTTACAAAACTTTTCAGCATTGCTTGAAACCTTATGAAACCAAAAATGCAAACTTCAGCAAACCACTAGCACAGCTAAGGTAGCAACTGAGAGTGCTGGCTACTTGCTGTTGTTACCTGCTGGCCAGGAAGAGTAGCAGGCCCTGCCATAAATGTTTTCATGACTGGTCAGGTAGCTGAATTCCTTATGCTCAGCTGTGCTGCTATGCAGTGGGTCAAGGCTGGTGGTGTGAGGAGCAGACCAGTTACTTCAAAAGCACTTCATTGTAGCTCTTCAAATAATGGTAAACACATTTTGCTCTTCTTAACAGCAGAACATGGTCAAAGGAAACGTGGCAAACCCTGGTTTGGAGAACAGCTGAGAACACCATTGTGTGCTGACACTGCTGTTTGGGGAGCATGGCTCTCTTAGCTCCATCACTTAAGATAGAAAGAGGTATTTTTTAAGAAAACAGTGGAAATTGCCAGAAAAGTGTGAAGATGTGCATTTTAGGAAAAAAGTATATGTGGTTGTCAGCTACCTGCAAGGCCATTAGACTAGGGGTGATAAAAGGCACTGCAGACATGCTTGCTTGCTTGCATTCACTCACTCATTCACTCCAGGGCACAAAGAACATGAAACTTAAGAACACATTTTAGTGCACGGCAGCAGAACAAAAGCATCTAGAGAGTACACTGAGCAGGAACCCTGCCTGACAGTTTCCTCTACTTTTTAAAGGAGCCCAGAGTCCCAGCCCAATGAAATTCTGCTTTGAGGTGTCATCCTCACCTGTTGCATTTCTCCTGGCTGCTGTTGCAGGCAACCAGCTTGAGCAGGTCCATGGGCAAGGCAGGGCTACAGGAGAACAGGAAAAAATGTAGCTGCTTTTGAACAACAGCTACAACCTTACAGAATGCAGGCAGATATGCCTTAAGTGAAAAGCAACAAACCTTGGAAAACAGAGTTGTGCCATCAGCATACTCTGGTTCCTTGTATTTGTGAGGAGTTTTCAATTTATATCTTCGATGGACTGTGGGAGAAGGTATTGGATACAGTCTGGCATCTCGGGATGCTGAGCCCTCTGCGGCTGGCAAACACAGCTGAGGCTTAGTGTAGAAGAAGCTGGGGAGAGGAAGTGAATGATGCAGATATATATCTCTATTGGACAAGATTTGAAAGCAAACCAGATTAACGTTGTCATTCAAAGAGTGCAAAGGGGGGTCCCAGGGTAGACAGCTCTTGACAGGCTCCTGAGAACCAGGCAGCAGTGTTGGGCAGGAAACCCTTGGCTACCCACAGGATTCTTTGAGAAGCAAAAAGGGAGTTGTCTCCTAGAGGGTAACACGCCAGGTAAACTATTCCACGATCTTACTGACACCATGAATCGGGAGCATGGAGACTGTAGGGAAGGACGGTTGTAGGATCCAGATGCAGAGATGTTGCCTTTAGGGAATTTATGTTCCCTGTTTTGCTGCAAGCACTTTGTGAAAGGCAGGGTTTTTTTGTATTGGTTTCCCCATCCATAATCCTAAGTATTCTATGTGTTAGAGACATTTGCAGATACTAATAAATTAAAATGCTTAGCTATCTGTAAGTTGCATGTGAGCTAGAAGCAAAAGGTTTTATTCTACAAAGCCCAAAGAAGTTTCTTTCACAGGAACAAGCTTCTCGCCCCCCTGTAATACATAAAAGTATGAAAAAGGATGTTGTTTGCTAACTATTACTGCTCTCAAAGTTGTCAGCCAGGTGAGACCGCGGAGCAAGAGGATATGGTCAACCTTTTAAAAAGTGCTTGAGTCAGTGATATGAATTAGATTTGGGAAATTACTAATTCTTATCTAAATTAAATACATTTCCTAGTATTGCCAGGAGCGTTAACACCACAGCCAGGTCATGAGTGATACTTCTCCATCCAGAAGCAGATAAAAAATGCTTAAGTACCATTTTCATAGATAACAACAATGGAAGATTAGATTTTCTTCAGTTTATTCTTTTGAGCTGTGGAGGATACATGTATATCTGTGTTGACTCTGTGTCTGATTTGGCAGACAACACATTAGAGGCTGGTTTCCTTGCCAACCAGTGCTTAAATGTAATGTTTCCTACAACGAGACAACAGTAAGAGTGTGTGTGGTTGCTGCTTTATTAAAAAAAATTAAAAAGACATCTCAAAAAATCCGTTTAGACTGAACGATTGGAACCTCCCTTAGTGTTCTTAACTCTTTAAAACCAAAGCTGAAATAGAGGGCACAGTTCTTCCCTGCAGCCTGAGTTCTTGGGCTGTTCCCTCAGTATTTTACTTTGATGACTTCAGAAGACTTGCAGGGACAAGAGGCAGACTCGCCGATCAAGCGCGAACACAAGATCAGGCTACTGGGGGGTTATGTTTTGCTTATGGAATAAGGTTAGTGTGCAGATCGTATGGGTGGCTGACTCATCTTCCTGCCTGTGGGGACCTCTCCCCCCAATTAGAGAGAAAGGGGAAGTGTAAGAATAAATACATCAGTGTTGAAAAAATACTTCTCAAAAGCCTTCAGCTGACAGATGCTGTAGTAATACAGTGGAATAAGTTGTTTGGGGTTTTTTTCAGTTATTTACAGTTTTAATGACTAGTGCTTTCTTGGGTTTCTGTCTGTATTGATCTGGTCACAGAAGAGAGCCCAGCAAACTGCATGCACGAACCCCCAGCGATTGGCTCCTGGTCGGGATTCTTTCCTCATTCCCATATTTCTGTTGTCTGGTTTAGGTCCCTGTTCCCCAAGCAACAAAAGCTACACATCCCTCGGGTCACTCGGCTTCCTTGTCATTTAGCATTTTCACCAAGCTGAAGCACAAACAACAGTCTGACTCCCTTGAGTAAATAAATGCTAACTCGGTGCCTGGTGATTCCTCTGAAACCTCCAGCTGTCTTGTAGCACGACGGATAGATTTGGTGAAATGACACTCATAAGACTGTTGTTGCAGAAGAATGATTAAGCCTAAATTATCCAAAACACTCCATCTCAGGATATAAACAATGCAAGAGCAATTGAGAGACCCTGAATCATGATCTGTGACATGCTATATCCTGGAGTTCAATAAGTTAATGGTGCTATTAATGACTAAGCTAAAGCAAGGAGAGCTTTTGTTTGCTTCTGATTTCATGTCTTCCACCCTCAGCCTCTGCGGGTGGCTAAACATACAAAAGTACTTGCAAAGCGGGGGCAGGGGGGAGGGAAGTACAGAAGAGAAGAAAGCAGGAGCAGAGAAGCAAAGGGATTTATGTTTTTGTTTACATCTGGAAATTTTCCTGATGTCCCTGGGGTAATGACATTCACAGGGAGGGAGGGAGGCAGGCCCACAAGCCTTGTAGGGGAGGGGAATAAAGAATAGGAGGCACAGAAGGAAAGAAACAGCAAAATATAAAATGCAGCCAAGGGAAAGAGGACTTCTCACTTATTTATTTATATACAGGAAAAGGAAAAAAAAAATGTCCAAGTGGTTGTCAGGTTTCTTTATTGTCTTTCCCAGAAATACTCTTAGCAGTACTGGCAGTAGTGCCCAGAAGTTCCTATAGGGGAAAAAGAAGCCAGTCAGTGGTTGTTTACAGATTGTTCTCCTGAATAATATACAAGACAATTCTTACCTGAAATTTTCACACAAGAATTTATTGATCAAAAGTAGACAATTCTCCCTCCCTTTTAGTAGATGATGATGACAGGAGAAGCTGAATAGCTTACTCTTTTGGGAAAACCATGTTATTTCATAACAAATCAACTGGAATTTTAGTGACAGACCTGACAGAGGGATTTTATCTTATTTTCATCATACCTGAAAGAGAGGGGAAAAAGCAGAGTTAAGTCTCTCTTATTGTTTCCTTAAATTAAATTAAAGGAGTAGGGAGTGGGAGGGAGATGGAGAGAAGAGCCCACTACTGAGCAACTAAGTTATCCTTCCAGTCATTTCTATGGCAAATGAAAGTGCTTCTCAAGGATAAGTAACATAATGAAATCTTATGCAGTGGTCATGGGGAATTGCTGCCAGAACCAGAGAGAAGTGAGAACAAAGGGCTGAATATTAATTGAAAATGTCATTAGGTGTTTCAGTGTAACAAGCAGGGTTTTTTTCCTGATACATAAATGGTAATTTTGTGGAACACACAGCAGTGACAAGCAGTTCCTCTTCCTTTAACTTGGTGTCCTTTAAATCACGACAAAACTCAGCACTAAGGGGAGAAGAATGCTCACTTGGCTCGTAATGAAAAATGCGAGTAGTGAGGTCCTTCTGTTTGCCTTCAGGTTGACTATGAAATGTAAAAACGTTGGTTATGCATGGAGTATGAGGAGATATTCATAATGTGGACCTGTCACTTTGAATTAGTATTTAAATAAAGATAAAACTACCCTGCGTGGCCACGTGGAGAGAAAATGAACAGTGAGAGATAGAATCTTTTTTTAATTCTTCCTCACATTAGATTTACCTGATTAGAAGCTGACCAGATATCAAAACCATAAAGCACTCTCTAAAATTAAACCCCTTAATGGCTTCATTAATACTGTGGACTGACATTAAGCTTCAGGCTGAGGGCTTTAGTGTACCTTGGCATCTAAAGGGAGGCTGTCTGGGGAGCAGAGAAGCAGGGAGAGCTTGCTCCAGAACTGCTGTCAGGGCTGGTGTACTTAGTGTCACCATGTAGTGGGGTGTTGTCCACTCACTGGAAATCCAGAACGCCCTTAGTGGTGGGAAGCAGGGCTTTACTTTGCACATCCTTTCCAAAGCTGCTGCACGTAAGCGATAGCAACAGCCTGAGCTCACCGACTGCTCCTGGCACGAGTTGTCCAACTGCCACCGGCTTTGTTTGCGTAATTGGTTCTGGAAGCCTCATCCTTAAGAGAGCAGTCGCTGCCGTAGTGAGTGGCGATTGTTTGCTTTTTTGGCTAAGCTGTGCAGGACTGAGAGTCTCTTTTAATCTATCTGTATACGCCCTGGGGTGGGCCATAATCCAAACTGGATCCTGAGGAACTCTAACAAAAGGCAGATAAAGTCTGAGTGCCCGTAGCCTTNCTCCGTAGCCTTATTGGTTATTGATCAGAATCACCATCCTGCAGTAGTGCTGCGCTGGGTATCTCTGCAGAGGAAGGTCAAAAGGACATTGAGAATTGGAAGTAGATCAGACTAAATTATAGGAACCAAAAAAAGGCTGCTTTCCAAGTTCAGAGTGCATCCGAGGAAATTATAGGGTTTTTGTTACCTTGTCAGTGTTGTGATAGCCACTGGAAAATGTAATTAGTACACAGGATATTTGGAAATCTCCATGGTTTTCAGAGGAGAGATACAAAATAATGCAACTCTGGGGATGAAGCTATGCTGGGTCAGCCAATACCCTGCAGGCTTGAGAAACAACCATATTGTCTATCCTATGTTTTTCCTTTCAAGGGTTTTCAAGTTGGGTGTCCAGTAGTGGATCTGAGGTGCCAGCTGCATCAAGGTGGAGAGTGTCAGCGTACTTCGAACCCGGCACGCACACAGGGCAGTGAAGCTCGGAAAACAACAAAAAGGTACAGAATTCAACCTGGCAAATATCCAAACCTGGTTTAGTTTTCTCTGCGTGAGTTGCACTGACTGGAGAGTGAACTAATTGCAAGCATTCACTGTCAGCATAGCTCCCTGTGAATATCCCGTTGCATTTATTGGTAGCCAGCTCTAAAGTCCTCTGGTGTTAGATGGGTTGTGGTCCTATTTTGCTGGTCTCAGGTCAGCAGTATCTTTTAGGCCAGCATCCTCATGCTGACAAAGTCCCCTCGTGCACGGTAAGCAGTTTTAATTGTCTCTTCTGTATTTGTCTGGTTGCTGCCAGTGACGAGTAGGCAGGTCTGTGTGTATGGCTGCCCTTTGATTGAGTGCTCTGGCTGTGGTGTCTGTGTTTGTGCAGCCTGTTTACATCAGCTAAGCATCTCCAGGCCTCCCAGATCTCTGTGCCTAGTCACAGAGGCTTTGGAGACCAGTTTCTATGGATGGCAGGGACGATCAAGTGAGGGACATTAGGTAACTTGGATGCATAAAGGCATTCAGATAAGACAGGTTGCATCTAACAATGCTAATAAAGCTGGCAAATGTCATTGTGAAGTTGAGTTCTTGGCTTTGACAAGTTGTGGCAATCGGGGGAGGTTTCTGTTGACTGGAAAGAAAGAGATGGTGTACACATTTTCAAAAAAGACATCTGAAAAACTGCAGGTTGGACAGACTTACATCCCCTAAGCCCTGAAAGTAATGGAGCAAATGCTCATAGACACTGTTTGCAGGCACGTGAAAGATGAGAAAGGGATTAGGAAGAGCGAATGCAGATTTTGAAGGGTAAACTGTAGGTGATCATCCTGAATGCCATCTGTATTGAAATTACTAGCTCTGTGAAAGAGTGGATTTATTTTAGTAAGGCTTTCAATACTGTCTTGGTAGTATTGCTATAGCCAGCTTAAAGAAATATAGACTGGCATGGATAGGATTAAAATGGATGAAAAACTGTCTGAAATATCAGGCTCAAAAGGCCAGTACTGGTTACTACTTTGGCTGTAGTCTCTTTCTAAGTGGCTTTCCTCATAAGTAATTTCTGGGGATGTCTCTACTTAACATCTGCACCAACAACCCCATGGGAGGGATGAAGGGGACCCTCAGGAGGTTCTCAGGTGACACCAACTGGAAGCAGCTGATGACATGCTGGAAAGTCACGGTCCCTCAGAAAGAAACCAACACAGGTCCCTCCCTGTCATCCAGAAGGCCCCTGGCAAGCTGGAGGGATGGCCTGCCAGGACCCTCAGGAAGCTGGAGGCTGGCAGGCCAGTGGCAGCCCCCCTGAGAGGGGGCTGATGCTGGTGGCCCTGCTTTGCGTGGGAGGTTGACCAGAGTCTTTCAGAGGTCCCTACCAATCTGTGCTCCTCTCTGACTCTGTGCTGGGTTGGGTTGTTTGCTCCTCTGAATGAAATGTGTGTGCCTATGACAGATGCAGGCACGTCCATAACCAGATAGCTACAGCTGGCAGAGTAGGGGTGTAAGCTCAGCCAGCAGTCTGAGGGGCTGTCGTGCCCAAGGACCTCTATCTTTGTCTCTTGGTACTGTCTAAAGGAACTTCCTCCCCCTTTTCCAGATCCTTCTCCTCCTTCCAGGGCTTCAGAAGCCGTTCACAGAAGGGACTATTTGTAGTCAGGGCTGTGCAAGCAGCAAAGATGTGGGGAGGGGAAAATCTCTTTGCTCATTAAAAGTTCTCACCTTGGAGATGAGAAATTCAGGTGGTTACACGGGGAGATGTGTGCGCATATGCAGAGGGGTTATTTTGTTCTGGGCTGAACATCTGCTGCAGTTAAGTTGTGCCTATGTGTCCTTCTCAGGCTTCTATATTTGATAAAGTTATTTGTAGAGTGGTCCAGTTTTCAATCTTTTTTTTTAACTTTTAAAACCTTTTCAATGAAGCGTAGTTAGACGCAGTGATTTTGCAGAGGTTTTGTATCCTTTTAATTCCTTGGGCATGAGTCTTTCTAATTCTTTCATCATGCTCACTCCCATTTCCCTGATCATTGGAAAGTTTGCTAAAAGCACTGCTTATTTCTGTAACCCATAATGGAGTTTGCCATTTCTCTTGTGGTTTAATGAGAATTAAAAAAAAAAAAAAAAGAGAGGTTGTATAAACATAACTCCATTTAAAAAAGAAAAGCAAATGCACCAGCATGTTGTAATGAGAGCTATTAAAATAATTAGTCCCTATCCTAGGATGATTGCGAAGGAAAATAAGTAATGAAAGTGGAACATATAACAACTGAATTATAAAGTGAACAACCAGCATAAAAATTGAACGAGTCAAAAGTTTAAACCGGAATGTGACTGAGCTGCAGGATAGTGTTGGAGGAAACGTAACTGTGCTTATTCCATGGCAGTTCCCTTGAACTGAATGATTCTGAGAAGTGGCTGAGACCTGTGCGTACAGCTCCTGCTTTCCAAAATGTATCCCCACACTTGATTTCGGGACAGCCACTGTGCCAGACCTTGCCAAAGGCAATCACAGCAGCTTTAACAATCGAGGCCTTAGGGGAATGGGATAAGATGTCTGCATTCCTGCTTCTTACTTTATTGCTGCCCACTGGACAGGTCTGTATTACTCATTCTCAAGCGTCCAGAGCTGCCCCACAGCGAGAGAAAAGGGATGGGTAATGCAGGCTCACCCCCAGTGCCAGCAGATCCTTGCAACCCCCATCTCATGCTGGTGCTGCCAGGAAGCCTTTTGTTTGCTGTGCTTATCTCCTTGTATAATTGTCATGCTCTTCCTTAAAACAGTAGCAAACAGGAAAGATACTGTTCTGCTCATGCTGATGGCTCAATATTACCAGTGTCAGAGATGTCACTTTCCTGTAGCATGTTGTTTGAGGACTGTCCTAGACTTCAGTACTAATACTCTAATGAAAAAGCTCTAATCTTGGTTTACATATGCTGAGAAAACATTCCTGGTAATGGCATGTTAAGTTTCAAAGCATATACTAATCCTTTGAAACATTAGCTATTTAAATACAAATATTATTACTGGTTAAAATACTTTATTAAACAGTTGCTTTAGAACGTGTAAAAGAGGTTGAGGTGTGCTTGGGCTGTGGTAAGTGAGTCAGAGCAAGCTAAGACCAGTGCCTGGCCCAGGACGTCCATCTGTAACCACATCTCCACAGAGATCTATATTCGGGCACGGCGTTTTATGGTCTGTATATAGCAAGAAAATTAAAGCAGATTGTTTAGAAAACTCTGCTTATTTCACAGCAAAAAGTTTGGGAAAAAGTGTAGGATCAGGCTAAGCAGTATTTCAAGAATCACAAGTGAAAATTCCTGAAAAACTGAAACCCAAGCCTAAAAGGAGATCTATATGGGCTCTCGTTTAGCCCTGATTTTTAAAAGAAGGGTGTGCTTTGGCGAGCTGTGGGAAAGCCTTCCCATTAAGAACAATCTTTTCTGTAAGTGAAAACAATCTAGCACCGCCGCATGCTAGAAATAATGGTTCTCCATGTTTTTATTCCCAGAGATAGAAAGATTATATTCATGTAATAATACTTAGAGCTGTGTAGACTTGTCCTGCTTATTTGAGGTCGTCTTTGAAGTCTTAGAAAGTATGGATGAGTGTGCTTCAATAAATTTTTACTGGTCTTGTTTAGGGAAGCAAACCAACTGTGGCAGGTTTGAGCGGAACTGAACCCTGTCGGAGTCAAAGGGAGGCTACAGAGCCGGCCGAGCTGGACAAGTCGCAGCAGGGTTCAGGGCTGTTCTTTCAGCTGTCGCAGGGTGTGGTGTTTGGGGAGGTGGAGGGGGTCTATATACATTCTTACACGGACGGTATAAAGTATCACTGGTGTGTAGGAGGCTGGCAGTCATCCTGTATCTACTTGTCTATGTGACCTTGCTCCCCAGGAGATTTGCTTCTGGGGATGCTGTGCTTAGCAAGGTACAGCAGGCACCAGAGGGTCAGGCAAAGAGAGCTCAGTAGTGGGCTGCTT
Source organism: Chloroceryle aenea (assembly GCA_013399075.1). NCBI lineage: Eukaryota > Metazoa > Chordata > Aves > Coraciiformes > Cerylidae > Chloroceryle > Chloroceryle aenea. The sequence continues at coordinate 441,071 of VWZY01013151.1, forward strand.
TTGAGTTGGGTTGCAAATAGTGGGCTGTGTATTAATCCAAAGATGTTCAAGTGTCACAAAAGGCAGATTACTCATTGGTCTTCGGTGCCTGTTGCCCACTTGCTTGGCAGGAAGCCAGAGAATCTTACTTGGATCATGGTTTGTAAGATAAAATAAGAAGCCCTATTTAATTTAAATTGACATGTTTCTTTCAAAGTGCTGTGCTTTCCTTATTATTTACATTCAGTCTAATCCTGTGGCAAAATTAGCTCTAGGGGAGGTAGCTACAACCACAATGACATTTACATTCCATTTGTTTATACTGGATCTGAGGTTATGCCTGTGCATTTTACCAGTGGCTGCAGAAGATGAGAATAGCTTTAGGAAAGAGTCTGCACATTGATGAAAGAGTGGGATATGTGCTTTTCATAACTGTATTCCTGACTCATTATTCACAGCACAAAAAATTCTCTTGTGGCTTTCCAACTTCTTATGTGGTTGGTGTATCACTCCCACCTTCTAAAAGTCTCTGCTGCTCCAATGCATAATTTTCTGAAGTATAGCCTCTCAAATGAAAGGTTACATTTCAGTTCCACAAGTGAACCAAGTCACCTGGCAGTTTTAGAGGAATAGAAGTGTGCATAATGGTTCATGAATTAGACATGGAAAAACCCACCTTAAAACAACTTAATAAGTTCAGATTTAAACCTATCAACAGTGGAGTTGCAAAGCTGATACTGGAATCCATCATTCCACTCGCTGGCCTGCAGCAGGAGTTCTGTTGTACATAAGATTAACCAGTGTCCTAATGGGTCTGCCCAGCTAGGGCAGTAGAAAAGTCAAGTAAATATTATCAGGCCTGTTAAAACTTAGGGTTTCTTGACCTTTGTAACTTGTACACTTTTTTCAGCAAATGTTTAATTTTTCAGTAGTCAGGGAGTGCTAAACCAAAACATTTTCTTTGCCAAGTTTATTTTTTCATATGGTATGCTAGAGAATGTTTATTATCCCTGTTACCTTGTAAGTAGGATACCTTGCAGTTTTGATTTTCACATTCCTATGAGTTAGGGAAATAGCCATAAAACAAGGATAAAGGAGGAAGAACCAAGGCATGGAGGTTCTGAAAGTTCGAGACACTCAGTCACCTTCTAGGGCAGCTAGCTTTTCAACCTTTTGTGGGCTTCAGTGTCCTTAAGGTATACTGGAAAATATTTGTACGCTCAAGAAACTGACCTTGGGAACTCTTTATTACTGGCACAAGAGCTCTGCATGACTCATTTTTCAGTAACATAGACTCATAGAATGCCTTGGGTGGGAAAGGACCTCCAAAGGTGACCCAGTCCAACCTGCTGCAGGGAGTGTATACACAGGTGATGCCTGAAAGGAATGGGCACCGACATCAGGATTGAGAGTCTGCTCCAGTGTCCTGGTGACATAGCTGTCCCAGGATGACCACGTGAGGATGACCACTGCACCTCTGCAGAGTGCCTCCTGGAGCACCCTGCTGTGGTGAAGCTCTTGTTGCAAGCAGTGTGTAGGAGAGGGCAGTCCTGCCTCCCTCCAGAGGGAAAGGCTGGGTGCCTGGGAAGCACCTGGGAAACACACAAATGAAATGCAACAGAAGTACTTTGAAGAAAAGCTAAGAAAATGGAAGAACCTTGGGATCTGAGGTCAACCAGTAAATCAACAAGGCTACTTTAAAGGTCTCTTCAAAGTGTCATTCCCCTGATTCTGAAATTGGTACTGTTGCTGCAGAGGTAACAGGGGCATATCAGTGAGGGGTTTGACTAGTCTGGAAAAGGGCAAGTACAGGTGTTTAAGGCCATTTCCACATCAAGACTCTTCAAGTGGCTTGTTAACTGGACCACATTGGAAATAAAATAGAAGTGGCATGGCATCAAAACAAATAATCTGTTATTTGCCATTACCACCATTCTGCTTCCACTGTTATTGCACACTGAAAATTCTCTCACAGTTGTGTTGCAGGTCTTCCCCTTGTTTAGACTACAACCCCAGATTGTGGTAGCTAGGAGAACGTGGACTCTTCCCCCTGGGAGAAGCAAGGTGTTTGTGAGTAGGTCAGAAGCCAGGTTCAGATGCTAACAGGGCCATAACAAGACAGTGGTGTCACAACTGCTGAGCTTTCATCCCCACACAGTGAAGAGAATCGATCCTGCCCAAGGACAGCCACGTGTCAGATGGAAATGCTGTTAGAAGGGGGCAGGCACGTGCCCAGTGTGAACCCTGTGTGTGGTCTACAGGCTGTGAGTTGAAGGTCAGTAGTCACCCTGGCTATTTTGATAGACGGAAGAGGCTGCGACAGTTCTAGACTCTTCTGAAATCCAGACTTGACTGCTTTCCATCCCGACAGCAGGTCTAGAGGGACTGCAGCTCCGTCTGGAGCCCGCCTTCCTAAGCAGAGCAGCCCCTGTGTGCTTGAGGAGAGTACAGTAGATTAATTTATGCTGGGAGTCTAAGGCTGCCTGACAAAGTAGGCTGCAGAAGGGCAAACTGTGCTAACGAGCATGTTCCTTAAGTACATTGGAGACACAACCAACAGATTTTACTGGCAGTTCTGTAATGCACTCTTTGCTTTTCTTCCGATTTTAGGGAGTATGCTTCAAAATTAGGAGCGTTGAAGACCTTGTGGCTGCAGTTTGTCCCATAGACTCTTCTCGTTCAGTATCCTGGCCACTGACTCCCTGCCTGGCTGTCAGTGTGCTACAGCTGACAGGACTAAATTTCACTGGTGCCTTTTACTTTTTGTTCATTTGTTTGGTGAGGAAAAGTTATCAGGTATCTTTTTGAAAGGTAAAAATGCTGTATAAATGAAGAAATAATAAATGAATGTACAGATGGGAACTACGTACACAAAAATGTTGATGTATCTGTACATTTATTTTTGCCTGTAGGGCTTTTAAAAATCTATTTATTTTAATATTAGGCTGAAATAGGAAAATAAATGGTGGCAGAAGCAAAACTTGAACCCGTAGAAATTTTTTTAAGAGATTGATTTCTGGGCAGAGAATAAACATTTCCAACTTAAGGTGGATTTAATTAAAATATAAATTATCATCGCCTTCAAAATGATCTTTAAAATAGAAGCATCCATTGATCTTTTATACACAGAACATGATATGATGTATCTTACATACACACAATATAGTAAATGTATAACATTCATCAAGCTGGAGGATGTTTAATCTCTGAAAACAGTCGTTATATTTAACATTAATGGGCACTAGGACTATTGCCCAGACTTACTTGTAATTTAGAAGGCAGATAAACTGTGTTATATATTCTTGAAAGTAAGTATCGATTATTACAATTTCATTGCCAGTAATGAGGAACAGCTTTAGAACAGTTATTAAAAAAAAAGAAAAATGGAAAGAAAGCAAGCACACATCCCCAAGCTCTTGGGTTTCTGGGTCCTTGCATTTGGAAGAGCTTTACATAGACAAAGAAGGGAGTTCCTGCAATGTGTATTTATGGTCTGCTCAAAGAAACCATCTATGTTGCACTGTTTCCTGCTGATGATGATAATGAACTGGTGCATTTCTGTGGGTAGCCTTCAGTATGAATCTGTGAAGTGGTGTATATTCTATTCAGGTTGCATAAAAAGATGAGTGTGTGCCGATGAGGAACGTAGACACTCACTGGATATGGCATTCGTTCACCCTTTGGTCTCCCCTGACTATTTATTTAGAAAAAGCTGTACTTTTAGGTAGTCTACCCCAGTGTTACAAGGCTTTGGCTTCTACTTTGGAAGTCTCATTTTAGCTTTAACAGACATTTTTGGTCATTCTAATTTGGTTTTGATGAAGCTGTAAATATAGAACTACCTAGGGTGTGTGCAGAGACTGTCAACTAACGTAAATCATCCTAGCTAAAGGCAGCAGAACTGCACCAGCTTCTGCTTGCTGAAGAACTGGCCCCTTAAGTCTGTAATACCATTACTAAAAAGCCACTTTACCTGGTATTGTGCTAATATCATGTAAAAACCTATCAAAATGTGAAAAATGCTGTAGGTTTCTAATCCCCTTTCTTTATCTGTCTCTCGAGACCTTCGAGTATTAAATTGCAGAATGAATATCACAGTAGCCCAATTTAACTTCAGAAGAAGGAAATATTTTGGATTCTGGAGCTGCTTTTTGGTCATGTGAGACAGTTGTGGTGACTAATGCCTCTTTAACATTTTAGTGTGTACCCTTTTCACAGCTGTTGCAAGGTACAAAATGCATCCAGACTCTGCCACCTGTTTTAGACCATTTGGAATAGACCAAGTTAATGGAGACCTAAGAACACATTTTGCCTGCTTGCAATGACATCTGCATTTCATTAGCAGCCACTTACAGCCTTTCTTTCATGTGGCTGTTTTGCGAGATAGACCCTTGGGTTTTAGCAGTAAGAGTAGGTTAATAAAATGAAAATTTGTAGGTGCTTTTTCCCTATTCCTTTGTCACTTTTTCTTTCTCAGCTGCATTAGGCCCAGCTCCAGCTGAACCACTTTGCTTCTAAACTACAAGTGAACTTTGGCAGCGTCCAAGCACCGTCTCTAGTTTCACCTTCACAAGCACTCTCTTCTGGGAATGGGAGGGAAAGGGGTGCTGATGACTGTCAGCTTTCTCTTCAGCTCTGCTCAGCTAGGTCCAAGACCTGTGTCACTCAGAGACAATATGTGAGAATTGCTGATGTATGACTAATAACACTCACCTGAACAAAATTCCCTCCCTTGAAATCCTTCCCATTCTTGAAGGTCTTCTGAGTTCGGGATGGTGTTTTCAGAGAGGCCAGAATGTTCTGCTTCCATCCCTCTGCCAAGTCTGGTGTTTGCCGACACCCCCTGTGGGTGTCAAGTCCTTCGTTGTACAGACTTTCTTCAAAACCAAGTTGCGTGTTTTTCTTATCTTTCTGAAATGTTGTGGGTGCTGACTCTTGAGGAGAGTGGTGGTAGGTGGTCACTAGAGGTCAGTGGCTAAAGCTGGTCATCACCCGTGGCCTGTTGCAGTAAGGCCCTATCAGCTTGTGGCCCAGCTTTGCCCTCTCTGCCATGGTCATATTTTCCACGCCAAAATAGTTCTAATCTACAGTGGCTTGCTGAGTATCAAAGTACAAAATACATTCAGAGCATCAAATAGAAGCTGGGTAGGTACATTGATGGGCAGATTAATAGACTGTCCCAGTATTCCTAACCTTTTGTCACTGAAGCTTTTGTAGCCTGCAAATTGCCTCCAGCTCTTTCTTTTTCCTGTCCTTGCCATATAGACTGGTTCTAAATCTTAATGTGTCTCTAGCCCACTGCCATGATAATCAGGCTTTTTCATTCTGCCCAGAGAGCTGCAGCTCTTGTTCAAGCCCTTCTCTTCACTCACCTTGATTAATGAAATCCTATTTTCTCTGACCTCCTTGATTTCTTTGTCATAGTTTTCTGAGCTACAGAAAACACCACTGCTAAAATCATCCTTCTCTCACAGCTGGATGTGATGCTGATAGCAGTTAGAAAAAGTTGCTTTTCTTTTCTTACCTATGTGATAGAAATCTCTCTCGTATGCAGAAATGAAGTACATTTGTTCATCTCCTCATCCCTTAAGCATTGCAGAAGACTAGGGAAGGAAGAGCAGGGATGCTAAAGTGATTTCCCCTCCTTGCCCTCTCCAGCTCCCCTTTCATTCTCATTGTACGCTACTCCTCTTTGAGCCTGAGTTACAGCTGGTGCTCAGCTCTAACCTGTAGAAGCCAGCCTGGGTTTAGAATTGCTTATCACTCAGGTCGGAGGGCTATCTTTTGGGATTATAGGTGCTTGAATGAGAGCCTGCAATAACTGTATGGTGGAGACATGCTTCCCAACTGCTAAAAGCAGAACAGTTCTGTCTTCTGAGCCTAACAGAAGTAGCGTGGCCTTTAAGGACCAATAGGGTTTTTTCTTGCCTTTACATCTTGTCATTCAGTGCAAAGGACTATAGTGAGTTAGAGGTGAGATCTACCAAGCTAGTTTAAGGGAGACACTAGATATCCATGAGTTAACAAGTTTAATATCTACCCAGGATAATATCTACCTGGATTTGAAGTTGAAACCTACCAAAGAAACCCCAAGACTCTCACCTGGTTGTCTTTTCCCTTTTAAGAGCTAATATTTTAATTTCAGAAGTGAGAGGGTTTTTTATTTGAGAGATAAATATACTAGTTCAAGGTTTGACCTTTCTGCAGCTTATATCATCAAAATCTTTCACATGGTGAGCGTAAAACAAATTGTAATTGTTGGGTTTGGTGACTTTTTTACCTCAAATCAGTGTCCTAGCTGATTCTTAAGGGGACAACCTGAATTAAGCAAAATAATTGAATTTGAGCTGCATTTGAATGTTTAGTGAAAAATACTTGGTACATCAAATGTAATGTGGACTCAAAAACCATCCCTCTGCATTGGACTGTGTACCATTTTGGTTTTCTCCTCTATGAAAAAGAAAACCTGTCTGTGGTCGTGCTGTTATTCTATTATACAGTCAGGTTACTGTTGACATGTACATAGTCTTATTATTCATGAGGTGTAGGGGGGAAATTTTCCTGTAGGGTCTGATTTATGTGGTGGCTTGTTAATGTTGTACTTGGACATCTCTGCACTTAACTGATGTGAGTGCTGTACACGTTAAATACAACAGGCATGAACCAGGAGCATAGGGGGTTGTGACAGCTCACCTAGGGATAACAGCACTGCTAGCAACTCTGCAGAGCAATGTGGTTTAACACGAGTGGTTCTCAAATACCTTGTACCATGGCACGCTCTCAGCTCTGGCATACTAGGTGACCTAGCTTTGGGGAGGTACTTAGGAGAGGTTTCCAGCTGCCTTTCACATCACCTCTAGCAGGGGACTCACTGTCGATTCGCAGAAGTGTTTTCATATCTCAGAAATAGATAAACACATCCGGGATCTCTTCAAATTCATTCGTGATCCTGCAAAGGAATTAGGAGTATTTAGCAATCATGGGGATGAGATTTGATATCTATAAGAATGTGGCTGTGTTTGTGTGTGTACGTGTGTGACACCAACATGGAGTGTGCTTATGACATGCTAGCCCACTCTGCTGAGCTAATTTAAGATTAGTATACCTAAGATCTTAATAACTGCTGAACAGTGTAATTAATTCCTTGACAGTGAATTCTTTGGTTCTTGGCCTTATACTTACAAATTTATTTGTCCCCAGAAGCAGCCAGTTTCAGTCACTGAGAAATGAGTCGGCAGATGGGCTACAGAGCCCATGGAATATGGTGGAAGGACACCATATGGTGAATGGACACCTAGCCTGGAGGAGAGCCTCTGGGCTGAGATACCTGTACCACTCACATGAGCTATGAGACACGGGGCACGTTACTACAGGTGTCACAGCATCCTAGGGATGCTGTGGGCTGAAGGCTGAAGCTGCCCAGTGCGTGTCTGCAGAGCACACATGCAGTTTCTCCTTAGGATCAGGATCTCTCTCTGACATACCAAGGTGGGAAACTATGAGTACTGGTGCTTCCCAGACTGTGAACCTATGGACCACTGTCAGCCCTCATTCTTATGGATGCTAGGGTAACCACATAGAACTGACAAACTGGGAAATGTTGGGTTTCTGTTGGTTTTGTGAATCAACTGCAGAGCACATGATAGGGCCTTGGAGGTCACGGCTGGGACCTGCTGCTTATCATATACTGTGTTGTCTGGCATAACAGAGAATGTGTATGAGCACACTGCACTCGATGGATGTACGTGGAGATGAGGACGAGTGCAGGACCAGCAGGCAGCATCTGGACTACTCAATCCTCTCTTTCTTGCTGTGGCAGAAAACTATACAGTAGATGCTAGTTCAGAAGAATCCATGGATCATCCTATGTCACCAGACATCATAATTGTCAACACTTAAGAGAAATCTAAGATGGCAGGGAAAGTCTAAAAGCTGCACGTGTAACGTGTTGTGTGTAGAGGAAGAGTGTGGAGGGTGTTACTAGTCTTCTGTGTACCAGCAAAATATTTATAAATTAACCCCTGTGTGATCCTAAGACGCTGAATGCTTCCTGCTCCAAATGACAGTTGGGGCAACTAAAACCCCTCTGATCCCTGCTAATCTGACTTGGAGGACAGATGTCCTCTTGATCCTAAACCTGATGAATGGCTTAATCCTTTGTGTGTGAGCAGGACACCATTCATCTGAGAATTTTACGTCACTAGGAACACAACTGTACTCTGTTTACGTCCTGGTTTTTGTGTCGTCCCATTTCCAGAAGCCAAATGACAGACTAAGGAAGGAAAAGAAAATTCCTTTCTGGTATACACCAGCTAGAGCCTTGAACCTTAAATTAATAAAAGTGTAGCGCAGACACCCAGGAATCCAGTTGGCTCTAAAACCACTCTGCACGTGCTCGAGGACTGGATACTCTAGGAATCACATCACCAAGTTCCTGGTTCTAGGAGATCTCTTAATTTAGTTTACAATCCTTTTGGTAGGTGTGTATTGCTTCCTACGTTTCTTGCTCCCATGACCACATTTATGAGGCTTCTCCAGAATTTCATTCTTGAATAACCCCCCCCCCTTCTCCTCTGTAGTCCAGATTTATTTGTGAGCAGTTCACTGCAGCAGATGAATCTACCAGACCAAATGCTGAGATCTTAGAAGGCCAAAATAACCTTGGACCTTTTCCCATATGTACCTGCACCCAAGCTAAATGGTTAGCTTGGATACATCAGATTTTAAAATTTCAAGGTCTCTGTGATATCAAAAATGGGGAGTGGGAAGATTTTTAACGGCAAGCGAAAGAGGCCTTGCAGCTCTGGTGCATCTGTTCTCCCAGTTTAGTTCCAGCAGTCTCTTGTCACCTCGCTGTTTTCTGAAGTGCTGTGTGGTGCTATTTTGTATGATTTGCTTAGGCAGTATCTGCCTGTAAATGCACCTTCCCTTCACCTGTTTTGAACTACTTCTAATGTATTTATTAGTATTTCTCACAGCTACGTTTGTTTCTTTTGTCCCTAAAATTGTCCACTGGCCTTAATTAAGCCCATAATCCTAGAGAATTTCACAATTTAATTCTTTTAAAAGCAGTCTTATTGCCAAGCAGGGTTTCCCTGCAGCCCTCCAAGCTGTCATTTTTCTAGAGGACACAGATCTGGCTGCCACACCAGTAGCTGCTCTCAGGTACTGCTCTTTGTTGGCCACGACATTCAGCAATAGTTGAAATGAACTAATGAAATGTCCAGCTAGTGCAAAACAAACACAAACTAATCCAGTCTACATAAAAACATATTAATCAGTGTAATCACTCTTTAAAAAAGCCCGAATACCTAATCAGGGTCTGTTGCACAAAACCCCCACAATGTGTACAGATCTGTATGACCTGAACTTGCTACAATTGAAGAGTTCTACAATTTGAAATGTTTATTTTCTTGTTTCACACAGCATTTAAATCCTATATCTCATGATCCAAATCCTTTGTTTTCAGTGGAATACTTGAAGTGGAACAATACATCTTTTACCACTGAAAACAGAATAAGCGGGTCTCTAAAGGATTTATTTTAAGTCAGATGCATTTGTCATTCTATATTGATAATCTTTGCACTTCATTATCATATTCAACTCACCATTTATATGTAGATGGCACAATCATTTATGGTAATAGATTATACTAGAAGAAAGCTTAATATTATCTTCAAGCTGATTTAAATGAGCTTTAAGATCATCCGGCACAATCTAAATTAATATTAAATATTAATGAAACAAAGATCATATTATTTGGCTCAAAACAGAAGTTGGATAAACTGAAAAACTGGCAATCAATGCGACCTTGGAGACAGTTAAGCAAATGTCAATTGTGAAGAATATGGATACATCATTTTTCATCGTCTGACTGAACTATTGATTAGCTGTGAAGATCTGAAAGAAAGCCAAGAACTTTATTTGGTCTCAGAAAATTTGTTGACTTAGGTGAAAATATTTGTTTTCTTGCATTTTCACTTTGTGTTGTGTAGTTTAGGCTTTGCCAATTGCTGCATAACATTTGTTGGGAAAGATAAAGCATTTTTAACTTGGTTACTCAGGCAAATTTGCTTTGAATTGTACATTTCATAAACATCACTGTCTGGTTTTTTAGCAACAACTGGCAAAAAAATAGCAAAGTGTCACCGTTTCATTGGCACGTTATCCTTCCACTCTCTACTTCCTTCCATCCCCCATCTTCAGACAAGTAGTGATCTTCAGTCTTTCACACTTTCTGAAATTAAACATTATTATAACCCCCTCGTATCCCTACTTCTTCATCTGGAACCCCATGGCTGTGAATTTGATCAAGTGAGTCAGGAGATTCAGGCAGATGCAGGATTGGTGTTTATTTTTACCTAGGCCTGATCCTGTGATGTCCTGAGTCCGTTCTGGCAGAGGTGGATGAGTTCAGGGGCAGTCTGTGTCAATTCCCAAGGTGACAGATAGGGAGCAGTACATTCCATCAGCTGTTCCCAGAGACTCAAGTTTATAATCCCAGAGTGAAATGGAAAAGCCCCATGATCTCTGTACTGTTCAGTTTATTAACAATGCAGAAGACCTTTTGCATTTAAACACTGGAAATCCACCTCCTTTTTTGTGTAGCTAGACGTGTCACACTAATGCCTCCATTGTCCCAGAAATGCCATCTCTCCTGACATGATAATGAACTGTATGGTATGAGATATTGTTTGTTGTTACCCTCTTTCTGTGCCAGGGATAATCAAGAGCAAAGTGGAAATGTTTTCTGTTCAGGGCACACCCTGTTCTCTCTCAGTATTTTGCTAGGCTGTGCTGCACCAAGCTAGGCTTGGTTTCCTTGGAGTGTTTGAATCTAGGACAGGGGTCGCAGCCACTTCGTTAACCCTCATTTGGATCTTTGTTATTTTCCCACCAAAGAGCTGCTGTGTAGTGTCGGGAGATGGAGACCTACTCTGACAGCAAGAAAGGAAAGAGGATGCAGGCATTTGATTCGTGTAGTTGGGAATGAGGCAGGTTTAGCAGGGCAGAACAGCTGGGGACCTGTAGGCGAAGATAGAAAGCTGAGCTTTGAAGGACAGCAGGGCTAGGATAATTTGATGGGTCTGGGAAAGACATTGTGGGGAAATTTGCATAAGCAGGAAGCGGGAGAGTCGAGATGAGTGGAGCTGCAGGTGGCCTCTGGGGGCACAGGAGTAAGGGGTAAAGAGGAAAACAGGAGGAAAAAGCAATGAAGTAGAAGATTAGTGCTGGAGGAAATGAGGCACGGGCAAGATAAAGGTTTTTTTTGCCAAGATAACCAGAAATTCAGGTCTAAAGGATGGATTTATTGGGTGATGAGTTGGGACAGTGAATGTCAAAGAGGACAGTCTGATATCTAGTTCATTAGCTTACCTGGAGCAAAAGGTCTGGGGCTGCTGAAATTATGGATGGAAGAAAGAACAGAGGAGAGGAAGGAGTTTGTATCTTCCCTGCTGCAGGCATTAGAATAAAGTTGCTGCAATCTCTGTCAAAGCAATTGCGGGGAGGAGGAAATTTGTGTTTTATATATCTATTTAAAGATAGTTTCTAATTCAAAGTTAGTATGTCATGTGTTTCGAGTATAGATGCCCTCCCTTAGGAGATAATCAGGCAGGCTTCTAGCAAAATAATTGGCAAATTGTGTTTAGAATTAGCTTACAACTAATTTCAAAAACTAATTCAGCAGATTTGACCTTTGAATTTCTTGATTAGACGAGGCTATTTTCCCACCTAGACCTGTCCTGGCAAGACACTTAAATCAATTTTCTCAGCCCTTTGTACTGCCAGCTCTCTTCAGAATAATGGGAGAATCCCAAGAAGAAGCCCTGCTTTGAACAATAAAGACATGCTTTCTATCCTCAGTAAAAACCTTGTTCAGCATCGTAATCACATCAGGAGGAGACCCTTTTGAGCCTGTGTGTGTTACCTAGTGATAATATAAGGCTCCTAATGAATACAAACATTCTTCAGTGTCATTATGCTTCTCCCTAGCCACTTGGCTGGTCGGTGAGAACCAGCCCCCCTGCTGCAGTCAGGGTGCTCGGGAGTGCTGCTGTGAGTTCGCTAAGGAGCGAGCTCTGACTTTTGCCGCTTTGATTTGCCAGCACCCTTGCTGCCAGCTGGGTCTGGCTCTTCCCGACAGAGTGTGATGCTGCTGCATTACATCCCTGGGCTTGTTCTGCGCACCCAGTGCCACCTTTTCCTTTGGTGTGTGAAGCAAAGGCCCTGCTGCAGGCACCTTTGGTGTCTCATCCCTGTCCGAGGATGGGAGACCATCTTTTCCTCACCGGGCAACTCTTCTCCTGAGTTTGTTACTGTTCTTTGTTGTAAAAACATGTTCTCTTCACCTCCCAGTGAAGCTGAAGTCACCTTCAACCTATCTTTTCTTCTAGTTTGAGAAATCTTCCTCTATTATAGTCCAGTTGGATGTACATTGCTCTATTAGCCAGTTCTGATTTAGCCCACCCCTATCCCACTATCCCACTTCACTCATAACCAACCTTGCTGTTACCTGACCTACCCTACCTTTGTGCATTACTATCTTCAATTACTCCAAACTCTCCTACATTTAATGACATCTATGCTTGATTTTCCACTTTCACACCTCTTCCACAAGTGTTGCAGTTGATTTCCTCACTGGATGCACTCTGGCCATGGTGTCTTACAGCATCTGCTTGCTACTGGCCTCCAGGGCTGTCACCTTAACTACCTCCAGTCATCGTAGCTGAAACAAACATTCCTTCCTGCATAGCCCAGCTCCTCACAGAGCAGTCAGATCCTTTCCTTCCTATGTACCTGGGAAACCTGAGCTTTATGGGAAGGGTTGGTCCATGTATGACTATAGTGATAGTGAAGCCACCAGGCTGCCCCCCTGAGCTGGGGGCATCTGGATAGAGTTTTACTGGGTCTCACTGAAGCCATACATTTTGACAGTGCAGTAATGCTGCTCACGCTCCTTTATTATGGAGAAAATGGAAACCTTTTCAGGCTGAGATGCCTAAAATAGGCTCCTAAATCAATGCTTAGGCTTAAAATAGAAGCAGTTTATTTTTCAGCAATGCTGAGTGTTCTGGTGATGCCACTGTGGAAGAAAACGCTTTGTGTACAAAAGTGCATTATGAGAAAATGAGGAGGCTCAGGAATTGTTATTTACAGAAAGCCAGTTAGAACCAGAGTCATCTTTTTCTTGGATCAGCTGGGCTTGGTTTGGCTCATCTTCGGTCTCCATCTTTCATGTTTTCTGATGATTTGATGTAAAAGTAGTGTCTGTTATTAGATATCTCTTATCTACCACCTGAATCTAGCTTTATTATGGGATTAGATCAAGACAGCAAAGGTCTTCGAGTCTCGTAGTACCACACTTCTGTTGTGTGCTTTGTAGAGACAGAATATCTGCTGCTCACTATAGCAGTCTCTTCAGTCCTTTCTAGAGGAGGGCAAGAATGGAAAAGCAATGGATCTGAAGTTGTTGGAACTGTAGCCTGTGCACACCATTATCTACATTTACATCCAGAGGGATCTTCTGTTTGGTTAGTTTTGCTTTTCTCATGTGGATTCTGGGTGGATCTCACAGTAGAGCTTCACTGTTGCCTTCACTGATTTCCTTCTGTCTTCTCCCTGCCAATCTCTGTGAAGATTTTCTTGTAGAAATGACACTGCTGTGAAGAGAGCAGACTGCTTTGGGGAAGAGCTTGTTTTGCATGCACACTCCACCCCGTGCATGATGTCAGATGGTGAGTGGCCCAGGATGCCAGATCTAAGCACTGGTGAATACACTCTCCGATGTAGCTGGTGTTAGGTGAGTTATGGGCCTAAACAGAGGTCTTGTCCCCAAAGCTTAGTCACTAAAATGGATTTTTGAGGTGTTTATGGATGTTGTAAAATTAAAACTTTTTTTTTTTTTTAAGTCAGTGTACTGAAATTGGAACTATGAAATGCTGCAGAGAAATCAAACCACTCCACAGAGGACTCTCTGCCCTGTTGGTGTGAAGGACAACCTAGGAAAATGGATATATTCCATAGCAGCAATTAAAAAAGGTGATTTTTTTCATTTCCTGAAAGTAAAAGCAACCTGTAGTAGATACTGGAAAGTGTAAGTCCTAGGTTGTTTCCCTCTGAAACTTCTGTTTGGCTCTGATTTATTCCTCTTCTAGGCTCAGGAAGACTATTTCTATTTGCTCTTCTTTTCTTCTTAGACAATTTCGTACTACAGCCTTCACTTGCACAACTTGTTGAATCCATGAGGTTATTTGTATTAGTATGGCTTGCAGGTGAAGGTCCTAAAACAAAATATAACCAAATTAATCACAGCTCAAAAAGTTACAATTCTCATATACTCTACATAATCTTTTATACAAAATTCTTGTTGTATTTGTTCTATTAATGCAAAACTTAATTTAGATAGCAATTAGCTGACTCATACACTGCAGTCTAGGTTATTCTCTAGGTAAAGATTCTCATCAAATACAGTGTCACAAGAACTTATTTTCTTGATTGCATGAGAAGCTGTAAATATATTCTAGTCCATGTCGTGCTAGAAATGATGGCTAAGAGTTCTCTCGTATTTCCTTCATCTGTTTAAAAAACACTCTTATGTGGTAGAATTCTGACAATGTTTTGTGTTGTATTTGGAGGGGTTTGGGTTGGTTGTTTCTTAAACGTTTAATGCCAAGTGGAAGGGAACTTTTAAATATTATAAAATATGAAGAAAATGACAAGGAAATAACCTTGAAAGTTCCAAGAGGTTATAAAGAAGATATAAAGAATGTAAAATGTTATAATAAGATTTATAGTCATTTGCTGGAAGCATTTAAACATATTGACCCTTGTGTTAGTATGGGCCTTTTATTATTAAGTGAATACATGCTTGATTTTAATTGCTACTTTCATGTGAGAGTGATTTTATGAACTCGAGCTTATAATGATTAACTTTGAAATCTTACCTATCATAGGCAGTTGAGACAAATTTAGATGAAAGAAAGGTGACCCATTTATGGTTCAAACAGAAACAGAGAATAGATGATGCTAATTCTGTCAGT
>VWZY01013151.1:456337-484223 GCA_013399075.1 Chloroceryle aenea
CATCCCTGGAGGCATTTAAATGGCACATGGACCTGGTGCTCAGAGACATGGATTAGTGGGGAGCTTGCAGTGTTGGGTTGAAGGTTGGACTGGATCACCTTGAAGGTCTCTTCCAACCAAAGAAATTCTGTGATGCTGGTTTGTATAAAGCTAAACCATATCCTGGGAGTGACACCCCACAGACTGCAGCACAGGTCGTCTTCTAGCTCTGGTCCCTGGGAACCCACACCAAATACTTCCATCACTGAGCACAGCAAGAATAAGCCAGCAAGCCAATGGTCTGTATTAACGTAAAAGGGACTGGTGCAGGAGTGGTCAGACAGCAAAGTCCCAGTCCCAGAACTCTTCCTGGCTCTGTATTTGTTATTGAATGTCTCAGTGCCTCTGGTTTCCATTTACGAAATGAGACTGTTTATTTACTTTTTCAAACACTTTGGGATCCAATATTGGTTGATATTAATAAGCTGTTTGCAAGCCAAGCTCTGGCAAATCTCCTTCCTGTTTCTGGCATTGGAGTCACTCTGGCAAGAAGTGAAGTTGGGGTGACCTGACGTACCCTTGTAGAGCTGAGGAAGCTCAGGGCTGCTTTACACGTGATACATGCTGTCCACTGATACAGAGCAGATAGTGCAGAGCCACCCCAAGACAGCTGTGAGGAAGAGTGAGGGCCTTTTAGCAGACCAAGTGCACAGTGATGTGTGTTCCCTCCCCCTTGCTGCATGCTCAGCAGGGGCCATAGGTGGGCAGTGGGGACCCTGTCCGCCCGCTCCGCTTGGGAACGGCACCTCCTCAGCCCAGGGCAGAGGATGAAAGGTGAAGAAACATGGCCAGTTAAATGAAGGTGAAATGCTGCAGACTGACAGACTCTTTTGGAAAAGGCTGTGCAGGGTTTGCTCATAGCAAAGTGGGCTGCAGCTGCGCTGTGGAAGTAAATGCCTCCCCCTGCCAAGAGATGCCTGCTCCCTTTGAGAAGCTTTGCACAGCACCAGTGGCCAGAGATGCCAAATGGTTCCCCAAAGGTATGAGACTTGTCTTTTAAACCTCATGGCTCTGAAGGGATACGTTAAGCTCTTTCTAGTCTGGTGGTTTCTTAACCTTTTTGGGGTCCTGCCTAGGCTGCTTCATACATACCACCCCTCAAAACCCAGTGAGAGTCTCAAGGGCCTTGCATCCCCTTGTACCTTGAGAAAAAACGTGCAGAGATCATGACAGGAGACAGTATTTGTCTCCATGTGGCCCTCCTCCCCAATACTTCAGACTTCTGGGCTGCTTGAACCGTGGCTGCTGCTGAGTTTGAGTTCTTCCTTCCATTCCAGGGTTGTTCAGTGGGGGCAGAGCAACTGAAGCAGCCACTGGTGCAGATCCTCTGATAAAAGACATTATGGAAATGCAAAAGCTGATACTGTTCATGTACTCAAGTTTCCGTACTGTTCAAAGTCTCACATGATAAATGAGTTGATTGATAATTTTCTTTCCCCCCCCATAATCTTCTGTTACAGTGGGAATATTAATTAGCTTGCAAGTTAAATTGCTTCTGCTGGTTCGCCACATTTTCTAATTCAAAACCTTAAATAATGTCATTAAGATCATTCTACAGTAACAGGCCAATATGATGTCAAAGGGAACATTGTTTTTCCTGGCTGCTGTCTAGTAGTGAAAAAAGCCAGCAAGAACTTGTTTACATGCAAATGTTGTCTGTATAAGAAGCAGGGAAATGCTCTAAAGAGAAGATATTATTACAAAGGCACAATTTTCCAGAGGCAGAAAAAACAGAGGAAACATTTTACGGGCTTCAGCAGTCTCTCCATAAATCTGTACCATCAGGCATGCTGGGAGGTTTGCATGTATACTGGTCTAAAAAAAGACTGAGACCCTCAGCCTGGAGACTAAGAAGGGGAAATGCAAGCAATGTGTCAAAGAATTTGCCGTCTGTGCTGAGTAGAAACCAGATGTTTTTCCTAGTAATTATTATTATGATAATTCATTTAAGTAGGAATAAAATAGGGCATGATTGTTTACTGCAGCCTGTTTTCCCTAGACAGGCTGGAAAATGAGAAAAAAATCTCAGAGGTTTTACTCCTGGTTAAATGAATAATTTTTTCATTTAACCAGGAATAAATATAGCAACAAAAGTAGTATTCACACATATTGCATGGTAGCTGTGAATAGATATCATATACTTTTTTATCCAAGAAAATCACTAGAGGTTGTTGAGGAACATTAGGGAAGGACGCCGAATTTATTTTATTTGTTTTACACATTTTGCCTCCTGCTGAATTGGGAGCTGAAGAGTGGAAAAACTGGACTGGCCAAAGACTGGCAAAGAGTTAGTAATAATCTACCTGGGCAAGTCTTAGGTGGTCATTTCAGGTGAGAATCCTCTGTGGGGAATGTGTGTTGCAGGAAAGCCTGTTGTGAGCTGGACTTCTGTAAGGTTTTTGCAGGATATCCACTGGATTTCGCTCTGGCATCCTTTACAGATACTGATTTCACGTGTACAGAAATTTAGAATTGTTACATTTTTCTCCGTTCCTGATGTTTGATTAGGAACTGTTAGTAAGCAGAAAGTAATTTTTTCCTCCTCCTCACTCCTGCTGGATATGAATAGCAGTGGGGTTTTTTATATAGGTTAGAGAAAAGTGTCGAGCAAGTGCTCAGCAAATATAAATCTGGTTGATCTGTTTAGTCAAAGAAGAAAAAGTACAGTTTTCAGCTGCTATCCATTCTGCAAGCATTAAGTTGGAAGCTTTGAGAGAGTTAAATAAGTCCTATAGAAAAATTAAAATCTAAACAGAGTCTGGAGGAGTTTAATCGAGCAAGTGCATTACTGGGAGTCTCTCTGATGGTGAGGGTTAATTTATCACCCCGAATCCAATCACTTTATAAAAAGCCAGTGTGGGTTTCATTTACTTTGATGAGGTTTATTGCAAGATTCCAGAAAATCAATTTTACTGTGAGCCATATTAAACCCAGGGGAATATAAACACTATATGTACTACACATAACTTTTTGTTATTGCTTACTGGATCACTGGGGAAATTATATGTTTACCATGAAGAAGGGTTATGGCTACATTCGTTGTCTTGGGTAACTCCCAGCCTGCCCATCGTAGTGAAATAAAGCAAAATGGTAGAGTTCAGAATCAGCACTTAACTTGTCTTCATATAGCCTGAGGTATAGAAACGTTCAGCAGTAGTGACTTGATTTTCCAAAGGGCTTTAAATAACTGTTATGTTATATACTATCACCCTGTCCTTCTGCAGACAAATGGTAAGTGCAGGTAATACATATGCTGCTGCTGGTTGACCAAGCCCAGGTAGTTCTTGCTCCCAGACATTCTTGAGAAACACAGGCAGAACTGACAGGCAGTTACCTTGGAACTGGGCAAGTTTGATTTGCTGGTTAAGAACTTGGGGGAAAAGAAACATTTTTCAGGAATCCAGAATATGTTTGCTCTCTTTGTCTTCCCTCCCTATCGTGTTACATACTTGTTGAATTTTATCTGAATTAAAAAATGATAGGAAAGTAATTTTGCAGAAGTTGTTTATGTTCCCTCTGGCAATAGCAGGTCAGAAACCAGTTCAGGGTTGGGCTGAATAGATGGTTTCCTGCTCACAGTTTTGTGCATACCAGCAAGGTCATAACATCTTTCAGTTCTTCTTCTTATCAGGCCTTTCAGACGTGATGTACTATTTAAGTTGATGCTGGCATGATGGACTACAATTAGTGGGTTTTACATGGGGAAACTTAGATTGCAAATAAAACAAGAATATAGAAGTCAATTCATGTATAAAAAGGCATCAGAATTCAAGAAAGTATCTTTCAAAATCAGGTGTGTGTTTCACGATGATTTCTGTCATTTTTTTCCACGGTGTTGGTCTCTGCTGTTCTGTGACAAGAAACGATCAGCTCTCTGTGGCTTCAGTGCCCAAAATGAAAGAGAGCAATGCTACTGGGTCTGTCTGCCTGTATTTCTCAAGGGGAGTTTCATCAGAAATAAGACTGGCCATCTGAAAAGTTGTAAGTGTAGTTAAAGACTAATTTGGTCTCGATTTTGAGAGAAATGGAGAGCCTAACATCCCTGTTAACCTTTGAGGCTTCTCGAAGATAGGAGGCATGTTAGTATTTGTAGTTTTCTTTGCACATCTTATTTGGTAGTGTTGTATTCCAAAACCTCTTGTTCGGGCCAAACTCCCTGTGAAATGTGTTTAGAGTTAGAGGAGAAAGAAGTGAGACGTTGCCATTATTTACAAGTACATAGTCTACTACAGTCTGTAGATGGCTGTAAAAATACTGCAGCAATACATATGAAAAACAACAGAAAAATGATCTCCCAAAATATTTACCTTAAAATTCCTTCTCATACCTTCATATCTCTGTATGTTTATTTAGGTGTTAACAAGGGATTGCACATGTATGAGTTGGAAGAATAAACAACAAGATTTGATTCACGGCTTTATTGTCAGTAACCTTTTTGTCTCTGTGCATGAAAAAGTTAGTGTTTTAATGAGCTATTCCAATTTCATTTGGTCGAAGTTTTAAAAAGCAGATGACAGACTGTAGGTATAAGACATGGAAAAATAATTATATGTAAGAAGTAGTATAACACACGGTTGAAGAAGAATTATCAAGGACTCTCATTATCTTGTTGCCACCCTTTCCCTTCCTTGTCTCTTAGATGTTGTGTTCAGTGTGAGCTCTTGAATTCTTGGCCCTTTCTTGCAATCACTTATATGATGCAACTGACTAAAAGTGTTAAACAAGAGTGGTTAGAAAGGATTGAGCACTTCTTATTTTGTGGTGTTCCTTGGGAACCAGTCCTGGGGGCTTTGCTGCAGAGAGGATGTCAGAAAAAAGATGTGGATTTGCTGTGGGCAACCCCGGCTTTGGGTTTGATTTTGCCAATGCAGGGTAGAACTGTGTGGCTTTGCGTTCTGAACTTGCTGAGTTAATTTCATATTAGATTTAGCTCAACGGAAGGGGAGTCAGGCTGAAATACCAATATCTTTAAATATCCAATCCACAGCATTTTTGGACACTCTATAGTTGCATTTTTTTCTTTGTATTCAGAGCGTTTGAGCAAGTACAAACTAGCCTAGAGCTGGTGAGTACAGCAGAAGATGCTTTCCGAATCTGGAACTTGACTATGCCTGACTCAGATACATTTCTGAGCATTCTGTTCTATTATAGTCCTGTAATATGTGGCTGGGAGGTAGTCAATGTCTTCAACAAATAACCAGAAGCACGATGCTCTGCTCTTGACACCGATAGGTATCTGGTTATCTGTGATATCTGGACCAGTTTGGATGCACGTGGCCGTCATACACCACACACGGCAGAACAGTGAAAGACCTGTAGTTTTGATAAAATATTTCATTCTTTTCTTTGTATCTGTGCACCAAGGAACTAAATTATGCTTCAGTAGCTAAACAAATTATGCAAAATTATACACCATGAATATTTTATGTTCCAGAACCCTGAAGCAAGGACTTTAAATGGCTCTCTGTCTGCAGCAACCTGTGTCATACACGGGTGAATTCCACAACTATAAGTCCTCTTCTTCCTAAAACTTTAGCTGGGTCTTTATTTTATTTTTTTTCTTTACATTTGTCAGGGATTATTAATAGGAATGTCTCAAGGGTTTATTGTATGTGAGAAAATGCAAGTTACTGCAGTCGGATTTCTTTCTACCACTGCATGAGGCAGGGAAGTTATTCCCTTTATAATTCTGAATTTATTTAAAATTTCACAGAATCATATAAAGAAAGTAATGTGGCTAAAACAGGACTAAGTTTAAAGGAGTAGCTAAACCCAACTTCTTCTGTTACTGAACTGCACCTACTCTAATAAATCTCTGTATTAATTTTGGGGTTTTGTATGCCAGATTTTATTTCCTTAGAAATACACGTCCCCTTTTTCTGTGTAACTTTAATTGCAAATCCATGTAGGTTTGTGTAGGGCAGGCTACAGCTATGGTGCACTGGAAAGTGAGAGCAGCCTGTAGAAAATATTTGAAATTTTTCATTATCTAACTGATTTTAATTAACCATCTTTTCCTATTGCCATCTAATACGAAGGAGCTGGCATCTTGAGATCACATGCATCTTGCCCCTGAAGTGGCTGGCAAAACAGAAATCTTGTAATTATAACTTAACAAGGATTCCTTGGCACTGCTTACTGGTTCCTGGGATGCAGAGCCTGTGAGTTAATACCGTAATTTTGACTCCAGCAGGCACTGAAACAGGGTGTGAGTACCTTTCAGTGTGCTCATTAATCTTCAATGTCTTCCAATAACTAAGGATCATCTGTTGTAAAATGCTGGAGTGAAATTGCAGTTTGGAGGGGTACAGTGTACTATTGGCTATTCATTTAGTACCACTAACTTTTCAAGAACACAACTCATACAAAGCCTCTGCTAACTCACCCAAAGTATCTCAGCTTACTCTTGGAAACAGTTTTGGGGTAGTGTAGCTGTTTTCTGTCCATCCCATCTGCTGTGGTATTTTAGTATAAACTATCCTCTTATCCAGCTGAAATTGAAAATGCTGTTACAGACAGGACAGCTGATGACAGAAGTCTTGGTTTTGAGAGGTATTTGAGAGTTTATCTGGTTTAGATGCCTATTGAAACACCTCCTCTGGCTGGAAGCTGTAAGGAGTGATGTCCCTGGCTTATACCTGCTCCTATGGGTCTTGGCCACAGGTATGGTGCAATACAAACACACTTCACAGCTGCAGTATCCTACTTTGGGTGTCCTTATTGTGTCACTAGAGTGAAGTGTGTATTATTGTTGCTGTCTGCTGGCTCTTCTTGTTCTGTTATTGTTACTGCTGCATGGATAGCAATATTGAAAAATTAGCTAGTCTGTGTTATTAGGTAAACAATAAACATTATAGATAACTCTCTTACTGCCTGCCAGATTGTGTACACATATCAATTCAGAATCCAGTATATTTATAGAAAGGAGGAGCAGCATATTCTGTTTTTATTGTACAGAATTAATCTGAATTAATGAAAAAGTGTGTAGCTCAACAGCCTGTCCTAAAAAATGGTCTGACTGTACGTATTTCTTTGTGAGGTTTAGTGATATTATGGCTTAGGCTGACCTATTCAGTGTTTCGGGGGAACATAAAATACAGGATTTATATTGTTCATTATTTCTACAGCTCAGTGAAAAGTGCAAATAACATGCATAAAATGTAGAGGGCCAGATAAAATAATATTATTGATGAATTAACCTGAGATCCAGATCATATGAACCCAATGTTTCCTTTTTACTACAGGATGTGAGTCTAGACTGAGAAAACACAATGCTAATATTCCAATCTCCTGATGGTTTTGTAGTATTTTGCATTTCAAAATATTTTAATGCTGAAATATGGAACGGTCGCTCGTGTCGTAACTGAGCCCATGTGTGGGATACAGGGTGGGAGAAATACCCATATAAACCAAAAAACCTGATGGAGAAAAATACGATGTAAACAGTTCTAAATACAGCACATTTTGAAGAAAGAAATGAATCGTGTTTTTAAGAGAGAGCTTCCCACTTACAACAAAAGGTGCAAGGATAGTGTATGGTCTGTCTTTACGTGAGAAATACTGAATGTTTAATGTACTCGAAAAAGTAAATTACAATCTCCTGACCTTTACATACTTGAAAATACAAAATGTATTTTTATAAATGAAATAAATATTTCAGAGGAAGAAAAAATGTTCAGAACTTTATTCAGAAGAATTTACAACAGAAAAGTGAGATTTTGAACAGCTGGCCATGTTTAAAGGTTGTGTAGGCATGGTGCTTAGGGACGTGATTTTTCAGTGCAGATGGAGAGCAGGGTTAACGACTGGACTCAGTGATCTAGAAGGTCTTTTCCAGCCTGTGATGCTAAAACAATGCCTGTGTTGGTTGCTTTCTTGATAGACTTTTTTAGTAGCATTTAAGTGTGAGCCACTTGGAATAGCACTCACAGCTGCAGGAACAGAATGCAAATTTTGGCATTTGAGATTCAGGAAGTTGAAGCTTTGTTAACTTTTAGACTAAAAAGCTAGTATTTTGTTGTAAGCAAAAGAAGAGAAGCAAGCCAGGGGATGTTTGGTTTCCCTTTTTTTTCTTTCTTTTCCACACTTCATCTCTGATGCATTAGATCCAAGATACTCAAAGGCACATAAAACCGACAGAAGCCCAACTCCTGTTGGAATCCAGTGGGTGTTCAGCATTTTCCTCCTTCAGAAATCCCAGCCTACACAATCACCACATGGATTTATTTATTTATTAATTCATTGACATTGTTATCAATTGTAACACAAAAACGTTAAAAAATACAGCCAGGGAGTGTAACTAAGATGAGGAGGAGTTTAGATATTTGAAGGAGGATGTTTAAATGATCTGAATTAGGCTGTGAAACATATTCTGACTGTGGGAGGATAGAATTTGGCAATAACAGGTTGACAGGACAGAGGAATCCAGACATCGATTCTGACTTCTCCTGTGATTCAACTTCATATCAGAGTGGGGGGAAAAAAATTGAAGGATGCCTGTGAGGATCAGGGAGGAATGAATCCCCGCTCAGGGAAAAGAATTTCAGTTTGTCACTATCACTCACCTTTTTGCCTTATGTGGAACAAGTGAGAAGAGAGGAAGAAAGATTATCATCTAGATGGGATTTATTAACAGTTTTTAAGAGAGATTTTTACTTGTGATACAATTCTTCTGGGTATCCTGAGGGAATTGAACATGTAATAAAATCCTTTTGAATGTAGATCATTGGAACTTGGGTTCACTGATAAGTTACTAAGTTCAAGCTAAAATCAATGTATTCAGTGATAAATGTGCATTAATGAGGTGTTCCAGGGAACTCAGGTGCTCAAGTGGATATTCCAAGCCTCTTTCTTCTGGTTCTTCAGATAGAAGTAGGAGTTTATTTTATTTTATTTTTTTATTTTACATGAAGGTTATATTCTTCATGTTTAATCGAATTTAAATGGCTCCAGTCCACCCTAGCATCAAAATAAACACAGGTAGGTATTTGATCCCTGTAAGATCTTGTCGTGTCTTTTGAAGAGTTAATAGATAGTCTTTGAATGATCTTTTCTAGCTCCAGGGACAGCATTGTGTAAGGAATCAAGGCATTTGAGATTTACTACCAGTACCATTTAACACTGATTCTGCATTTAAAAGTGGTCAGCTTCACCATCTTGAGCTTCATATTCTTTTTATGTGAGGGTTTGTTGTTTTTGTTTTTTCTTATAGATGTGGAATGCCAGGACAGGTTTCCTCTTCTGCCTTTTACTTCCAAGCTCAAAGGTGGCATTGGTGAAGAGCATGTGAGTGTGTGAGGAAGGACAGCAGAGCTGCTGCCTTTGGTCACAGACGAGGAGGTCTGTGAGGTTAGGAAATTGATAGCATGTATAGTACACCCAGGATAACTAAATCTCAGCACCCAAATATGTGGAAGTGTAGGAAGTATCTGATTTCTAGTCTTTAAGGATGGAGCAACTCGTAGAAGTCTCTAGATGACTCCCTGAGGTCACCCATTCCCTATAGCAGCTTGCTCTAGAAGGAAAGATCTGAGCTAAAGTTCTTAGTAAAGAGACTGTAGGATAAGATGCCTTCAGGTCATTTTAGAAAGCTTTCTTCCTCCCCAGCTCCCACAGAAATTCAGCTCTGCTACCAAGTCAAATTTGTACTGGTTTTCAGCCAGGAGAGTTGGAAGGACTGGGGGTGACTGATCAAGGATGTTTCAGAGAGGTGAAGCAATTGTACTCTGGGAGTTCTTTTAAATTGGGAATGCAGCAGTAAGGTTACTATAGTGAGAGTTTGCTGTCCCTCACATGACACACTGAAGGACGAGGTGTGTCCCGAGATGTAGAAGGGCTTGATTTAATTTCCTAATGTGTCCATCCATCTATAAATGGCAAAAGAATTTTGCCTTTGAGGCACAAAACTTGTACAGAATGTAAATTACCTTCAAACTGAAATAATGCATGGTGCTGAGCAGAAGTAACATAGTGGTTGTTACAACCATGTTTAGGAAATGCTAAACTTTAACACACAGCAATCAGCCAAAACTGTAAAGCAGTGTAAAAGGCTGCACACTTAATAATGGTAAATGTTACCCGAGTGTGAGCCGCTTGATTAAATTTATTAGAAACGTGTTATGAGCATTTTAAGAAATAAAGCATTTATCACAAAATGATGATTTCTTCACTTAAGCTCATTAGGAAATCACACATCAATTCATGCATAATTACAGGGGAATTTCTGCCACTCACTACAAATCATTACCACATTAGCTAAAGTTGACTTCATTTATCTGTGATTTGGAAAAGGTGGTATCTAAATAGGAGAATTAGCTTACATAGTGGATGAAACAATCAACATCATCACAAAAGACTTAGTCTTCTTTTACTCATCAGACAAAGGTGCACCTTTTACCTCTTATATGTAAAGCTTGTACTTCTGAATGAGCTCTAAAGCTTTTCTTTCCATGTCAGAATCCCATATTCTGGATCCAGTGCCAGGTACTTAATGAATCGTTGCTAGTCGAGGCACGTTTACTTGCGCCAGACATACTCGTTGTGTTTAATGATCATTGCAGTTTGAGATTGAATTGAAAGGATTTAGGGGAGGCTGGGAGGTGGGGAAGGAACAAGTTTCACAAGCACTTGTAAGCTAGTCCCACAGCAGCAGAGCAGAAAATGAGCATTCTGCCAACACCAGTAACTGTGTTTACATTCTGGAGATGTTTATGGTGGCCACAGCTTTTTGGGAGCCTGTGGCAGCTTCTTTGTTTCGGAAACTTTGCGGAAGTTTGATGACGGTGTGTAACTGATACTGTCCAAGTTAAAGGTGTGACTGCTTGTTAGTTCACAAGTACTCCTGTGAAGGGATGAATTAGGCTCAGAATAATGAGGTGGTGTGCTCATCTGGCCAGCAGGCACGGGGAAATGTAGTCTTGGAGACTCAGGTGCTTGTATATTCAGAGAGAAATTGCTCTGTAACTTTACAGCCTTTCATTATGTGATGCATGACTTTGTTCAAGCGTTTTCCTATTCTGTATTCAAGTACTCTATCATTCTTACTATTGGAAAGCAGTTGTGTCACAGTTATGAGTCTAATTAGAACGCTTTGTTGTCTTTTGTAAGCTGGGGCATTCTGTGATGTGCCTCACGGTTACACCTCGAGCCCTCACGTCAGCACTGTGCAGGGAGAGGTGAAGGAAGGCGGCTAAAGAAGGGCTGGGGGAAGTCAGATGTACCTGGAAATGCACTCTCAGTTTTGTAGTGAAGTGCTGATACCTTGGTTTTGGCAGCCCTCCTGAAGGGTTCTTCGGTGTCCTTTGTTTGGGGTCTTTTGTATAAGCTCAGGATCTGCAAGTTGAATGTTTTGCCCCTCCTTCCACAGCAGTACCTCACATCCTGCTTCTTTCTGAATTTATCTCCCTGGCAACATGCAAGCCACTTGTGATTCTTTTGCTACCAACTTTTTACTTCATTTACGGGCTCGAATACAATTTTAAGGGCTGTTATTTTCTGAGTAAGATGTAATGTTGAATCACACGTGGCAAGTTCATGTTCTTCAGTGGCATTAGTAGATTTTCAGTTGCTTTTCACACCCTTTAGTAAGGTAGGATGCGAGGTTGCCTGAGTTGGCTGTGCCAATGAACTGGCTTGCTGCTGCCAAAAGGGGTAGTCCTGCTCGCTCCTCCTTTCTGGTTCCCATCTGACCTGTTTTTATGCTGACTTGGCATACTAAACAAACAGAAATGTGCGCTTTCCTACCAGCGTTGCGAGTTGAAATGCTCCTTGAGAAGTCCACCCATTTCAGTGCCTTTGAATTGGTTGATAGGTTTAGGTGTCCTAAGAAATCTCCTGTCTGTAGTCCCAATGTCTCTTGAGTGTGTTTTAATAATTAAATGTTTTCATTGTTCCCAATTCTGTTATGATAAATAATAAATTCCTATACCTAGAAGAATTATGATTGCCATTGAAATAGATGAATATGTTATAAAAGTAAAGTAAATTTAAAAAGAAAATCGAGCTAATGCTACTTCCACTTTTAAGATCCATAATGTATCCCACTGCATACTACATTTATAAGCAAATAATTATATCAGAATATCTTCTTAATACACCCGTTGTCTATCCATTAAAAAACAAAGGTTACAGAAGGGCTTTTTAATTTGTGCAGCTCTTGTGCTTTTAGAGAATTTTCTTCCTTTAATCTTAGAATAGACATAACCAAATTAATGATTCGATGTACTGAATGAATTAGGTTCTTAATTCAATTGCATGTAAAGCTCATGCTACATGCAGAATTCATGTTTTCAGCTTTTATTGCTACTGGAATTTCAAGCTGGTTTTGCTTAATCTTGAAGTGACCTTGCATCCTAGGTAGGAGGCAGTATATTTGACAGAGAATGCCAACTTTGGCAACAGATGACGATGCTGTAGTGATAAAAAAGAAGAGGGTGGGAGAAATGCATGAAACCAATCTGAGCAGCCCTTCTCCTGCGGTGACAGCAGCGGTTTAGCACATTGTATCAGAATGAATGGGCTTTGCATAATTGATTCCAACATACTAGTAGCCCGAGGTCTGCGCTACTCTAACCCAGAACTTATTAGCCATGCTGCAAAGACAGAAGCAAATTGTGCAATCTGCTACAGGGGAGGTAGAGAATGGTGTTGCTATTACAGTAAAAGCTTTAAAAGTAGGACAGAGCTAATAAGAGAAACCCCTTTTGTATATTTATTGGGGTTATTCTGTTCCTCTCATTCAGATATCATAAAAAGCTATTTTAAAGTCTTTGTGCCACACCAAATACTGAGAATTAAGATCTGCCTGCTCTGTAGGTTTTACTACGTAATTCCAGTGGCATTCCTGCACAAGCTTAATAGCTGTGTTGTGAGATGTCTCAGAACTGGGGTGCATTATGAATAATCTCAGCAAAAAATACAGAGGTAAAAAGTAAGGTGTTCTTTAGGGATCCACTTTACTTGCTCTTTGTTGCACATTCACACACTTAGGAATACTAATTTTATTTAATAATGTTCTGCTTTGCTGTGAATCAACAAGTGTATTTTCTGGAGCTTCCTAAAGAGAAGATTATGTGCATCACAGAAGCACATGTAACTGTATTACAGAGTGTGAAAACACCAAGAGTTGGATGTAAATTTATTGTGTTGAACAAACAAGAATATATAATTTTAATGTCTTGTTTCCTTGTAGCACTGTAAAGGTATGTTAGGCACACTGTCTGTTTTGCTTTTCCAATACTGGATAGGTGTTCAAGAGTATGTGGAGAGTCTGCATTCGTGCAACAGACTCCTGAGAGTACAGAGATATATTTGATAGAGGAAAATAGATTAACTTTCCCGACTAGAATCAAAGATGGGTAGTTGCAGGTGAAGGACTGGGAAATGAGATTTGAATGAGCTAATGTGTTCAGTGTCAGGATTCCCAGGCTATTAGACTTCTTTAGAAGACCATGACAAAGCTCTTCATTAGTGTTCGTTACGCTTCATCCAGCAATGTGAAATATTGACAGTGGCTCCTTTAAACATGAGTATTCTGCATAGATCAGCATCAAGCACCTCAATTATGTCCTTGCTCATATAAGGAGCTAAATGGTATTAAGAAGAATATTGTACGTTTATCAGTAGTGGTAGTGTTTATTCTGAGTGGATCCAGTGCTGTGATTGACTGAATGAGGTTCAGTACTCTATAATTAGCAGACTTTATAACCTATTTTTAAAAAGTTTGACTAAGGAAAGTTGGAGTGAAGAGAATTCTGTGTTACTGGAAATGTTTTATTCATTTATTTTTTTTTATTTGCACTACTTTCACAGAATCTTCATAACCTTCACAGAACTGTAGAGGTTGCTGAAATATCCTATGTTGTTCTAACAGAGACTACCTTAGAAGGTAAATGATGTGAATCCCTCTCAACATTTTTGTTTTCTCTTAGGCTACTTCAGTTTGTGACATCCATCACAACACAGAGTACAAGTAGGTTCAGGTGACCCATTCTAATGGTTGTATTGATTGATTGAACCCATTTTTAAATATCTTTTCTGTTCTAGGAAAGCTATCTCCCCCCCCGCCCCGAATCTGAATCATGTTTTTTTGATATTTATACTGACATTATTGAAAGGGAAGAATATAGGCCAGGTTGTAACAGCTTTAAAAATATTCTGATATTGTTCTTGAGAATGTCTGGCAGATCCCATCAGCCAAAAGCTGTGTGGCAATTCAGCTTTGTCTGGCACAGCAGGTTTGACTGACAGTTGGGGGAAATGGCCATAAATAATAATCATCATAATATGAAGGTCCTGAAGGACTGGTTGGAAGCAGCAGACAGACTGCCAACTCTTTTTTGCTTGTTTGCAATGAAATCTAAGATAGATTTAATAGGTTTTTTAGAATAAAATAAACACTAGTGGAAATTCTAGGTTAGTATAACATGAGTTTTCCATCAAAGAAGCCTTGTCAAATGTAGGTGAAAAGACTCACAATTCCAGTCATTCTTATCTGGAATTCTTGCTTTGAGGAGTCCTGGATGATAAAAGTCAGCACGGGACATAGACAGGTAACTTCGTAAATTGTTTTTACATCTTTTCTCTGAAGTTTGTCCCTTAGAAGAGGAGACAGATAAAATAATCAGGTTCAGTTTTGAAATGCAGAAGCCAGGCACGTGCAAATCATGTTAACATTAGCGGGGTGCCAAGGACCCTCAACATGAGCAGTCACAGGACTGTCAAACAAGAAGGAAATGTACCCTTGTTTAACTCCTTTTTGTTTCAAGCTGCTTGCAACATTTGCCCACATACAGACATTTTTACCAGCTTCCTAGAGGTTAAACAGTCTTCTAAATAACCCTTTTCAAATATTTTGAAGAAACACGGGAGGAGAAATACAGAGAATCTTTGATATGAATCACAGTCTGTGCCTTCTTCCAAAGCTGGTCTTTGAATGTGTTTAAGAGGCCCAGTAGGCCCCAGCAGCACAAAACTGTGCTGACATAAAACAGTGGCTGAATTTTCAAGGCTGTTGTTTACAGTAGCTGTAATGGCAAGAATGTGGGAAAAAGCAATTAAAAAGTTGAGTGTGTACGTGCTAATTGTGAATGAAGATAACGTAAGCTGGTGCTTTCTGTTAGAGACCTTGTTGTAAATTCTATTAAACTTTCCCAATTATAAGCATTTGGGGAGATGTTCAAGATGAGCATCTGCCTCAAACTGCATCGCAGCAGAGTTTTGAGTTAAGTTTTGTCCATTTCTGAGAATGAGTTTAAGGAGTAAGGATATTTTGCCTGTCTTGAAATATACGCATACCTGTTGCTCTTTTGAATCTGTAGCCTGTTTTCAAGCAGAGACTTGATATTTGTCAGGGCATCCATCCAAGTCTACATTTAGCTATGCTAAGTTCTCCATTTTTGGTCAGTTTGTGAGCCTGTGCAAGTCTAAGCTAGCTCGTGCTGCAGGCAGACTTGTTGGAACCTAATGGCCAAGTTCAAGGTTCACAAAGGTGTGCAGTCTTCTGATGAGCTGCAGATTTGGGGCAGGGGAAGTAGACATTTAGGTAGGAGCTGTGAGCTGAAATGTGTTTGTGCATATTGCTCTAGGGCTCTGCAGATTCTGTGACCACACATTATGTTCTGTCCCTGCAGGTATTTTTGATGCCCACTCAGCTGAATACACTCTCTTATGTTTGTCTGATTGTGTAGTCATATACATTAATAGTATATAAAAAGTAATGGTCTTAGTGTGCTTACCTTGAGCTGTCTTGCTTTAAAGTATTTATACACTGAGATTTAAAGCATCTCAGAAGTGAAGGCGAAGTTGTGACTCTCTGCTCCGAGAATGAAGGCAGGGATGGGAAAGCCATTGCTGCTGTAGGGACAGGAGAAGCACTGATGTGAGCTACCCCCCCCTCCCTCTCCAGGTAACTGCTCCCTACCTACTTCAGCTCCTTCCTTGCTCAGTAGTGCAGGAGCAGATGCCAGTACAGTTGTCCTTATCAGAGGTGAGGTGAAGTAGGAGCTGGAGCTATATTGCTCCTCCCAGTAGTATGGTAACCTAAGTGGAACTGCTTGCTTTTCCTGTGAGTAGAAACAGCACTCCATAAGCAAACCTTTACACCACAGTTATTAGGAAAAACAGAATTTGTGTAAAGCAATAGCGAGTAAGTGACCTGTGGCCCTCCCTGTTGGTAAAGAGCAGGTCTGGCAGGGCACTGCCCCCCCCCCGGTAGGCTCTCTTACCAGCTGAACAGGAGGGGTTGGCATCCACACATTCCAGACACCTCCTGGGCTGCCCCCTTTCTGCTGTGTTGTACTTCCAGCAGACATCTGGTAAGTTAAAGTCTCCCACGAGCACAAGGGCAAGTAAGAGCGAGACATCTCCAAGTTGTTGAAAGAATATCTCATCGGTGGCTTTGTCCTGGTCGGGTGGTCTGGAGCAGACTCCCACCAGGATATCAGCCTCCTTTGCCTTCCCCTTCAAGTCCTTGAAGTAATTGTTTAAACCAGCTAGTAACTGATGAATAGCAGGCAAGATTTATTTTTTCCACCCAAGTCTCCCTGCTAAATGTTAATTTTTGCCTGCCCTTGTCCGTATGCTGTTTCATCAAGCAGCAGTTGTGGGCTCACTAAGCAGTCATAGGCTGCTAGGCAGGGTGGTTTCTTTAGCATCCATGAAAATCTCCACATAGCTGACTCGATACCTGAGCTTCCAAATGTCTATGTAAGATCCTGATTTTTTCCAGGGTTCTGAGCAGCTGCTGATCCTTACCAGTTCTAATACCCAGACCAGCTGTATATGTGCCTAAGTAGGGCCAGATTGACCTGTTGTGGTTAATGATGCAGTGTTGTTTTCAGAGCATACGTTATCTGCCTATGTTCTTAGGTGTGCATGTGTTGAGTTTAGGAGCAGGACAAAAAGAAAGATTTTACAGCTGCCTCTGGGTTGTAGTCTTTGAGCATCAAAGTAGAGGAAGAGCATCCATCCCGCTTAGTCTGCATTTGGTTTTGCTAATCTAAAGGAAGAAAATCTCGGAAGAAGCTGGAGTGAGGGAGGATGAGCCATTTTCTGAACTTCTGCATATTCAGTTACTGGTAGGTAATTCTTCTGAGAATTTCTTGGATATATACCTACTTGTGGATCTTTAACTCCAGATGCTAACTGAGAAGAGTACTAATTAAATAATGACTATCCTTCCAAACTGCCCCTCTAAGGAGACTTTAAATCCAAAGCTGCACACACAAAAAAAAAGCACCAAGGCGTTAATTTCCCTGACAAAAATGTTGCACAAAGCTGCCCTAAACCTCCAGTCCCAACCTGTCTATAAAATGTGGTTTATGTGGAAAAAAAATTTTGAATAGGAGATGATACTGAGGATTACAGAGTGGTCTATTACTGATGCTACAGAATAATCTGTGTAACTTCATAGAGGTTTGCCTTCCCAGACAATGATTTAAGATCTTGAAATCAAGTTTATATAATCTAGTTTCCCCATATAATGGATGTAGTTTCAGGAAGAGCACTGATAAAAGCTATGCATTGATTGAAATGGAAATTCTGAACCACCTTCAGCAAAAGTGTAGATATAGGATGTAAAACCACCTGGTCCCTGTGGAACACAGTAAAATGCAAGACATCCATTAAACCTTTTAGTTCATCTATTCCCCCTGCAGATTGTATGGATATTAAAAAGATCATCTTTAGGCCTAAGTGCTGAAGAGACTCTTACCCCAAACACTATTCGATCCCTCATCTTGAACGTGGAGATTCTAGGAGGGATGGAGACCAGTTATGCACCTTTGGGAAACAGGTGCATGGCCAGTGCTCTCTCCTTCCCTGTCCCTGTAAAAATATTTGAGTAGAAAAACCATGAAAGAAGTGCCACGCTAAAATAGTACATTTGCAGAGAGTGACAATTACCTTATTCAAAGAAATGTTTTGTTTTGTTTTTTAAGGACAGATAATACTACAGGGTTATGTGGTTAGTTGCAACCAGCTAGTGATTGACTAAATGGAAATGTTTTCTGCTGTGATAGTTGACTAACTCTGAAGGACTTCTTCCTGACCTGGGCAACCCCATTTCTGTAGCTGATGGAGCTGCTGCTGGCCTGGAGCAGGGATTCGAGTGTGAAGCAGAGAATTGCCTGGGGTGGTCATGGGGGAAAATGAGAAGATTCTGTTGTCAGAAATAGCAGTGGTATCATAATACCCATCTGCATCCTATAGAAATCGTTGTCCTTTGATTTTCCTGAAGCCACACTGAAGAAGGTGAATATGGTAGAAGCAGAGGTGAAATAATTTCCCTCACTCAGCAGGGCCCTGTGTTCTGATGACCAGTTTTCTCCCCCACTCCTGGATACAGGTAGGTGTTGGGAGGAAGAGCTGTATCACCTGCTTCCCTAACAAGATGAGCAGGACAGTGTGGTTCAACTTAGAGCCCATGGGATGCTTTTGCCCCATGACTGCTTTATTTTTCCTGTGGCAGAAAGGGAGCTACCTCATCCAGAAATGCATCTGAGGTGGTGACATGTGCCCTCATTCGCTTGTGCAGTCTAGCAAGGAGCATCAGGTGGTGAAGGGGAGATCCTTGAGGAGAGCAGATGGTTGCTGGAAAGGGAGTTTCACTGCAGCAGCGCCTACCTCCTGCTATCAGCAGTGGTGGTAGCACCCTGAATCTCTGGGGTGGCAGTACCAATCCTGCCATTGCTTAGGAAAGGCTTTCTCACAGGTAGCAGTGGATGTGCCTGATCAGTCAGAACCATTTCAGACAGGGTTCTTAAGAGAACCCTGGCAATTGTAAGTAGCTGCCTGATAGAGTGCAGAGGATGAGTGGGGGACACCAGAACCACTGTCCCTGATTTACCACCCCCAGCCATTCCCACTGGCAAGTAATATAGTTAGGCAACTGTTTTGGCTGCAAGGAAGCCCTCCAGGCTTTTCTGCAAAAGCTGCTTCCTTATCTGAATCGATTGAATAAAAAGTTATTTTTGTACCTGTTCACTAACACTGCCTGCTGCTAAAATAAGCACAAAGGTGCTAAGGGGACATTCTCAACACCAGCAGTATGTGGGGAAAGGAAAGGACTGAATACACTTGCTGGGGAAGTGTGTTGGGGTTTTTTAAGATTTTAGCAATGTGTGATATTCCTAAGCAGCATTTCCAGACTCTGTGCAGCTATGTCCTGTGTCAATGATATGCAGAGAAGACACCTTTCTTTTGCCTAGAAGATAATAGTCAGGTATCTGTGTTTTTTCTGTCAGTTTACTTCTGGACTGACAAGAACCTAAAAGATGTATTTTAATGCTAGGAGAAAACAGTTTGACTGCAGTTCTGTAGCAAGCTAATTTAGGACTGGGCTTGTAATTGTTACTTTAGACTTTTTCCTTATCAATTAAAAATTTCTCTGTATATTGAACATTTTGGTGTATTCTTATGGGTGATTTTTGTTGATAGATTTTGTTAAGGGCTTGCCAACTATGCAAAGTAGTATTATCAATGTTGGGTTTGTTGGTTTCGTGTGTTGTGGTTTGTTTTTTTTTAATAATACATAGGTCCTATTGCCACCATCATGCCTTATCTGGAAAGCTCTACCTAGCAAGGGAGCCAGTGGGCATTCTGGTAGATAAAGGGGTAAAAATAATGTTACTAATGCAAAAATCGAGGATGTTTTTCTGTAGTTGCCATGCACCTACTGAGATGCTGCATACAGAGCTTGAGCTTTTGCTGTCTTGCATGTTGTTTATACCCGTAAAGTCTAACTGCTACAAAATCAGAGCAGAAGCATTTTGCACTTGGGTTTGTTCAGGTGTGAAGCAGTGCTGGAGGGAGGAGGCTCTGGAGAATATAGCCATCAAATTCAATCATTAGCTGTGAGAACAGACACTGCGGTCTAGAGGCAGGCAGGAGTGTGAACTGATGTGGTGCACGTTCATCACAATGTGCTGCTGCTACTACTTAAAATCCTGACTTATAGGCACAGGGCTCCTCAGTGCTCCCAAACGGTGCAGAGCTGCTCAAACTGTGTGCTAGGAGAATGGCTTGGGGTGGGGACAAGCACAGTCATACACTCGGGTCTCACACCTGCAGGTTTTTGAGTGTAGCCCCCCTAGAGAGGAAAAATTAGTCTGTTAACTAATTTCACCACGGAGTAACATCCCTTTCATAGCCATTAAAATCCTTGTATACTGTAGCTTTCTGGCTGGGTTCCAACTTTTACTGGCAAACACTTCCTTGAAATTAGCTGTATTTTAATGCGCTACTTTCGCAAGAACCCGGTGATGCAAAATTTCAGTTTATAGGAATAGATGTTGTTGGAATTTACACTTCTTTGCTATGTATATTGAAAATACGCTTGACAGCCTGCTTTAGCTGGGAAGAGTTGGTGGGGGAGAGTAATCAAACCATGTAGAATGGTTATCCTCATTAAGTCCTTTGTGCCAGAAAAGCCTGAACCTTCTTACTTGTTTTGTCCAAAATTAGATGCTGATGCTGCCCTACTCTGTAGGCAACCATTATGCACCCACAGCAGGAGGTCACACAAACCACCCCGGGGACTGCAGCCGTCTTTACAAAGGCCTGGAGTGAAAGGACGAGGGGCAATGGGTTTAAATTAGAAAGAAGAGGGTTTATATGGGAAATAAGGAGGAAGTTCTTTACCAGGAGGGTGGTACAACACTGGAACAGGGTACCCAGGGAGGTGGCTGAGGCCCCATCCCTGGAGACATCCAAGGTGGGGCTGACAGAGCTCTGAGCACCCAGCTCTAGCTGAGGATGTCCCTGCTCTCAGCAGGGGGGTTGGACCAGATGGCCTCTGGAGCTCCCTTCCAGCCCAGACATTTCTGTTTCTATGTTTATTAAGAAGAGGAAAGTTGCACTGTGTATTGTCATTTTGCTTGCAGAGATATGCTGGGAAGGTTTGAATGTCTTATGAGCAGGGTGGCACTTGTGACAGTGATCAGAGCTTATCTACAGTGCCACTCATTTGGAGAAATTAAGCTCAAGTGCAGACTGGTTATGGTACAACTGACTGCATCTCAGTGCTGTCTTTCTCAAAGACACCTTTGAATCAGAAGGCAAATTCAAACTGGATCATTAGAGCTGTACAAAAGTTGAGAGGAATCGATACAGAACACGAGCAAAATAAACATCCCAGCAGAAAGGGACCACGAGCTCACCTTCCCGTTCAGCCGTGTTTTCTGGGAGCTTTGTTAAAGACAGGCTTACATTTCAGATCATGCAGATCATCCTGAGGTCTCTGAAAAACCAAAGCCTTGCAAGTTTGCCTCAGGTTAGACATCCCAAATCAAGGCTGTTAGATACCAATGTTCTCTTATTTCTCAAGGCTGGGAGAGATGGGATAAGGTCTCCCCAGAGTTTCTCAAGTATCGGTCCATCCTGGACAGATCTCTTGCTTTCCTTAGTTTAATCACCCTTATTTTTTTCTTTCCTTCTTCTCACAAGACTTCTGCTTGCCCAGAAGCTTCATTGCAGGGCATGATTTTCAGTCATTCTGATTCTAGTTAGCAAATTGGGGAAAAAACATCCTAAGGTAATACTGAATGATAAAAGTCAGAAGGTTTGGATTATGATGGTCTGTTTTCCTGTTTGGTAGAAACACATTATTGATAATGAAGTGTTTCTCACAGGATGGAGTGGTTTGGGGATTGCTGTTTGTACTTGGTGTAACCAGACGCATGCAAAATTGTGTAACGCTGGAACTGCTCACTACTTAGCCGAGACCAATGTTATTAAAAGGAAGGGTGGATAAATTAGGAAATGAGCATCCTGTTGCCAGGTCAACCACATTCCTCATTTGTCAGTATCAGGGGGTGGATAAGAAGGATAATACATAGTGAGGACAGACAAGAGCTGCAAGCTCTCCATAGCACCATGGGAGAGAAAGGTTGTAGAAAATAATGCCTTTAGCAACAGTGACCTAAACCTTCATTCTCTTCCTGCTCTGTGTACATGTCAATGAGAAAGAGGGAGAATTATTAGAAGGATCAAAAGGCAAAACTCTGTTTCTTAATTAACTGCATTTCAGTTTCCTGAGGTCACACACATCGTACTTTTATGTGTTTCTCAGATTTCACTGATGATGAGAGACAGCGGATCAAAGATATTGCCTCACTTAAACTGCCCTCAATTTCCTTCTGTTTACAGTAGATGATTTACTGCTCTTCCAGGTTTTGACTTTAATCCTGTAAATGTATTTTAGGTTTCATTACTAACCTTCCTCTGTGAAATCTACTTGCTATGTGAAAAAAACCCAAAACACCAAAATGGGAAAAAAGAGTGTGTGTTTCTTTTTTCTGTTTGCACCAGTCAAGCAAAGGGCTGTGTTGTAGCGATGGAAAAGTGGTCAGTCCTTCCTCTTTCTAGGCTGGTGGTACTGGAAGTGTAAAGAGCTGTGGTTCATCTGTGTGAGAAACAGGGATGCTTTCAATATGAGGTTTAAAGGAAGTCTGTTGCACCATTAAACCCATAAAGTGCTCATCTGGGGTGCCCTGTACCCCATTGTCACTGCTTTCCAGAAAATTAGGTGCAGTTCTAGCTCTGGTCTCTTGTTCCCCATATGCTCAAGGACTGGTAATACCGTGGTGGAAAAATGTGCTGATTTTGGAAACAGAGGCAGTGCCTGTCTCTTTTCAGCAGGTACTCTTGTTAAGTGTTGTACAGAGGGACTCCAAAAGGAATCTCAGGCCTTTAGATGTAATGATACAAACTAAGATAATTTTTTAAGAATGAGGACTAAAAATTAGACTTCCAGATACATGCAGTACGTTTTATTGTTATTTTTATTTTTTAATTTTTATTTCTGTTGGGTACCCAGTCATTCTTATTTTAATCTGCAGAGGACTCTTGGGTGATAAGCATTTAAGAAAATCAGGGCACTTATGTAAGTACCTACGTGCAGATCTAAGTCTGACAGGTTCCCACTTTTGAAAATTTTGCCTACTGGGTGCAGTGTGGGTGGTCAAGAAATTTAAGGTAGGTTCCTTGGGGCTGCAAGATGGAGCTGTTGATATTAAACACTCGCTTTCTAGCTGGCAATAATTTTATGAAAAGTGGCTGTTAATGTTTTCTACACTAGTGCGTTTCTTTTTCCTTCCCTTGTTTCATAAGACATCCTTCATTTGACTGTGGGGAAATCAAGCCTAAAGTATTGTTGTATCATGTGTTACAGTAGCTGCTCCCAGATCATTTACCGTTCTATTTGCATAAGTCAGAACAGAGTTGAAGTACTCTTCTTTTTTTTTCCACTGCAGATTTCTGGTTTAGTGAGGAGGGCAAGAAAACCAACAACGTGTCTCATAGGTTTAGGAAACCTTCATCTTTACAAAAATGCTTTACAAAAGAAAAGGAAAGGATGGCTTTTGCGGGGAGAACCCAGGGGGAACTCAGTGAAATGCAAATTGCAGTGAAGGAGGGACATTTTTCTGTACATGAAGGCTCTGTCGTCTTTCACCCAGCTCTGAAGGTAGCAAGACAGTATTTGTCTTCTGTTTAGGATAAGCACATGATTGGCATTTAGTGTTCAAATATGTAACTTTCTTTTATCTCCCTCAAGTACTGCTTTCCCTCTTTCTGTTAAGTCATGTTCTCTATTTTATGCAACCTAGAAAAGACTCTAGAAAAGGCTCTGTTCTTAATCCTGTTATCTGCATTCTTAGCATTTATTGATTTTTTTAATTGCCTATGAAAGAGGAAAGGCTAAGATACAGTAACTGGGCTCTGTGATGGCACAATCTTTCTTTTTTTGTAAATCTGCTGCTTGTATTTTCCTTTGGCTTTTGTTCTATAAGCTTCAGCTTTAGGATATTATGTCAGATACAGGTCTTTGGTTCTGCCATAGATGCACATAGCGTGTTCATGGAGCTGAATATAATTGTGATCTATGTAGGCACGATGTAACAGATGTGCTAACCTGTAAAATATGTGACATGATGTTATGCCAGTTCATATTTTCCAACTAGTAAGTTATTCACCACAGAAGGTGTTGTGAAATCATCCATATCCTCTTTACTCAGTTTGTTACAGCTGTGTGTGTACAGACCAGCATGTTACTGATGCATCAAAGGCTTTGGTTTGATACCCAGAAGTGTTGTTCAGGCTTTGATTTGCTTCTCTGTGTTCTGTCACCCCATTAGGAAGCTTTGGGTAGGGGACATTCCCAGTAAAACAAGGACTGAAGACTGTGTGTTTTTACTAATTATTTTCCATATTCTGTGTTGGATACTTTTCAGGTTGGTCTTACTCTTATGGAAAATTGTCTTGATAGATGAGTAGCTCAGAGCAACATCTGTAATTTATGGATATAGAAAATGCATGCAGTCTCTCACTGTCTCCACAAATGTGCTTTAGGGCAAGTGAGATGTTCAGATAATGGAAAGGGAGAGTGTTAATACATCTCAGTCAGGAAGATAATACTTACATCTTTTCTTTAAAACAAATTCAAAGCTGAATTCTAAATTGCCTTTTTAAACATCATTGCTGCTTTTTCTTCATACTACTGCTATTGTTAAATTGAATGCCAGATAATATACTTGATGTGTAATTTAAAAATGTAAGTAATTAGATTGTGAGATTTTTTTATTTTTTTTTTTTTCCAAACCTGAACTAGTAAATCACTCAGACTCCATAAAAACGTACACTGCTGCTTTTGATTAGTTGTTGGAATCGTTGAAGTTGCTATCAGGGTTTGTTTCAGAATTAGAGAAACTGCCTATATATTTGGAAACTGACTGCTGCAATATTAATAACATTATTGTAATCTGTGAGGGCTGGGAAGAAAATGAACAACATCTAAACTGCTGCTCCAGAGGAGCCCAGTGATCTGTACAGTCTCCTATCCTGTCTCTGACAGTAACCAATGTGTGGTGATTCAGGGGAAGAAATACAC
Source organism: Chloroceryle aenea (assembly GCA_013399075.1). Classification (NCBI taxonomy): domain Eukaryota; kingdom Metazoa; phylum Chordata; class Aves; order Coraciiformes; family Cerylidae; genus Chloroceryle; species Chloroceryle aenea. Next base: position 481,260 of record VWZY01013151.1, read on the forward strand.
GCAGCCAGTAGTGTTATAGTGTACCACAGAGGGAAATTTCTTTCCGGCCCCAGATGGTGCACAGTTTATGACTTAAAGCATGAGGATTGATAGCCATTGTAAATTTTACCTTAGCTAGTGTATCCAAATTGGATCGCTCCTTGTTGGCCATAACCTGCCCTTCACCTGGCCTTTGTAGAATTACAGGCTTTACCCTCACTGCTGGATTCATCGCTTTTGCATTTGCTATTTTAAGTAGATGCAGTAGTGCAATCCAAGGACTTGGGCCATTCTTTTCCATGGCGACACACCCCGTGGTATTTCTCATCAGCAACAACTGGACTCAATGCTTTTGCTTAAACTGAAAATGTTTTTTTTTTCCTGTGGGGCAGAGAGACGCCATAGTCACCCTGTACCAGTTCTCTGCCAGCTTGATAGCAGCTGTCTCCTGGTCTGAAGCTTTGGTCATGGGGAGAGCTGAAGAGTATGCCTAGAAGTGACCCTGGAAGGCTTTTGTGTAATTGCAATGGCCCGAAAGGAATAAAATTGGGTTTGGAGCATTAGCACAGCCTGCAAATCTTGACCTCAGCACCCTCTGAAGGGCAAGTCAACATCACTGCTGGTCATTCTGTTCTTTCATTTTCTACATCCTGCAAAACTGATGTTGCATATCCCCAGAGAGAGAAACTGGAGTGCAAGGTGCTGTCAGGGGAAGAAATGCTGGTTTATTGCAAGGGCCTATGTAACGTTTGGACCAAAACTTAGGAAAGTTCCCTGGATTCACCTGTGACGGAAGCAGAAAACACGGTCTTTGTACTAAGCTCTGGTATGTTGTGTTTGTTATGCACTCATCTAATAAAAGTCTACTCTGAGAGGAGTTTTCAGACATCTGACAGTCTAGTAAAATAGTTGTTTATTCTAGACAAAACTGACCCGATTTGTAGGCTGGCATTCATAATGCAAAACAGGGCTGGCTTTTGAAACTGCTTGTGCTGCTGCTGCTGCCCTTCCAGGTCTTCTTGGGTACAGACCAGTTTGATGGATGACAGCACTGCATGTCTTACTGGCTTGTGTATTGACTCTTAGCAAGTCCTTCCCTGTGGCCAGGGTAAGGAGGATCTTCAGCAGTACTTATGCAATTAGTGTGCTTCTTGTCTTTGCCTCCGTGGGTGGAGATCAGTTTCTGTCTTCACAGACAGCATTCAGAAAGCAGCAAAGAGTTATCACAGGAAGCAGATTTTGCTCGGCAGCTGACAGACTTGTCATTAGGTGCTGCCTTTCCTCCACTATCATTTTGCTGCGCCTTGGGAGATAATTAAACAACTCGTGTCTCCTTGCCAAATGACCAGTTAAAGCCAGGGAATCTGGGTTTCCTGAATGACAGTGGAACATCGTAGTGAACATCGGAGAAAAAATTCCTTTTCTCATTGAAGGAGGGCTGCTCAGATCTGTTTTAGACTCCTTCAGTGTTACTGCTGCTGAATCTTCCAGAGGGATCATGCAGGCTTTAAATCAGCAGGAAGAAATAACCTTTTTGTTGATTGGTAAGTGGCAATGTGTCACATGGCCCATCTGTGAACCTCAGCTGATCAAATCCAGCAGAAATTGTCCTTGGGTTGTCAGGCTGTATGAGCTGGCACATTGCCTCCTCCTTTAGAGCAGAGTCCAGTTTACCAGCACTGCAGTAGTCGGGTGCTCACTGGAGGATGTGACATCTTGTCTGTTAGTGAGAAAGTCTGTCTTGGTCCCGTGGAGGAAGGGGCTTGTGGTGATGCCATGCTGCTGCCCAAGCTCTGCAAAGGGTTCCTGTTGTCCTCAGCTTCCCCAGGCACTGCTGGTCCTCATGGACTCACGTGGTCACGTCCCCTCACTCCACCTTCCTTTTCTCAGCTGAGAAACAGGACTGTAGCCAGAGAGGCTACTTCAGGTGAAATCCCTTCCAAAGCAATGTTTAGGTTTTCTCCTCTAGTACTTCTCCTTCCTCTCAGCCCGTATTACTTCAGCGACAGGGTGGCTCACTCAGAGCCATCTGGCTGTGCAACGTGAAATCTGGATGCAGCAGTCCCTGCCATCCACAGCTGCAGAGGGCCAGCGTTCCTCTGCAGCCATGCTCTCTGACAGTGTGAAATTAGTGCGGGTTTTCAGATGATAAATGCAATTTTGCATACCAGCAGATGAACTGGAAAATTCTGCTGGCTTAATCTCAAACCCCAGTTTTCCTTGCACTTCTTGGGTCTTCCATATAGGTCCACAAAACATTTCCTAGTAACATGTAGGTATAATTCCACGGTGGCTGAAGTCAGGGGTCTGAACTTTTCTTGGGTTCATTTACAAATTTCAAAATTCAGAGATCTCCAAGCCACAGTTTTAAGGAGAAAACGTGGTTTTATTTTGAATAATATGGATAAGCATGGGGAAGTTAATGTGAATCCAGGACCTCCTGCAAAGTCTCTCAGTTCACCTTTGTCCCGCATGCTTGGCTGGGGTTTTGTACCGCTGAGGAATGTGTGCTTGGACAAAAAAAGGTGTGTGGGGCTGTTGAAATCCCAGGCCACGTCAGGTCTGGGCATATCCTGCGGTGACAGTTGCACAGCTGGAATAAGATGTGCATGCCCCTGCCCACCACCCCACAGTGCCATGTTTCTTTTGCTTTGAAGGAGCTGGGGGAAAGCTGCTGTTCTCTGGAGCACCCTGGATTGTAGGAGCTGCCAGCGGTGTGTTCAAGGGATAAAGGGGAAAAACTTGAAACCTCTGAGCTCCCCTTGGTAAATCCTTTACCTACTTCAGGCGAATGAAGATTAACATCTTCCTCCCTTCTTCCATGCAGTCTTTTAGCCCCTGTTGACCTCAGCATCCGATGAGGGTTTCTTTGACCCAACAGCCCCTCCTCGTCACAGAAGCAAATTCTTGCCTCTGGGGTTAGGAAGTCTCCTGGTTCCTGTTGACCTCAGGGTTCATCTCTGTGGTGGGAGTGAGAGGCAGCAG
>VWZY01013151.1:489777-505188 GCA_013399075.1 Chloroceryle aenea
GGGCTTCTGGAGAACTTCTAGCTGGGTAGACTCCAGGGCTTCTGGAGAACCTCTAGCTGGATAGGCTAAGATAAAATTACTTGCCACAGGACCATAGAAGGCAACTATTTCTATGAAGTAGCAGTATTATGGAGCTGAGACAACGAAAGGAGTAGTTTTGTTCAGCTTTATTTTCCAAAAGCAACCTCTGACCATGGTAAGATGAGAGTGTGCGGTTGTGTGCTATACAGGTGAGAAATCCTAGGCTGTTTTTTTATTTAGTCTTTTTAATGTATGCATTGCTTTTCATTTGAGTGGCTGTTTACAAAACCAGATCTTGGAATAAGAGTGGAAATAAAATGAATGACATAGTGGGATCCATTTAAAAAAAGGAAAAAAAAAAAAGAACAATTGTAGTCATATATGAGAAAGGGCAGTGACGTTGGTACCTCCCTTCCCACCAGCTGAGCTGCTAATAGCCATTGAGAAGCACTGAAAGGGTGTTCTCAAAAGGCTGTTTTCATTTGGGTAGGGCTGTCTGGTTCTTGCACTTTGACAGTTCTTGAGCAGTCTTGAATTTGATCTGCCCCGGCGGTATATATTATAAACTTCTGTTAACGTAGGGGGGTGCTGACAAATTATGGCACCTCTGCATTCATTCACAGTTTGTGGTCAGCAGAATGTAGTCCCTCTATCAGTCTAGTTCAATGAAAATGGGAAATACTTTCTTTTTTCTATTTTTTTTTTCTCTTTAACTTCTTTATGCTGAACTTAGTCTTAGAAAGGCAGAATGCTGCCTTGTGAATTGAGATTTGGACAGTATTTGGACAAGGCCTGCCTCTTTCTAAGACAAAAGCTGTGAACTGTCTAGTAGACCCAAGTGTCTGGGGGAGCATTGCTTAACATCCATTTGTGTGCTAGCACTAGTAGCTCAGTGTCCCCTGGCATTAGGAAAACTATGCCAAAAAGGAGAATGTATAATGTTGAGTCCCTGGTTGCCCATCCCTAAAAGTGTCTGGTAATAGGCTGACACTGGGGAAGCTGCCACCAGCTGCTCCAGCTATGAACCAAAGGACATTCTTTGGTTTCTCTCCATCTTCCTCCCTAGTTTTCAGTTTGCTGCGTGTGGATTTCATGAGCGATGGAGTCTGTCAGAGGCGGTCTGACTCATTTCAGCTGAACTATGCACATGAATATACTAAATAACCTTCAGCCCATTTTGTTTCATCTTCTTGTGCTTTGTATAAATGTCCTTGGGCCAGAGAATCTCCACATCTGAAAAAAAATGCCGAGACGAGCATTTGGTTGTTTTTCCTTTTTCAAACCTTTAAAAGAAGTAGGGGAAAAAACCAAACCGATCAATTCCTAAGTATGGTTGTCACCTGGACTGCATTGTGTCATCAACTCTGGAACAATGAAGTCTTCTGAGAGAAATGTTTGGGCTTTATGTAGAAGCTCAGTGGAAAAAAATATGATTGATAATAACTTCAGCTCCCATTTTTGCATTGATGGCTGATAACAAATAGTAGAAGAAGGTTTCTTCTCTTTGTTGCTACTGTATAATGCAGAGCTCATGCACATATTTAATGTATTTTTAAAAATGGTTGGCCTGGTGTTGCCATCATACACGGAATGGACAGCTGTACTATCACCTCCCTGGTAGTAACGAAGGGTTTACATCTGCATCAGATACTCATGTAAATGTCTATATATTTTCCGTTTGTTTAGGTATAAAATGATTTGGGTAATGGATTCTTTATTGCACTATGCCTTGTGGCTGTGCAACTGATTTAATCTGGTACCCTACCTACCATTTTCTATGGTAAGTAAGAAGATTGTATAGTGTAGAAAGCTGTAATTTAATAAATTTTCAAGATGTTGAAAAGGTGTTTTGCCTTCCAGGGATTTCCAACTCAGTTTAAATATTTGTATGGCTTTGCAGCTGTCTATGTTTAGCTTGTGTCTAGGGCTAAACTGTAGCAGTTGCACCATCACACAGTGATCCTTCCCCAGGAGATAAGGAGGACTGGTAAAAGGACAGGAAACCCTTGAGTTGAAATGAAAATGGATTTAATGAAACAACAAAACTAATACCAATGCCGATATAAAGTATGCAGAGTTACACTCGGCAAAGGTAAAGCAGTCCTCAGTGTGGTGAGCCCCTCCAGGGATGCACAGAAGCAAGAAGATAAGGAAGAGGAGGAGCAGGAGGAGCTCCTTTCTTCAAACCAACCAAACAAAAAATCCCCACTATTTTTTAATTCTTTTTGAAAGATTTCTAATTCTCTTAAGGCAGTACCCAAATATTCATTCATGCTTTCATTTCCCCTCAGAGGCAACCAGCCATTGCATGTTTCTTGGCTGGATCTCATAATTCATTTGTGGATATTCACAAGTTATCTAATAACAAGGAAAATGGAGGTTAATTGCCTGTAGACCTTGTAGCCTTTGTGTAGGACTTGAAAAGACTGTAAAGTGCAAGGAAGTGCACGAAGCAGCCTAAAAAGATACTGTGCTGTTGCACTGTGACAAGTACCTAACAGTTCAGATAAGCTTCATACTGTGATGTTAGACTTGCTTCTCTTGGGACTAAAGAGATTTCAATGGGTTGCAATTCCTTCTGGTGCTATAATACATGGGTTAGGGAAAGAAATCTGGTGATTCAACTGTTGCATCTAGAGATGAACCTACCCTTCTATGGCAGACTTTCTCTGGAGGTGGGATTTTTTGTGCTAGTTATAGGAGGGAAGGGTTTTCTAAATGACCTAAGTGACATAAGATCACATATTTCAATCAAATTTATTTTTAAATCTGAATTTTAATTTAAGACCAAAAAAACCCCCAAAAAATCCAACAAATAAAAAACACGTAAAAACCAGACAAACAAAAACCCCACAAACAAACAAAACCACAAACAAAACAGAATGTAAGAGACAAACCAACCCTCAAGGTTCACTTTTAAAAATCTCAAGTGAGTTAGTCCCTTATAAGCTTAGCCTTTTAAGGGCAATATGGTGAGTTTTCTTTTCCTCCAGATCCCAGTTTCTTTGGTTGTGCACCAGCTGGTTGGCAGCTGAAACCTCTGTTTCTGACTTGTGACACCTCCTGAGCCTGAATTCCTGGAGCTCCTAAGCTTGCAGCTCCAGGGTGCTTCAGTTCCCACACTCCTCAGCTACAGAGTAGTCTGCAGCATTGCCTTACTTGAAAGGAAATCCTGAAATTCCCGTTTGGTAGGAAACACTGATAATTTAAATTTTTATTCCAATAGGGAACAAATGTTCCCAAGCTATGTTCCAAAGGCTGGTGTTGTTTGCAGAGTAGAAACATGAGAATTCCTGCCCAGCTATGCTCTGAAGTCCCTGAGATGACTATTGGAAATCCCACACTCAGTCTTTGGCTACATTCCGAAAGGAGAGGGGAGAAGTTATTGCCAAGATTTCTGTGGCAATGAAGGAAAATAATGTATTGATGAGTTAAATTTGAACTTTTGGTTCATTTACCATTTGTGATCATTATTATTGCCTCCACTAGAATAATTCTCAGGGCTTGGCCTAAAGCTATAACTATTCTGTCCCATCTGTTGCAGAGATGCAAATTTGAACAGGCAGAAAAATACCATCCCAACTCAATCCATGTATTGCTACATCAAGGAAAAAAAATGCCACTTTTCAGTAGAAGAAAATTTACTTTGGAAAGAAGGTTTTCTGTATCTGCTCATCTCAGGTGATTTCATGGCTGCTTTCCATAATACATTCAGTGCTTTGGAAGAAACAGCAGCGTGGCAGGTGGTGTAGTGCAGGGGAGGCTCTTGTGCCTGGTGATGCATTAGGTGTGTCAAATAAACCTCTGCTGATTTTACTAATACAGGGGTACAAGTGCTAGAAACTGCCTGAGGCCCTTTCTGCTCCTCTGGAGTAATGGGAGCACTGGTGGGACCTTGCAACAGCAGAGCCATGGGGGAGATGAGAGGCAGACAGGGTAGTAGCTGCTGCTTACCAAGTAAAATAGCAAGAGACAGCAAGTGCCGTGTGTTCTGTGTTCCCAGTTTGGTAACTGCGCTGCTTCCAGCGTCGTGTCCGTGCAAACAGAATGTCAGCATCAATTGGAAGGATGTTTTAAGTCCTACTCCTTCCATGTTCAACATAAAAGCTGAAGGGCTGAGATCCACGTTGTTCACTTCTGTGTGGCCTTCCTCTTTTGCTGTCCTTACTAATAATTCCTCTAATTCCCTTGCCCTCCCTTTTTAAGCAAGCTGTCACACCTCCATTGTTTCTTCTGTGCATCTCTGGGAAGGATATTGTATCCTTTTCCTATGGCTGTTAAAGTGATGTGCCTTAAATCTTCTTTACAATGTTGCTCTGCCTGCTGGAAAGCGAAGCATTGACTGTGGATATAATGCAGTTTTGTTTGAAGTGGTAATTAAATAAGAAGCAGAATATTTGGGAGGGAGAGTTGCCAAGTGCCTAAGAAGGGAGTAGAAATTTTATTCTTAAATGGTCTTCTGCCACCATGGGCTTAGGAAAGCAGAAGGCATGGGATATCTAGCATTGGGAAAGAAGTTCTAAACTAAATCTTTGTTTCCCCCTACGCTCCTGTTTTGTAGCCCATTACAAAAAGAATAAACTTCAAAAGCTACTCTGACTTTGGTTCCCAAGGAAGCTTGCTTTCAACTACTTCTGTTTTCCCGGCCCACCTCCACCTCACACGGTGTAGGAAGTCCTCTGTTAGCCCTGTCCCTAAGCACTGTATGTACAGGCCTTCTTGGCCCCCTGGGCACGCCGCTGCTCCTATTTAGTCAGCTGTCAACCAGCACCCCCAGGTCCATTTCTGCNCCAGTACCAAACCCTGGGGAAACACCACTTGTGACCGGCCACCAACTGGATTTAACTCCCTGGTTCCGTACTCCAGTTATCCTGGGGGAGGGGGAGGAGGAGGGAGGAGAAAAAGCCACGGAAAGGCACAACAGCATGCTCTGTGGGGTGTTTTAACAAGTCAGACCACTTTTCTTTAAGTTCAGAGTGTTGCCCTAACTTCAGAATTCTTTAATCTGTGGTTTGTTCTGGGTAGCCCCGGGTCCTTTCCTTTCTTTTTTCTCTTCCCAGCCTACATTCCCCTCCTTCCACAAGCACTGCTGGCTCTGTTCGCTCCTGTTTCTCCCTTGCCCATGCTCTCAAGGGTACCACTGGCCCCATGCCTTCCCCAGCCAGGGTAGTGCCATGAATACTGCATGCTGTTCAAGTGTGCGTGTCTGATGGGAGCAGCTCCAAAGGAAATGCTTCTGTAGGGGGTGGGGGGGATATCACAAACCAGAGTCAATAAAAGTGCTGGGTTTTTCCAGAGAGAGAGAACACATTGAAGATAGTAATTTGTAAATGACGCATATTCCTAATGAGTCNCTTCCGGCCACTCCTCCCCAAACCTGTAGTGTTTCAGGGAGTGGTTGTGATCCAAGTGCAGGAACTGGCACTTGGCCTTGTTGGAGCTCATACAATTGGCCTTGTCCCATCGATCCAGCCTGTCCAGGTCCCTCTGTAGAGCCTCCCCACCCTCCAGCAGATCAACACTCCCACCCAACGTGGTGTCATCTACAAACTTCCTGAGAGGTGCTCTTGATCCCCTAATGCAGATCATTGATAAAGATATTAAACAGGAGAGACCCCAGTACCAAACCCTGGGGAAACACCACTTGTGACCGGCCACCAACTGGATTTAACTCCCTGGTTCCGTACTCCAGTTATCCTGGGGGAGGGGGAGGAGGAGGGAGGAGAAAAAGCCACGGAAAGGCACAACAGCATGCTCTGTGGGGTGTTTTAACAAGTCAGACCACTTTTCTTTAAGTTCAGAGTGTTGCCCTAACTTCAGAATTCTTTAATCTGTGGTTTGTTCTGGGTAGCCCCGGGTCCTTTCCTTTCTTTTTTCTCTTCCCAGCCTACATTCCCCTCCTTCCACAAGCACTGCTGGCTCTGTTCGCTCCTGTTTCTCCCTTGCCCATGCTCTCAAGGGTACCACTGGCCCCATGCCTTCCCCAGCCAGGGTAGTGCCATGAATACTGCATGCTGTTCAAGTGTGCGTGTCTGATGGGAGCAGCTCCAAAGGAAATGCTTCTGTAGGGGGTGGGGGGGATATCACAAACCAGAGTCAATAAAAGTGCTGGGTTTTTCCAGAGAGAGAGAACACATTGAAGATAGTAATTTGTAAATGACGCATATTCCTAATGAGTCATATGCAGTGTTTTAAGAACCAGGGTTTATCAGAATAATCACGGAAAATAGGGACCTCAAGATTCTCTGTTCACCCCCATCTACAGGGCAGTTCAGCAGTACCTCGAACATTGCTACCAGCAGTGACCTGACCTTTCCAAAGGGATTTTCATTAGGGAAATTGAGAATATCCCTGAGCAGCATATTGAGTTCACTGGTGGTTTCTTATACCCTTGAACAAGAGGACATTTTACTTCTTCCTTTTTGCAGCAACACTTCATATGCATGTTATGTGTCTGCTGACTTGCCAGTCTTTTCCTCAGATGGAGCTCCTCTCATTTTTTTCAGCATTTGCTCCAAGGGCCTTCTATCCAGACATTGCTCATCCTTGTCTTCTTGCCTCTACATTCTAAGTGGTGTAGAGCCAGTGGATTTTTGAATGAGAGTCCTAAACTACTTTGCAGGAGGCTTTGTTAGCTCTTAGCATTGGGGGTGGGGGATTTCTTTTCTCCCGGCAGTGTGACAGTGTTGATTGATGTTGGAGACATTTTAACCCCACAGGTTCCTCTGCAGTCTACTGGCGGGTCATTTTGCATCCAGGATTTGTGCAGTTGATTGTTGTGACCTTCAGCTTGCTGACAAGATCTGAAATATAATACTTAGCAATTGTCTTTACTGAGGCATCCTATTTATTTCAGACCAGTTTTTCATTTTCTTAGGACTGTTTGGGATTCTAATCTTCTTCTCTAGCAGTTTTTGCCCTTTGCAACTTTCCATGCTCTGCAAGTGTGGCGAGTGAATTATATCATCCAGGGCACTGGTGAAATGACTGCACTCCATGAATAGTCTCAGGAAACCAGCAAGCTAGTGGCAGATGTCCTTCAAATACAGTTTTTCCACCAGGAATATGCCAGCTTGCTGTTCCTCACCTTCCCTTGGGTTCACTATGTAAGTGTTGTGTGAGACAGGCTGGGGCATCCTTGGTAGGCTTTCCAGCAGTGTTGAATTTTGGAACGATGTCGTTCGTGTTGACTGCCACTGATCACCTTGCTGTCTTCTCCATGTCTGTCAATTCAACATTTGTTGTTCTCTGACCTTGCCAGTGATTACGCTGAAATCTGTTTCTCTCTATTCTTTCCCTACCCTGTGTGCCTGCCTTGCTCCATCTCTTTATCTGCTTGTCTTCCACGAGATTTTGAAGACTTTTCTTAAAAACTTTTCTCACCTACAAGGTTGTTATTGCTGCTTATCTCAGGCTGATGCTTTTTACTACGCCTCCTTGTAATTGTTTGCTGGTAGGGGTCAGAAAGTGTGCAAGAAAAGGTCAACCTTTCAATTAATATGCTTTTTAAAATCAGTATTACTGCCTCCCTTTTATTTAGCAAAGCTGTTTGGTAGCCTTTTGTGATGAAGGCTGTTGATCTTTTTAGCTGTTTGTGATGGCATTTTCTGTTTTATTCTGGAGTCTTGGGGCCAGGTTCTGACCTAACCTCAGTGCTTCAGTATCTTTGCCTGTCGGGAGATGTGATCTTCAGTCAGAATAAGCCAAGAGCTTTTAAACTGTCTTAAGGTAAATCATCCTAACTGTGCCCCAGGCCACATTTAGGAGGTGAAGCCAACTTTACTTTTTGCCCTTTAAGGCAAGCTCAGCAGATATCTGGCTCGCCTGGGAAATGAGCTCACTGAGTTTACATGAAATACTTCATTGACTTAACTTTTCTCTCCCTTCTTTAAAGTGCCTATGCAACGTTGTCTTTCTTCCCTTTCACCACGCATTATGGGGTGAAAACCTTGCCCCACTGAAATCAGTAAGAGCTTCAGTTAGGTCAGAAATTTCACCCTAGAATTCAAAGGATGGTTATATTGTGCAAGCCTTAAGTACTGTGCTTTATTTTGCTAAGCTCCCTTCTTCTCTCTAACCACTCTGCAGTCACAACTAGATAGAGAATAAGGAGAGCAGTGTATATAATCTTGATTTTTGTACAGGCAGAACCGATGTTAAAATAATTTTTATATTTTTAGAACAAGGCCAAGTTCTCTGCATTGTATTTCATTACCTGTTCAATAAATTTAGATAAAGAATGGATTTGTGTCTCAGTGAACAATCCCAGGAAATCTCTGCTGAATTGATGACCCTGACACTGGCATTACCTTATCAGGTGTTCACTTTTCCATCTGTAAAACGAGGATAATGACACTGGTATTTTCTGAAGGCCCTTGGAGATCTTTGGCTGAGAACTTTTGTCTATATGCAATATATTTGGATATACTGCAAATGACACTTCCTTACTTTCCAAAAACCTTTCCAGGCTTCAATTAAAGAAAATAAATGTGTTCATCTTTTTGTACTGGCACTTAGAGACTTCAATGTCACTAGATCTGTGAGAGCTCTTCCAAAAACGAGTCGTGAGAGATGGGCTCTTCCTTTTGCAGCCCTCGGTCTTCCTGCTGAGCTAGAGAAGGCTGACAGTTCTGCCTCTCAGCAGAAACACCCACCAGTACTGATGCTTCCAGGCAATAAGTGTGATAGTTGTCTTGCCCTTAGAAATTGGAGCTTCTGGAGGACTCTCCTAATGGAGTGGTGGTTTTGGAGTCCCAGTAGAGAGCTAAGTGCCTTTTAGAATATATTTAAATTAATGAAGGGATTAAAGGATGGTGGTGCTTACAGTCACAGAGAGCTGGTTTTAATGACATGGAATAGTGGGTCAGAAGGGAACAGGTCTGACTACACCATTACAGAAGAAACAAGGAGAAAAAAACCCCAACTTTGATGAAGATGAAAAAAATCTGTGTTTGTAGGACAGGATGATAAAGAAACTGAGGAATCTTCTTCTGTTGTGGCAGTTTCTGGACTATCAGAGAAGATTTTTCTAATTAGCAGGAGGGTTGGTTTGGTTTGGTTTTGGTTTTTGGTTGGGGTTTGTTTGTGGCTTTTTTGGTGGTGTTTGTTTTGGGTTTGTGTTTTTGTTTTTTAACAACTGAGGATTTTAAATGAAAAAAGTAACTGTTACATAATATTTAGCAGTGAAGCATCCCAAGGTTTTTGTGCAACTCCCTTGGCATGGAGTCAAGCAGGGATAAAGTACTTAGGTTTCTGTGTTTCTTAAAATGCCTTTTTTCAACATGCTGAATGGTTTGGTGTCTTGGGGGAACAATCTAGGCCAGACTGACAGTGGAGCTGCATCACAGCAGCCATCCCACTGGAAATGGGAATGAGCAGACAACTTCCATTAGAGGCCACAGCTGAAATTCCAGCAGCGTGCCAGTGCCGTTTACGTTCCAAAGAGGAATTGCACATCAGTAGAACACAGCCCACTTTGCTGCATGGTAACAACGGTCGATATTGGCTGGGTGGAGGAAGGAGAGAGAACTGCATCCTGGAAATGGGAAAAGCTTTAGACCCCTATTTCTCCCTCACGTTGTATTCTCTGTGGGACAGGTCCTCGTGGAGGGCTTTAGAAGCACGTATGCTTCCCTTTGCAGTGAAACGCAGCCTTAGGTATTTTTCCAAGCTTCAAATGTAAATTGCTAGTCTGATATTTTTTCTAATGTACTTTTAAAGCCAAGGTTTTTCAAACTTCAGCTGCTTGCTTTGAGAAACCATTCCACTGCCTATTGAATTTTACTGTCAAGTGTCTTTATCGCAATGATCTGATTTTTCTTAATTTTCTCCCTTTATGCTTGGATCTTTCTTTTTATTTTAACCCACAAAATTCCTAGTTTCACATCTTCAAATATCTGTGGGTTTTATAGAAGCTGTTTTCCCTTCCTCTTCATTTTAGGTCTCTTAGGGTCTTTGGATGTTTTGTTTTCCCACGTCGAGATGATCGGCACCAAATGCACAGTCCTAAACTAATCCTTTCCTTGTACATAGATGTACATCTTCCACTTTCCCTGCCACCCGTGCAGCCTGAGCTCCCATTGGAGCATTTGTTGCCAAAGCAGTTGATAAATTTATGCTTCACAAATATCTTTCACAGGTAGTTTCTGACCAATGTTGCCTTGCCCTGGTGCCAAAACACAAGGTAGCTAACGGAAACTCTTAAGAGAGATAGCTAATAAAGCTCCTAGCACAGAGAATGATTAAAACATTCATCGAGTAGAGGAAAGCTTTTTGGTTGACAGTTGTGCATGCAAAGGTGTTTGCAAGGAAGGGAAGGCTGCAGAAGAGGAGATCTGGGTAATCTCTGCACCTGAGGAAAACCTCTGACTGCCGTAATCAGCCCCGGGGCCACTGGCAGTTGGCACCTTTCAGCTCCTCTGCTTTCTGCTGGAAGGCTGGACCACCACGAAGCAGCTCCAAGGTGGGTAGCAGAGTGCAAAGGCCGATTTAAAACTGCAACCTCACGTTACTCCCTGTCTTTGCCAAGTATGCCGTGGGGAGATTTAATGATCAGCATTGCTGCCTCCCCAAGTGCTCCTTCTTAGGAGGGCAGAGGCTTCAGCTCAGGGCCACGCACCTCATGCAGCCCTTCTAATTGTACAAGTGCTTCCAGGCTTGTTACAGCTTGTGTTCTCTTCACTCTTTTTGTACCAGGGTGAATGATCCTGCAGCGTACAAGATGAGAAATATGTCCACTTTCATCAGTTCTATCTATTTACTTGTTTTGCAAGAGGTATCTTCTTTTTTTCTTTATTTGAGATTGCTGCCTTCCAAAGTCCCAGCATGGCACTGGTCTCTTTTCTTAGGCATTCAGGATATTTTTCCAGTCTGCATTTCCTTAGCCTATTCCTCATAGCATTTTCCACTGAGAGCATTCGTGGGAAGGTGGAGAGAGTCTTTTTACCAAGGTCTGTAGTGACAGGACAAGGCACAGTGCTTTTAAACTGAAAGAGTAGATTTAGATTGGACATGAGGAGGAAATTTTTTACACTGAGGGTGATGACACACTGGAAGAGGTTGTCCAGAGAACTTGTGGATGCCCCTTCATTGGAGGTGTTCAGGGTCAGCTTGGATGGGACTTTGAGCAACCTGATACAGTGAAAGATGCCCCTGCCTATCACAGGGGGATTGGACTAGGTCCACTCCAACCTAGACGTTCTGTGATTCAGTTCTGACAATTATTCGACAGGTATTTGGATGCTGGAATTGATGTCTGCTCTTTGTTGACTGGTGTAGTGTTTAATGTCCTGCTCAAGTTATCCAAATTCAGTTGTTTTTTCTTTTTCTGGGCCCAGAAAGACCCGGGCAGAAACCTGGATACTAATGCTTGCTTCAGCTGTACAGTTCTCGCTGCCCCTTTTGTCAGCTTAGGAGGATGCTCATGGGAAAGTGCTTATTGCATCTTGGGTTTCTGTCATGTGCTTCTGGATCAGAGGAATGCTTTGTGTCATGTTTGCTTAGCTGGAAGAAGAAAGCATTTTGACTTCAAGCTGTTGGAGAGAGAGTGTTCTGAAAATGAAACTTCTTACCTTGCTGCATTACTCTCCTTGATGGCATATTGATTTACTTCACTCGGCCAAGTTGGGCCAGGCCCAGCTTTCTGCTCAAATCTGTGTCTCAGCTTTTTGCAATTTCACAATTGCACATTTCTTAAGCAGGGCTCAGGCTTGTTCCTCCATGCTGGGGTCAAGCTCTGTAGCTGCAGGTTCTTCCTGGGCATTTCTTTTGGGCTCATAACGAGCAGACATGGTGCAGCTATACCTGGAGGCACCCAGACACTGAGCAGCTTCTCAGCAGCTCCTGGGATTTCTGCTTCAACAGCAGCCTTCTGCTTTCCCATGGGCATCATGCAAATGCATGGAACTGGGCACGGAGAGGAGTCTGAACGGTTGCTGTATAGACGCCCGAGTCCTCTTCTCTGCAGAGGTGGCTGGGTTGAGGGCATGCAGGCTAAGGTATCTTGAGCATAGAAGGTCTCTTCAGGCATTACATTCCTTCAGAAGGTTTCTTTCTTTCCATAACAGCAGTGTGTATCCTGGTGTTCAGAGTCTGTGCTGACTGTCTACCCGTGGACATTTAGGTTAGGGCAAAATTTCAGATCATTCTTTAAGGAAAGCCTTCAGCCTGGTCCAGTGTTAGGGTGATGCTTGCCACGCTGCCTCGAGTGGTCAGAGGACGTGGATTGAGCTCCTAAGTTGATCTGACTGATCACTGTTGCCAGAGGTGTTTAACCATCAGAATTGGGTCTGGGTGTCAGGTGAGCATGAGAGCAAGTGAGATGGGAGATGTGGGAATGGAAGGAGTTGAGATGAACGTAGCACCCCCACTTTCTCCAACAGCTTTTGGGATGTTAGCCTGACTCAGTGTCTCCTGAGGTGTTAGTGTCTCTCTGGTGCTGGGAGAGGCAGACCCGCCGTGCTCCTGGCCATTTGCTTCCCATGTTTTGGCAGCCAGCTGACCCCCTTGAGCCACCTCAGATCACTAAACCTCCAGAAAACGAACTGTTCCTAAAGCTGTGAGCTCTCCGCTGCCTCGGCAGGTCAGCTCAGCACTGGAGCCAGCTCCGGAGGCAGCCGGGTGTCTCTGAGGAGCAAGCCTCAGACTGACCACTGTCCTGTGAAACAGCCACCTGCCCCAGCTCCTTCCCCCAGGCTGAGCTTTGGCTCTTGACCAATGCCTTTGGATTGCCTCTGGAAGAAATAATTCACTGGTTTAGCTGCACCTACATCTCTCTTAGTGGAGATGAAGCTCCAGTGAAGTATTACAAAAGCTGCTTTGACATTCCTGTGTCCTTTGGACAGAGCGGTTACGATATTTTGAAGTAACAACTTAGAGTGCACGTGGCTGTATAACTGACAAATTGCATATTGCTAGCCCAGAGCACTGTATTTTATAGCCAGGTACTCCTGTGCTTTTTGCACCGCTTTGCTAGAGCATGAATTTTCAGTCTGAGAAATAGTGTGCTCCCAGTTTCTGTTGCTAGAGGTTGGTCATACAGGACAGTGCTTAGCAGAAGATGACACCGTAGTTCGTATCAGCAATTCAGCTTTTATGCAGTAATAATTAAAAGAGAAAAAGTTTGTATTTATTTACTAGCCTATTATCCAATTTTTTCAAGATTGGTCTTCACTGGAAGATAAAATGAAGAGAAATGCAAAAGAAAATTAAATCATTAATGTACTCTTTGCTTCTAGCTTTCACTTCATTTGATTGTAAATTGTTTGCAGTAAAATTGCAAATTAGTAGCTTGGATAAAGCTCTATAAATTCCTTCAATATCAGATTTAAATGAGGAAGAATTGGGCCTCTAACCTTCATGGAATATAACTGTAGCTGGATGCGTTCCTAGGGGCTAATTATCCATTCCTCCATATCATTTGCTTGAACTCTCAATTGCTCACTGTTTAATGCGCATTGGGTGGATGCCGGAAAATGCCTAAGATGATGTGAGATGGAAACTTAGGCAGGGAGCTGCTCTCTCTACCAAACGTGGATGGCAGGAGACAGGCTGCATCCCACAGCAGGCTTCTGAACGACAGCGGCTCTCAAAAACCCACGGTGCTTTCTGAGAGTAGTGCATCACTGATACCCCGAGCTGTAGGAGGAGAGACACGTGCTACATGAAAGCAGGGTTTCTCCAGAGCAGACTGGAATAGCCACCCCTCCTGAAAAGGAAAAATACCCCTTGGACTTCGCAGGCAGTTGTCTCTGTATCCCTTACAGGGACAGGGAAGCATCCTGAAATGCAGGCCGGGTACATTTTGGGTTAGTATGCGATATTGTTAACGCCACTTCATTTCTTTTATGACCGAGCTGATTCCTTCCTGTTTATCACCCAGCTAGAAGAAGAGTTCTCCCATTCTCAGGCCAGTGAAGCAGTGTCTTCTGTCTCTCCCCCAGTGCTTTCACCAAAGGCTGAAGCAGTAGGAAGAATAATCTTACGGGCAATATCCTGGATCTTTAGAGGGCAGCCACGCAGAGAGTGAGATCCTTTCCTAGAGAGTCTGTGGGGCGTGAGGTGGCTGTGGCCAGCCCCGAGGGAAAGCTCGGTGGCTGGAGGTGCTTCTGTGTGTGCTCGTTGTAGCTGGGTGGATGGGGAAAGAGCTTCTGTGATGCAGAAAA
Source organism: Chloroceryle aenea (assembly GCA_013399075.1). Classification (NCBI taxonomy): domain Eukaryota; kingdom Metazoa; phylum Chordata; class Aves; order Coraciiformes; family Cerylidae; genus Chloroceryle; species Chloroceryle aenea. The sequence continues at coordinate 503,961 of VWZY01013151.1, forward strand.
ATACAAGCTCCAGTTTGTGTGCATAAATAACTGGATTCAGGTATTAATTAGAGAGCGTAATTTGTTTGGAGAGTTGAAGATTAAAGGAGCCCTTGTCTCCCCTTTTGTCTGCATTGCTCTGCCTGGTAAATCAGGTTGCGTGAGCGGGGTATTGTGGGGATTCTCCAAGAGCAAGGCAGAATATGCTGATAGGTCCATAGCTTTTTTCTTCTCTGGTACATTCCCTGATGTCTGTAGAAGAGTCTCCTCTTCCTTCACTGTCAGGTTTAACTGCCTTCGTACTCTACTTGGTGGCTCCTGTTTGCTGTATGGGGAATTAGTCTGGTTGTCAGTGGGGAAGGCTGCTTTACCTCAGGCATTTGAGATGCAATGCCAGTCATGTATCCTGCTTTTTGGACCTTGAACCTCTGCCTAATTCTGACTTCTTTTCCCTGATCCAATGATCTTTCAGCCTGGAAATGTGAAACAGCAGCACTCGTCTATCATCGGCTTTGTTCAAGCTGTGGGGAAGTGCAGTAGTTGCTGTTCTGTGCTCTTTGTTAAAAACAACAACAACAAAAAAAAACCAAACCAACAAGCAAGAGCAAACTGGTTGAATAGAATGAGCAGAAATAAAAAAATAGAAACAAAAATGTGAGGCAAATCCTATTTCTCTTTCATCAGATAAATGCAGCCATGCAGCCTGTGAATAGGGTATAGAGAGGGCTCAGGCTGCGGAGGGGTGGGAATGCATTTGCAAGGACAGGAGGTAACCTACAATTGTTAACATTATCACTGAGCTGAAATGAAACAGAGAGACGAAAGTTACGGGGATTTAGGGTTGAGCTTTGTTGGTTTGGGTCNATTAAGAACTGGTGAGCAACGTGCTCTAGATTGTTTGAGACGTGGTTTGTGTATTGTCCCTAATGTCCCCTGACAGCCCGTGCCATCCCAGCTGTGCCGCCGAGGTGGTACCGGAAGGGATATCCGCCACCGGAGATACGTTTGGAATGCAGCTTCGTTTACAGCCTCCAATTCTTCTTTAAACAGAGCTTTATGAAATAAGCATCTGCTGGGATGGTAGTTTCTGTGGAGAGGTGAATCTGTCTAGAGGCTTGCCACCAGGAGTTAGCACTGACTGAGGAGACCGTGTACCCCCCATCTCTCATAGCAGGGAATGTTTTCAAACTTGCCTTTACACACGAGATTTCCCAGGGAGGAAGGAAACGTGAATCTGAAAGAAAAGACT
>VWZY01013151.1:512445-528752 GCA_013399075.1 Chloroceryle aenea
GAAAAAAAAAAAAAAAAAGACATACTAACATGAAAAAACACATTTTATTGCACTTAAGTTATAAGAAAATAAAATTTCTAAGTGAATCAAACCATAGACACAATCCCTTTAAAGGTTGTTTTCCTCCATCATGTCAGGTTGTTACATAACTAAAATTAACCAACTGGAATCTGATTGTTTCAAATCAGACTATAAATAAAACAAAAAAAAAAAAAGGAGGAAAAAAGATCGCCTAGGATACAGTGTTAAACCACTTTCACAGTTCAGCTTGAGTTGTGGCTCTTGGAGAATGAGGCAAACCCTTTGACTCTCTCCTTTCTCATTTCCTTTGCATGTGACATGTTACAAAAAGCTCAGTTTTTGCTCTGTCAATTCCTCCCAGCAATAACTGTAACAGCTGTTTTGTTGGGTTGTTGTTTGGTTGGTTTTTTCTCAAATACTGTAAAACACTAAGACTGACCAGCAACTTTATTTTCCTTTTTGTATTTTATAATATTTCTTAAAAATGTTGTCAGTTTTTTTACTGTATGTTCATTCCATTCACCACAGCCCTCACAAAGAAAAACTTCCCCACAGAACAGGCTGCAATAGCTTTGTTCTAAGGAATGTGTTTTAATTTTTGCCCAGAAAAAAGAAAATAAGCTTTGCACACACACTCAATTCTTTATTTGCAGGCAAACTTCACTCTTAATTGTCTGAAACTCTTCCACTCTCAGCCTCTTAGAGGCACAGTTGGCTCAAGTTTCAGTGGCAAAAAGTCTTTTTCTGTAACCAAACTAGAGCAAATTTGGAATTCAGTCTGGGACTAAAACGTCACAGCAGAAAAAAAAAATAAAAAAAAATAATTTGCTTTTCTTTCTTTCATTTAGCAGCATAAATAAGTTTGGCCACTGGGAATACAGTACAGGGGTGGGACAACAATCCCGTAATTGAAGACCTACTTCTAGCACCAGCATTGCGAATTAAATCCGTCAGAGGACTCTCAGAACCCAGGACAACTTGCCACCTCAGAGCAACTTATGCGTTGAAGAGTGTAGATGGAAGCAACAGTAAATAGATTCAACAGAGGCTAATACTGTGATTGACATTGGCAATGGTTGGCAAAAAAAGGAAAAAAAAGAGGAATAAAAGGAAAAAAGAAAAAGCTCTGATAGAACTGTACAAAACAATTCACAGTAATAGTTTAGCTTTTCCACACCAGGAATGGACTCTTTTGTTTCTGTCTTGGTTTTTGTTGTTGGTTTTTGTTTGTCATTTTTTTTCATTGCAGATGCTCTCTAGTATTTGAAAGTCAACCAGTGACTGCTCCTAGAGGGTGGAAGGGACCTCTGGAGGGTGCCCGGCCAACCCCCTGCTCAGAGCAGGGCTGAGGGACAGCGCGTTGCTCGGAGGGGCTGCCGGGACCCAGAGTGGCCCAGGGGGCACGAGCAGGCTGGCCCGTGCAGCTTCTTTCAAGAGCTTTGTGGTAAAATAACCTGTTAAGAAGAACTGTAACAATTTTTGTGTGTTTGTTTTTCACCTCCCAGTTGCTCGAGGAGCGGTCGGAGGAAAGGAAAAGAAATAATTGCACCTGGTTTCATTTCAAAAGTCATCATTTTGCAAAGCTGCCCCGGTCAAAAGTGTAGCCTTTTTATGTGACGAGACAGCAAATGCCTCTCTTGTCAGTTATGTTTTGTCATCTTTGTCTTCTCCTTCGTAGTCTGTAGGTCTTTAGGATCTGTTGCCCCAAGCCAACATCCTGCACCACCAAGGACAAGGGATTTTTTTTCCTTTTTTCTTTTTTTTTTTCTTTTTTTTTTGTTTTGTTTCTTTCAGGGGGAGGGAAAGGAGAACATCGTCTCTACGTTTGGACAAATTCATCTTTCTGCCCTTCACTTCATATCCACGTCAAAGTCCAACACCAGCAGCTTTGTCTCCTCAGTCCCGTTGCGGCTCCCGACCGCGCACACCAGCTTTGTGTTAGAAGCTCTGATCCGCCACACGACGCCGCCGCTCCCCCCGCTCTCCAATGTGACCAGGTTTCGGATAAATTCACCCGTTTTCAAGTCCCAAAGTTTTACAGTCCCGTCATCTGAGCTGGTAATTACAAAGTTCTTGTTGAACTGTAAACAGGTCACAGCGCTCTGATGCTTGTTGGGACCTGTAGTGGTGAAGCAAAGCATCTTTAGTTGTAAGTCAGCAAGCGCTGTCAGACAGCAGTGCACAGAGCCCAGCTCTTTCTCTCTCTTAGATCTGTTACCCTGGGTTTTCTACACAGAAAGGTACGGAGGCCTCGAGTGCTCAACCATCCAGAAGGAGGTGACCGCTGTAAACATTTGTGTGCCAGTCCCTCTGAAGGGAGATTACCACCAGTACCCGCCGACAGTTCCAGTACCCACTGCCAGAGCAGAGTCTGCTTTACGGGGAAATTGCATCTGCTCCAGCCAGCAACGCTGCCTACGATCTAGGGGAGGGAGAGAGGACTTCTTTTTTTGTGGGGAGAAACAAAACAATGTATTCATCTGCATGATGCCTGAGTGGCAACTGTCAAAATGGAAACAGACCCCTTTCTTCTTAACTGAAAGAAAGAAAACCTCTTCCGCTCATTTATCTTGATTTATTGCAACAGACAGTGTACTTTGCCTCCCGATCCAATTAATCAGTAGGCTTTGAAACATCCAAGTGACCCCTAAATAAATACGTTGACTGACTGTTTGGAGATGTCATTTCCTACATATTTCTGTGGCTTATTAGGCTAATACACCCGTAGCAAATTGCTATCAGTCCAGACCATCTGCCTTTCATAATAGGCAAGTGATGTGAACAGATTAGATTAAATACATTTTGTTGCTCTAATTCAGAGAAAGATCATACAGCTGTCATCAGAAAAATATTTAAGATGTGAGTGGTTTGTGCTTGTTTCTTTGTATGTGATTATTACTTTTAAGGGTTTTTTTTTAGAGAGGATCTGCAGCTAGATGACTGCAGGCAGCCTGACTGACATGAAGGCGTTTGCACTCACCTTGCAATGTCTGTAAACATTGTCCTGTTTTTATGTCCCAGATTTTGACCGTAGAATCAGCGTTCCCAGACACAAGTATATTGTCCTTGAGTTCCATTCCACTGGTGAGAGACTGGTGGCCTGTTAGCGTGTGGATGCAGTTGCCTGTCTCCACATCCCAAACTCGGATGGAAGTGTCAAGAGATCCACTCACCACATGGATACCATCGAACTACAAGAGAGGTAAATCTATTACGAACAATTGTATCAGCATCTCACAAAGAAGGCTATTAAACAATTCACTCAGTGCAACACTAGATACTCTGTGTTGGGAAACTGCGTTGCAAAGGAAGAGTTCAGTCCAAGTGGAGATGGCCACGCTGGGTAACAGCAGGTGATTCATGGGCAGTGTAATCTCCGGGTGCAGACGTGGCCTGTGAAGTCTGTGGCTCGAGGACAAAGACTCTGAACCGCTCGTCTTCTAAATGCCAGACAACTCCTTTAGAGAACCAGCACAGGGCCCGCACCGCAGTGCTCAACAGGAGGAGAGTGGAGAATCATAGTTCTGTGTGGTAAGGAACTTTTACCTTCCTAGTCATGGTAGAGAATCTGGATGTCCAGATGCTTGGATTTTTCTGGGCATGTATTATATACAGAATAAAATATATAGAACATGAGCATGTAGAAGAACTGGCTAAGAGATGAGGCACTTTTGACCACGAGGATTGAACACGTAGAGAATATAAAGGTGGAAAGTAGCTTGAGTAATAGTGACAATGACATGACGGGCCCCAATTCTCAAACGAGGGAGGGAGAAGAGCAGTAGAATAAAACCAGTGGGCTTCAGGGGGAGTACTTCCGTAAACCGAGACTCCCTTCCCACGTGGTTTTTACATGTCTATTCTCTGAGGGGAAGAAGAGTTCAGGAGAGTTGGCACTTTCTTAAAAACACAAACTATACTGTGTGAAGGAAAGATAGGAAGTGTAGTAAATTACCAAGACCCACTTGGCTAAAGCACAAGGAATTGTACAAAAAGTAGAAACCAGATCAATAGATGTGTTTAAAAGAGCAGACTGGGACAAAAACCAGAAAGGCAGGACACAAACTAAAATAAAACTAGCAAGAGCTGTTAAGGATGACAAAACACTGTCCTGTTAAAAGAAGAAAAACACCAAACCCAAACAAGAGGAAGGCCAAAATGAAAAAGCTCACTTATGCTCAGTGGGAAGGAAACACCAAGCGAGGCCAGCTCTTTAACTCTTTTTTGCTTCAGTCCTCAGCCATCTGAACGTAGGCTCGCAGCACGAACACCGCTGCCAACTCGGTCCAAGCTTTGGCTGGAATGGGGAAAACCCCACATAGGGCACGCTGTTTTAAGACAATCCTGGCAACATCTGCTGCTAACTTGGAGACCCCACAGAAGACATTCTGGCAGAACCAATTCCTTTCTTTACTGAAGGAGATGATGATGGGAGATGGGGAATTGTGGGGAATTATTACTGGTCAGCCTAGCTTCAGTTTCCAGAAGGAACTAACAGTCAATCTGGTTGTAAGCCTTTAGTGATGTGCTGAGGAGCAGCAAACATACATGGGTGGGAGAATGATCTTAACCAATCTGAGCTTTTTTCTGTGACACAGGAGATGTCCTGCCTGTACTTTCACAAAGAGGGAGGCAAAATCCAGGCAGGGATTCTATCCTGTTCAGAACTTTGTTCACAGCATTCTGGGAGAGATCAGAAAGTGTTCCCAGGGGCGTCTGGCATTTAGTATTTTTGCTGGGATCTGGATGACACTTGAAATGGTAGCACTGACCTGAAGCAAAGAGTGTAAAAGTCAAGTCAGAATTGTGAAGATCTGAGCTTGGCAGGGAATGAATGAATGGTTATAGCTGCAGCCTGGGTGAATGAGGGCTGGGCAGAAGACTCTCGGTCTAGTAGGGCAATCCAACAGTACTGGTCCGTGTGGACTGACTGGTGGGATGGCAAAGAACGAACCCAGCTGAGGGAGCTCAACTATCCAAGGCTGTTTCTTTTCCTAAAACCTACAGAAAACTCCTATCTTAGATGGCTACAGTCAAATATGCTCAAGCATGGCACCCAGGTTCCTAACAGAGTTCCAGAGCACACGGAGACTGCTTCTCTGCTGCATGCATTGCACTGCTGGCGAAGATGCGCTGAAGAAAGGACACGCTGGTTTCTGGAACAGGTATGCTATAAAAGGTATAGAAAATAACTTTTCAGTCCTAGTGAGCATTGATAAAGAGCGTGACTGGAAGGAACTGTGCATCCTGGTTTTGGCACCTTGCTTTCAAAAGAGGATGCAAACTGATTTGAGTTCAGATAACTGGATGAGTATGAAGTAGCCCAGCAGACTTGTTGGGTGGAAACACTACAGTGTTTTTCTTTCCTAGAAAGAACTAGCCCAGATCGATGTAAGAAATTTTGAAGTCTTTCCCCCTTTCCTGCCAATGAATTGTATTCCATGTACATAAGGTATTCATAAAGAGAGCTGGAGGGCTGGGCGTTCAAGACAGACTTTACTCTTGATACTGTAATAGCCAAACAGACAACATTTTGGATCAGCGGTGGAACCGTTATCCATGAACCCTGAGAAACTCTGGATTACTTCAAAGGCAGATGAGTAAATGCAGCATGGTCAGTAGTCTCCAACTGCTGCCTAAGCAGCTCTGGAAAAAGTTAGGGGGTCTACAAATGGGGAAATACTGACAGATAACAGAACCTGCTATGGAGCAGCAACAGGGAGGACAGGCTGGGTATTGAGCCTTATTCTCTTCATAGGGTGCTGCTCTCTGGGGCTATTTCAGGCCAAAGGGCAGGAGCTCACCGTCCAATCTTGAATCTTTCTGTCCTAAAACTGTAAGCACCTGTAGCCTCCTGGCCCCCTGACATTTGTTTCAGAATGCCAAGTTCCATTTACAGGGTGCAAATAGTATTGTTGGGTAATGTAACCCAATTATTGGATCTGTTATTGCTACAGTATCAGAGCAAGACATGAATATTCCTAAGCAAGACAAGAGCCACTGGTGAAGATAAGGCTGAGCAACATACTCCTCCCAAACTGCCCTGGATGAATTACAGCCTTGGAATACTTTTGAGAAAGAGGTAGGTACTGCAGCATTTTCCACTTGCTTGCTGCTTGTCGAGGGCACACTCCTCAGCATCAGACTGTAAGAGAAGGGCTGGAGATTTTCTAGATAAATTTTACTGCATATTTTGGGAAAGGTTTAGATATTAGGAGGAATTTCTTCACTGAAAAAGCAGTCAGGTGCTGGAATGGGCTGCCCAGGGGAGAAGGTGGAGTCACCAAAAAATTCAAAAAATGTGTAGCTGAGGCACTCCAGGACATGTTTTAGTGGGATGGTGAGGTGGTTCTGATTAATTTCTATTATTTTTTTTCCTGATGGCTGGACACGGTGATCTTAAGAGCTCTTTTCCAAGCATGACAGTTCTGTGAGTCTGTGAAAGCAATGGGGTGTTCTGCCCCTGTTTCAATTACTATGGTGAAATACACCTCATGGAAGATAGACATTTTTCATAAAGTGTTTCTCACTGAGCTTCATTCTGAGGCACAAAGCAGAGCAGTTCCTTGCCGAACGCAACCTCCCCATTCTGAACTCTTTGTTAGTTTCTTTTGCAAGTCCTGCCAGGTTGTGGTGAGAACAGGCACAAGCATGAAATTAATTTCTTTCGCCTTTCAGCGCCTGGAAGTGATGCTTTGACTCCATGAATGAACAAGATGATCTTCTGGGTTAGTAAAGGTAAGAAGAGCCTACAGGAGGTCTGTGTGTGTCTCTCCAGCTCCGTTCCGACGAGCAGTCCGGGTGACCGGTGGGCAACAGCGGCGTGCGCGGAGCAGCGCCCTAACAACCTGCAGCCACATTCTCGACTACCATCTTATTTGATTTACTTTAAAAAGTGATTTTAGAATTTCATTGGGCAAAGCAAAGACATAGCTCCACAATACATGCAAGGCTTAAAAAAAAACAAACACCCCAGAAACCCAGCAACCCACAAAAGTACTTAACTCACTGGTAGAGAGATTGGGGCTTCATTGTACCAAGTGCTTTAATAAAAATGCTCCTCTCAAAAAAAAAAAAAATCTCAGTTTCTAAATTAAGACAACATAGAACTTGTGTAACAAGATGAAAGAGGGGACTGTCACAGCTGCCTCTATATGCCTGTGACCTGTATAATTCCGGGTAGGTACCCACAATTCAATACACAAGGTGAAAAAAACTGACTTTAAATGTTACTTAAGGAAACTAAAGCAGCAGATGAAAATCACATACCTGTAATGAGTAGACTCTGTTAGTATGCCCTTGCAGTGTGTGCAGACAGGTCTCTGTCTCTGGATCCCACACTTTGACCATAAAATCATATGCACCACTTACAACCCTTCTGCCATCATATTGAACGCACCGAACTGCAGCTACGTGGCCCATCAGAACGTGTAAACACTGGCCCGTCTCTATGTCCCAAACTCTCAGGGTAGCATCTCGAGACCCACTGACCACTCTGGAGGAACAAGAAAACCCCTCCTGTACTTAGCATTGGACACAAAAGTATTAAAACAAATAGACTTGGGTATAAATCAGGCACGAGTTTTCAACTGGGACATTAGATTGTGTGAGTCCACCAGCCACCAAAGGTCTGGTCTGGTGGAACGTTTTATTTGGGTTGCAAATGACTCGAGTGTTTTTCTTCCTTACTCTACTCACCTCCTCAGGATCTGTCTACTTGATATAATTAGCAATCAGTATTTAAAAAGGCTCTTCATTCCTGAACAGCAAAACAACGCCCCGAGAAATGCTCTGGACTGCTGCATCCATCGGTGCAAGCTCCTGCCAGTGCTGTGGGTGTTCTGGTTTAATGACCCACTTAACCAATGGTAACAATTAAAGATGATCTGCAGAAGTTTCACTAAATTAACAGTTACTCTGATTGATTTTTTTTTTCCAGTTTATACTTTTAAAAGCTTTTTTTAGGCACGAACAGAAATGAGAAGGAATTAATATTAATTAATCTTAATAGAATTGAGAAAGAAAAAATTACAACAGACCATCTGCCCACAGCTCTTCCCATGGAGCAAAAGAGCTCTGTCAGTGTTTGCTGAATTAAGAAATGGTTTACTACTGCAGAAATTAAGATATAATCTTAATAAAGTATAATTTATTATATGTAAAATGAATAGCATTTTGATTGTCATTCTGTAAAACGAGCGCAAGGCTGTAGCCTTTCCAAAACAGAGAGTGTTCAGAGCATGGGAGACTGCAACACAGCAGAACAAAGAACTAGTTTGGAGTCTGACTTCATAAAGTACACGACTCAATTTTCTGTTCTTTTATTAGTGCTCTTAGGCTTTTGCTTTATTAATGATCTCATCCCTTGTGTTAATTTGTATGTAGTTTAGTTCAAATGCTTCGCCTGGTTTGTATTTCACTCAGTGCTGGATGAGGCACCCAAGTTTAACAACCCTTTTTTGTGAAAGGAGTGTAAATTCCAAGGCAAAGCGTGGCTGGAGCTTTGGACAGAGCCTCACTCACCTCTTCTCGTGGAGGTGCATGCAGCGCACGGTGGAGGTGTGGCCGTACAAGGTGTGTATGCACTCGCCCGTCTCGGCGTTCCACACTTTCAACGTCCGGTCCGTGGATCCACTGATGATGATATTGTCCCTCATCTGTGATGACCAGACTCCTCCTGTGTGCCCAACCAGTGTTCTCAAACACTGGAAAGAAACAGTGTGCTTAGTTGCCTTTCTGACAAAGTTGAATGGAAACTGAAAGAAAAGTAACGAGGAGGTAACAGCAGTCTGGGGGAGCAGGAGCCAGAAGACCCCTGGAGACTGCTTTGTGACTGAAGAATCAAATCCCACCCTTTAGAATGTACTCCTCAAATTCCTCTCTACTGTTGGCACTTTGACTATAAGGAATTTTCCTTATAACCTTCCCCTTGGCAAATTAAACTGTCTTTCCAAATTTCTCAATACAGGGCATGTTTTGCAACCTTGAGTCATCTTTTCCCGGTGTTTTTCTGAGTCACTGCAGGTTTTCCAATAGCTTTTTGAAGCATAAATGTTAGAAGTGGAGAGAGCATTCTCTTAGTAGTTTTACACCAATCTATAAACCATGCAGTCTTATTGTATTCTCTGGTTATCCAAGAAGAACAGCGCTCCGTAAGCCACAGCTACAGCACCGACACTGCAAGATCACAAACCTTTTTCAGCCTTTCCTGTTGCCTGGAGAGAATCCCACGCTACGTAAGCCCAGCCTACCTCCTCTGATCCCAGACGTGCGATGGGATTTCGCACCACGTGGGCAGGGTTTGCTCACTCCTACTCCTAGCAGACCTCCGCCACTCCCCAACAGTGCCTTGTCTCCATCTCTCAGCCTGTACTCCTTACAAGTAATGACTGTAGCTGCTTTCCCCTCAACTGCTGATTAACACAGACAAGAGCAGCTCCTTGCAAGACCCCTCTAGAAAGATATTCCATGAAGATTCTGCATTTACACTGACAACATGATCACCATAATTACCCACTTTCTAACCCATTTAAATACGTGCCATGTTGATTTTTGCATTGCTCTCTTTTCTGCAGTCGTGGCAGGGGGATACAGCCTTGCAGCACGCAGAGCCATCTATTTCTGCACTATTATTTTTATCAGTCAAACCTGTAACTTCATGAGAAACGAGGTCAAGACAGTTGGAGGATCCCTTTTTCTGCAGTCTGATGCTCAGCGGCATTAATTGCCGTGGCCTGCCCTGAACTGTTAGCTGACTCCTCTTGATGGAGTCCAGTATTTTTTATCTGAGGTAATGTATCCTAAACACCCAGTCTTTCAGTTTACTCCATTCAAACACCGACACATTTTAGCTTCCTGGCCATCCTCTGGATCTTCTCCTTGTGCTCATACCATTTGAAAAAACACCAATTTTAACCCAGAGGTTACTTTAGGAAAAAGAAATAAATCCTCAAATGCAGATTATCTGGATCAGCCATAATAAGAAAAAGCCATAACTTTTGGTGGCTGTTATTGAACACCCTTCCGAGTTTCTGCTGCAGTGTTCTATTATCAGTGTGTGCTGTCTTGCCATCCCATGAATCTTCTCCAGAGGAGGACAGTGCACTAATTTCTGTTAATATCCTGTTCTTTCTAAGACCTCACAAACAAACACCTCGCTTTTTTGTGGCACACAGATTTCCTGTTCTTCAACATTTTTTACCACTCTTCTGCAATTCCTAGCTTAATTCACTCCTATCAAATCCATCTTTCCCAGTTCATAGCTGTTATGCACTTTTACAGCTCCTGGTTTGGTTTTTTTTTTAATTTCAACCGATATGCTCATATTTTAAGAAATCATCCTTCTAAAGCAGTAAGAACACAGAATTCTTATTTTGGGCTTTACATCTGTCAAGGGAATTATTTAGTCATGTTCATTTGCACAAACCAACCTTTAGGGTTTTCTTATTTTATTAGTTCTTCAGCATCAGTAGGCATGAGGGCTCATACCATACTCTCCCATCTTTTATTTCTGGCTCTCTTAAAGGTTTGGGGTAAATAGTCACACTAGGGTTTGTAATTAGTTTCAAAAAAATTACTGAACAGGAATCCTTAAGTCATTCTACCACATTCAACTTTATGTCTTTAAAGGAACATTTTGCTTTTGAGAGGGTGGTACGTACAAAGGAAGTGTTTTCCACGGGAGCTCAGGCTACCCTTTTCAATTAAAAAATGTAAATTTCAGTACAGGTTCCTTCATTAGCCAGCTTGCTGTAGCAAAGCCAACGAAGGCAGGGCGAGGCTGCCTCTTGCTTTTAATTTTATTCTTCCCCACAGTAGTATTTACGATCCCATCAAGGCATGCAAAGACAAATGCTTAATGCATTCACCTTGAACGTTATAAAGTAGGTACCTTAAACATCTTCAACTTGTTATCCTCAGTAGCTGTCCTGTTGCTGACATAACTGTATCATTAAAACAAAGCCAAGTACGCACAGTACCAGTCTAGACGAGGAAAGGACTGGTTCCCTGAGGCCTTTACTACACCCTTGGAGCATGGTCAGCAAGTCACCTTAAAACACAACTCTGTGCTGAGTAGCTGCGATGTTCTAACACGAGTGAAATGCTCAGCACTGGTTTTTTTTGATTGCACATATTGTTTTGCTTCTCTAAGCCAAAATTAAATTATTGAAGCTTATTAAATTCCTGCCTGAGCTGGATCAAATTTAATAGGAAATATTTAAACCTAAAGCAAGTTGGGGTTTTTTTTGGTGGTTCAGCAATATAGTAGCTTAGAGAAAAACGAACTCTATTTGAAATCAGAGCCAGTAAAATGAACACCCCATTTCAACAACTTGAAAACAACAGAAAGAATGGTAGAAGACAAGTGAGAAAGGGAGATCCAGAGGACTAAAACCAGGCTAAATTAAGCTTAAGGGAAGACAGAGTCACGTTCTCTACCCAAATTCTTCAGAATCCATCTCACAAACAGCTCCACAAGGCTGGCAGAATTGCCCAGAGAACGAGGATATATGCCAGTGGCAACACGAGCAGCATTGCAATTTCCCATCGAGGTGACTCATCTCTGCGTAGGCAAAGATGCCCAACTGTTCCCTGGCATGGCTCTTCTCCTACCTCGCACCGCCCGGTGCCCGAGACCGCCCTGCCGCGCGGGCTGATGGCACAGCAGCACTGCTGGCACACCAGTGCTCGACCTGGAGGTCGTGGCCTGAGGACTTCAGTGAAGTAATGGCCTTACCTTGCCCGTTACCGCTGACCACACTTTCAGCGTGTTGTCATCAGAGCCGCTCACTATCCGGTTGCCGCAGAACTGCAGGCACGTGATCACGTGGTCATCGTGGCCTTTGAGCACCTGGTGATGGAGACCATGGAAATGCGGTCATGATTGGACGCGGGAGATTAGAGAGAAGCAGGAGAAACAACGTGCTCTCCTGATTCATAAATTATAAAATGCTAGGGTTGCTTCAGTAATAACAAGGTCCCTTAATCCTGTGTGTCAAGTCTAATTTACCGCCAGCTGGGACCAAAGAAGGCATTTTCCTCCTTCCACGGAGTGACACTGCTCTGCTTAGCAAGCACACTGCTTATTGTAAGCCTCCTGGAATACCAGGAAAAGTCGTTACTGAAAGTAGCCTGAATTAGTCAGTGGATGTTGCCCAATTCCTCTCTCAGTTATTCCATCTCTTTAGTTGAGTTACTTCTACCTTTTAACGGTGCTTTCAGGCTTCACCAAAAGGATGGGACTGTATTATTATTATTATTTGTATCTCAGTGGTCAAGGCTGACTGTAATTTATCCTTAGCGGCCAAGCAGCACCAAAGTAAAAAAATCAGAACCCCCTTAATTAAATAATAACCAGAAACAACCATTTAATGTGCTGGAAATGTGGGCTGGAAAGCTGATTTATAGAGGTGGAATTCTGAGTGCTTGCTTTGGGAAAAGCTCCACTTCCCATGTATTTTACTGCAATGCAGGGAAAAAAAGAAAAGGTCCTTATCGGAATACACAGGATGAGGAATGTTTTAAGATCTCTGAACACTTTTCAAGATGTTCATTGAAATGAAATGGGCATTTGGGTAATGCCCGAGGCTGCAATTTCCACAAGAACTCCAAGCGCAGCTGATGTGCCGTACCAAGGCAAGGACCAGAGCCACTGCCAGGGATGTACATAAGTCACGGCCAAGTAAACAGCAGGATATAACCATAGGTCTTCCATGTGAATTTCTCTCTTCTTATTATTTTGTTCTACAGGTATGAAGAAAATGGGCAAATTGCTTTGAAACCTCAGAAAGCTACAGGTTTTCTTCATGCTTCTGAGCACTTGTTCCAGACCAGGGTTGATTAGACAGTTGCTATTTTATTTTACGGGAGGTTTGAAGTGCTGCTTCGTGTCAGAAAAGATGTAATGACAACCTATCGGTGCCACTGAAGAATTTCAGCATTCTTTTAAAAGTCTTCCCATGGAATGAAGTTATTGTCTTGTGCTGTTTGATTTAGAAGAATACTTATAAAAATAAAGCATGAAATGATCACAGAATAGTCGTGGGGTATTTTTATGTTGCAACACGGCGCAGCTCTACAAATCCATACACCTAGGTATGGATTTATCTCTCTCTCTGTGTTTAATTTAAATGGAAGTATTTCCAGTCAAGTTCCTGAGATTACATGTCTCAAAGAGACTGGAGTATTTATAGGAATACAAAAACTATAAAGAAATTTTTAGACCAGCAATGAAAGAATTCTGCTGTATGAAGAATCCCATCTTTATTTGCTACCATGGTGCTCGGAAATTAATTTCAATCCGGGGTAAGCTAAACAACTATTTTATTTTGTTTTTTTTCTGGAACAACACATTCCTTTTTGTGCATGGATAGTCTGGCTTGTCTGAAGAAAACCCAACGACCTCACCTCTGAGTTGTCTTGCTTTGTTCATGGCACCGTGCACACAGCTCAGATCTTACCTTAGGTGATTTCAGTTCTCCTCGCCGCCAGTTGGTATCAATCCTGTGCTGTCTGATGTAGGCGCTTTTCCACGGACTGTGTATAAAGCCTGGCTTTATTACTTTCCTCCTTTTTATATGCAATGGTTCATCAATCCCTAAAATGGATATTAAAGAAAGGGGGAGAGGGAGAGATGAGGCCACCCCGATGAAAAGAGCTTCACTCCCAGCCCTTTACAGTGACCTCTGCCATTAAATACCGCATGGCGTAACACCCTCCCGCGTGCCCGTACTGGTGCGTGTCAGTTTGTGACCGTGCCAACACCGTGTGTGTCAGGGACACCGCCCTGCTCCTCAGCTCTTTACGCTGCATCTCTCCTTGCTAGTGGAGCGTTACTGTTCCTGTAACCGTGGCTGAAAATGCTCTAGCTCATCATTCCTTGCTGGCAACCTACGGGCTTGGTTTCAGATCCCCCTCCTAAGGCAATGTAGAACATCGCCTTCTTCCAATGGGCACTGTCCCACAAACTCCATAACCACTCAGAGAGGCAGTAAACCTCACTGTCTGTAGTCTTCCTCTCTGGTCACCCAGCTTCATTACCTTTAAGTTTAGTGAGACTTTGGAGATCAGTGAGCTTCTGCATTACTTTCTTGATTTGAAAGGCTCTGTACTTTTAGGATTGTCCTCTTCTGGCTGGAATTGAAGTACAGCGATGCCCTTTCTGAGCTGACACTGCAGCAGCAGTGCTTTGGTTTAGCCTTTCACATACCTTTTATTTATTTATTTTACCATTCTCTCCTCCATCTCTCTCTTCTGTGCAGCTCCTCTCTTCACTGGATCTCATTACCAGCAAGAGTCTTGGCTCTTGCCAGCATGTGGGTTTCACTCTTCTGCCGTTAGCCCCTCCGTCTCTAGCTGCACATCTTAAGTTAACCGCTCCTTCATCTTAGTGAGCACCTCAGCAAGTCTAGCCAGCCTACCACATGGGTTTGTTTGTCTGTGCTCTCATGCCTGGCGATATTTATTTTCTATTTTTATTCAGAGATGTAGGCTTGTTCCCCTCTCAACCTTCTCCTTTTCTCATTCTGTCCTCTTAATGCACTTTTCACCAAAACTTTTAAGAGAGAATCTTTCGAGGAGATTTGAGATGTCTCCTGGTTTTCACTGCAAAAGAAAAACTAATTTAGGTACCTTTACATTCCCACTGTCATGTTTATGAAAGCCTTTGCTTCAGCCTCTCCCAGGTTCTTGCCCCCATACTACAAGGCAGCCCGGCCGGGTCCCTGGCTTTGCCTGTGTCCAAGAGGGGTGCTGCTCTGAGGTCCCGTGCACGTGCTCTGCTCCCCAGAACAGACTCCTTGGCCATGTAACTCTCCTTAAAAATGAAAGCTTACCTTCTTCATGCGCTCAACTATGTGGCTACTCTCCTGGGCACCTTTTTCCCCCCACTCCTACTATTGCTGAACCACTGTGTCTTCCTGACCTGGCTCAAGCAGGCGCTATCCATACAGCTTACAGGTTGCGTGTCCCTCTTTAAGCAATCAAGTGAGCACCTTCTCCCCTTGCCACGTGCCACTGCTTTGTTCATTTTCCTATAAATAATATGAAATTAAAACTTCTACCTGACCACTGAAACACTTTTCCTCCCAGTTATTTAGAAACTGCAAGACTATAGGCCTATCATTTGTACATCTCAGCTCTACTTGCTTTGGTTGTGTTTTTTGAATAAAAATCATCCTTGAAAAGCAAAAATAATTGTCTTTTTAAAACACACACCCAGTATTCTTTATAAATAGGATGTTCAAACTTAACTCTAGTTTCATTTCTAGTATTCCATGGATTATTTCTGCTTCCTATTTTCAACAGAGATAGGTACCATGTAGCTCAAAGCATCACTACCAGTCAATCGAAAGTCACACAAATTGCCTTCATAAAACTTTAAGCTTATTATGAAAAATGAAACCACACTGTTTAGGACAGACCCACTTTGACCATCACACCCATCTTTTTGCTCAGCCTTACCTTCCTCTTTGCATTTCTCTCTCCAAAGAAGGTTATCCTCAGCCAGAATTCTCCAGTAACGACATGTCTGGGCTGCCTGCAGAAGGTCCCTGGGTTCCAGGAATGACAGCACATACAGTGCCAGCTGAGAAAAAAAGAAGAAAGAAAAAAAAGAAAGTGTATTTTCTGTATCGCTTTTGAAAGGAAAAGTGAAGTAACTCCATGTATTATCACACACCAGGGGCTGAAATACAGAAAATTGAAACGATAAATTATTAAGCAATCTCAGAATCTTAACAGAGCCAGTTTATTCTGGTGGGCACATGAAAGTATAACAAGCATCTTAAATAACTAAACCCATCCAGATCACCTCAGAAATCATTCTTCAGTTTGCAAGAAAGTGGATGGCAGCTGAAATCACTGCCGTCTTTCTGAAAACGTCACCCACATCATTTTGAATCCTTAGCAGATAATTAAGTCTGTGCTGTTTTAGCTAACAAGTGGACCAAAAGTTAGTTTGTGAATTTAACTAGCCAAGCACACTGCTCACCGTGTGCGCAAACAGGGGAGTCCGTTGTGAGGAGCATCGCTTGCCAACGACACCAAGCTGCATGGGGCAGCTGACACGCTGGAGTGATGGGATGACATCCAGAGGGACCCTGACAGGCTGGAGAGGTGGGCCCATGCCAGCCTCATGAGGTTCAACAAGGCCAAATGCAAGGCCCTCCATCTGGGTGGGGGCAATCCCCAGCACCAGTATAGGCTGGGCAGTGACTGGCTCGAGAGCAGCCCTGAAGAAAAGGACTTGGGGGAGCTGGTGGATGAGAGACTCAACATGAGCCAGC
>VWZY01013151.1:528834-545568 GCA_013399075.1 Chloroceryle aenea
CCACAAATATCTCCAGATGTATAGAAGTCTTAAGCAAGGACACAGGCATCCAAAACACAAGCCAAAATAGAGGGACAGCTATCCTTAAGGGTATAGCGACCAAGCACAGCCTTTCTACTTGACAGCAACACTGCCCCTCCTCAGTCATGGAAAGTAAGAGTGTAAGCTGGGGCAAAGTCCCTTCTACAGCTAAAGACTCTGGAGAAAGAACAATAGTGACAGAAAGTGATGCAGAGAACTACTCACATGCTGAAACAGTGGGGGCTTTGTCAGTAACTAACAGGATGCAAAAGTTGTCAGGGACCTCAGACCATCCACTTTTACTTCTGACTGACATCAACTTCTTCTGTTTAGGACTTGCTTAATTTTTAGCTGAAGTTATGATGTCTATAAATAGAATCGGCCCTTCAAGGCAAGCAGCAGACTGAAATTCAGTAAGGAAGGCATAACCATAGGCTGTTGACCTCAGCAGATTTCTGACCTTATTACGTGAGAAACATTTGCTTTCAGTAATCTAGACCAGCCAGTGACTGGGCAGGAGAGAAAAACTCAGTCCGCCAGAACAGTGTGCTTTTCAACTGCACACACACCTTGCTTGCAAGTCATCACCTGCAGCTCATGGTGAGCACGTAGGACTCCACGTTTGAGGGACCTGTGTCTTGAGTTATTCATTAGATCCCAAGGGCATGGGGCTGATGAATCTTCCTTCTGCCCACACACAGGGAGCCAGCATTGAGGAGCTGGTGTGGGGCTCCCTATTACAAGAGCAACAACTGTACCTGGCCTTTTAGACTCTCTGTCTTAATTCCTGGTATGTAGAATTGTTTAAGAAGTGCCGTTTCCTAACACACAGCAGATAGCCCTGCATGCAGCAAGACTCAAACACGAGAGATCCTTTCTGGTTTTGCTGGATGTTCCTTAACTGGCAGCAGAGTTCGTTTAAATATCACTTGTCCTGGCCATACAGCTATGGATGCTCGCTAAGATGGTGTTAATTAAACCCTGACAGCCAACTGATTCTAAACCAGGTTACATAGGGGTGACATTTATTTTAGACTATATTTATCTAAATAGTCATCAAGAGTCAACACAGCCCGCAGTTGACTTTAAGATCAGCAGTGCATAAAAGATGATGTCCCTTTGTCTCCACTCATGGATCCAGTTAAAAGAAAACTTCGGGTAGCAAAGATCTGACCTTTGACTCAACTGTATTTGGGACTACTCTCCACCCTAGTGTCAGTAGTAACCAATAATAAGTAGTCTCTCACATCTTTCTTCACGCACACACACACAGCACCAACAACATTTCTGTGGCTAACATCAGCAAAATTCCTGATCTGTTGGTTTCGAGACCTTGGTTTTCACGAACAAGTCATTTCAATAAATATTTCTAAAGTCTCAGCAAGCAAGCAGAGTATTCGTTTCAGCTTAATTGTTTGCCTGCACGTTTCCTCAGGAGGAAAGCAAACATTTTCTTGGTTATTCAGCTATTAAGTTACTGTCTCTGCAATGTTAAAAATGTTTCCGAGGAAAAGCCCTCCTGTCCAAACCATCATCTTGTTCTGGTTAGGCAATAAAATCACTGCACTGCATCCAGCAGCGCTGGCGAGGACTGGGGATGGTAATGCAGGGCGACAGCTCACGAGAGCGTGTTTTCACAGGATGCTGCCTTTGACAGGAAAGGCTGTTTACAGAATTACTGACCCTAACCACTCGTTCTTGCCCCCACAGCTCAGCTCCTCACCCCCTACTGCAGCCAGCCTAAGCAGGCTGGGACAGCATCACTTAAGAGATCTGGGTGAAGAATGAGCTTCAAAAACGAGAGGAGATGGAGGAGTTTGTATGATGGGGTTTTTTGTCTCACTTGGGTGAATTTTGGGTTGACAGAGACTAAGGGCTAGGAAGGAAAAATTATTTAAGCCAGCTCACTGGTGAAGTCATCCTTTCCTGAAGCTAAGGTCTTGACAATATTCTCGTTCCAAGAGGCAAGAAAACCCACTAAAAATAAACAAACTAAACACAAGTAGCTCACAGTAGAGTCAAGTAACATAAATGGGAAAGAAAGCTTTACAGTTAAATAGCGTTTCTTGCCTGTGAATAAATTGCAAAGACTGAAATAATATGGTCATTAGTTAGAGCACAACTAGATCACTGGCTGGACTTGAAGTAGTTTTGCCATTAAATCATGCAAAGAACTGAGCTGTGACTGTTACCAGTTCTGTATTGTATTTCCAGCATTAATAAATGCAGAAGTGACAAACTACCTTCTGTCTTCTCAAAGCACAAAGAAGGCTGCCAGAGAAAGCACCTCTGTAAATAGGAACCTCATGGCAAGTCGAGCAAGTTAATACTTGTGGCGTAAATTGCTCCTGACCCTTACAAATGCTAACCAGCAAGGGAAGGCTGAGACCCTGACTTGTGAAGATATGACAGTGCCTCAAAGGAAAGAAGGGCCTTGTACAGCTCAGTATTCAAAAACCTGATACACACCAGAAAAAAACCAAAACAAGTGAAGAAACAAAAGATACAGAACAGTCTTCATGTAATAAGACCATGTTAAACACAGCAACCCAATGCTAGCACCAGAATACCTTTTAGCACTTGCTTTGTAATTTGTTACTAACAGAAGACTCACAAAGACTTCAGCTCTCGTGGAAATTTTTACATGTAAAACCCAACATGTTACGGCCAAAGAAAAGAGACTTCTTCCCCACTCCAAGTAACAGAACCATTTCCGATTCCCTAAAATCAATCAAGGCCAGAAATACTATCCCTAAATGAACTAAGGTGCATTCATTTAACTCAAGCAAACCAGATTTATAATCTTCCACATCCACTCTCACATTCAGGCTGTGAGGACATCAAGAATTACTCTTCTGTGGACAACATTTAGCCAGACACGCTGAGAAGCACACAAGTCGAAATCGAAATCCTGGTCTCTCTTTAAGCTGATAGGACATGATCTGATTTGCAGATTTACTGGAAGGTATCTGCTCAATTAGGGTCTGGCTTTATCCTTAATAAGAAGTGCTTTTCTAGTTTACTTTTGGGTTTCTTTGGTGGAGATTTCAGGGCTCAGTTGTTTACAATACTCAAAGGTAATACTCAAAACCCCACCACTTAAGCCATTAAACGATAATTCCTGTACTTACAGAGTAACATGCAGAGAGGTCCAGAGGAAACTCCTCTGTGTGCGTGCCCTAATGGAGTTAGTCCTCCAAAAAGAAGTACAATCAGCCCAGATACTCAGCTATTTTTTAAGCTACTTAAGGAGTCAGCTGTATTTCCAGGTCTCTCAATGCCTACCAAGAGCTATGGTATAAAGGCATGTTAATCAGAAATTACAGGAGCCATGTTACGGGCCTCTCACATCAGTTCACACCACTGCGCTGGCAAAGCTGAATCCCATAATTAGCATGGAAGCTCTTAAAAGGTGGCAGTTGCTGCACTGCGTGGTCCGGCATGAACCTGCACTTCTCACCTCTTTTGGGAGCAAGGAAATGAAGTCTCTTTGAAACTGGGGCTCTATCACTTGCATCATGTGTTTTACTTGTGTTGGTTCACAGCTATCGATCAGTTCATCTAAAGCAAGTAATTTCTCTGGTCCACTCCAGCTCTGCAAGAAAAACAGACAGACACAGTCAGCGTAGTTTAGTACACTCGTTTGGTTTGCATTAGCAAGTGTTGCTTTGCCAATGAGGCACCTTAGGTTTCCTTCTCAAACTGTATACGGGCGTATAAAAAGCCAGCAAGATAAATGCTTGTGGTAATTACACAAAAATGAGAAGTTAATCAACACAAAATATTCAAAATTACTGCACTGATTCATAAGCTAAGGATTTGTTATACACACATACAGATTAGCAATTAAACAGATAATCATATTTAATAATAATAATTAAATTAATTAAGCTTCCTTCTCAATTGATGAAATCTATACACATATTACTGACAAAGAAGGGGTTGCAAGAGACCACGCTCCCTCTCCCTCCGCCTCCATTGTGCATTCAAGTGAGATGATAACTTTTAACCTTTGTGTTTCATCTGGTAGACCAAAAACTTCAGATGAAATGAGAGGAAAGGAAAGAAAGAAACTTTAAAACTTTATTAGCTCAGTGCCTGCTTTTTACCACGGTACGTCCCTAAGTGACAGCGCTGCCATTTCAGAATCCTGGCTATAAACCAACGTGTGTTTTGTAAGTATCAATTTACTCTTGAATAAACAGGGAATTCTGATTGGTAATTTTCTTCAGATTTTTACTAATGGGCACCATAAAATCTGAAGATTTTAATAAGGCACTCATCTGAGTAGACACAGCAGATTAGCAGCATCATTTGTAGAAAAGAATTAATGTCAATATTCTGCACATCTGAAAAGCACATCTTAAACTCATCTGGGCTCATCAAAGAGTTTTGATCTGTTGCTTTTTTTCTTGCAATTGTTTTCACATAATTTCTATAGCAAAAAAACAGAACCACTGCTAACTGCTTTAGCAACAGGACTAGAGGATGAATAAAGCCTGAGAGAGAAAATGAGACATCACAGTTCTTTAGAGCAGATTCACATTCATATTGTTGAATGTTTTCCAGTGACATTTACTAGTAAATTAGCATGTACAAATGATATTACAGCTACGGTAAGAGGCTAACTGAAACCTGAAAAAAAAAGGGCAAGATACATTACATTACAATTAAGATTTCTGTATTAATCTGCCATGTATTTCAGGACCTTTATTACTCATGCTCTAAATTCCTGTTCTCTGGCTTTGATTCTGACAACTAGCTCCAGTCTCTGCAAGACTACAGTGTTTATGTATGGTGTAGCTTCTGCAGAACAATGAGGCAAGAGTAGGAGAAGGTGGAATTTCTGAAAGCAAATGCAAAGCAGATAAAACACCCCACTTCACTTAGGGTAGAAAGATCATCGTGTTGCATCGTTTCTCCCTAATTAAAATGTCAAAAGACTTAAGACTGTCAAGAAAAGCATCATTTACCCATAGGATGACTTTCAGGTAACCCCATTCCATCAGGGCAGTGCAGGCAGCTTCGAGCTGCCTTCATTGCAGAGTGAGCACCTGCCAGGACAGTTGTGACAAAGCCAGCAGCCTGTAGCAGCTTGCTCAGCCCAGTTACACGCTCTTGTTCTACAGCAAACGCGTGGCAGATACTGGACAGCCTACCCTGCAGAGCAGGGAAAGGGGAAGGACGTTCCTACGACCTGGGCCTTTCCACATGCAATTGGCAACTGGTAAAATGGTCTAAGAAAATATTCCCCATCCGTGTATGTATGTGGACTGTCACCATGCAAGATGAAAGATTCCACGTCTCATCTCCAATGGCTCAGAGTATCATAGCGAAACGAGAATGTCTCCATTCATTGCAGAAGTGCTGTTATGAGCAGCTTTTATTCTGTATTTCCATCAATAGAAACCTTTGCATCACAGAGCAGTTCTCCATAAATCAGGCACTGAAGGACTGTTCATCTCACCAACTTTCCAACTGCTGTTTGTTTCATTAGCCCAGAACTTAGCTTGTGGTAGGTACAAACATTTGCCAACTTTCACCTCATCTTTCAGCTGTGTTTGAATTTAGAAGAATTAAAAAAAGGGAAATTAATACCTGTGCTTCTTCCTTATAATATATATTTCCAAGTTCAGTCCACCCTTAAATTTATAAGCAGCTACATTTATTACATTAGAACAACTCAAGCTGAAGAAGGAGGCTTTTTGCTGTGGCAGATGTTGCTAGCAGTTATGAACCTGTTACTGATTAATAACTTCACTGTACACTATCTTAGTATGTAACTCACATTTAGACATTTTGGATTTTAAAATACAGAGCTAAACATAACAAGAAGGAGACTGAAGAGTGGAAGAGAGATACTAATGAATAAAAGCAGTACCCTCTTTCATCTGTCCATTCATCATCAGGGGATGGCTACAGGCAGCTTCCTAAGGCTCTTTTTAAGCAATCAGCTGCTACAAAATGTTTTCTCTGGGACATTGTCCTCTTAGTCTTTCACTTAAGCAAACAAACCTCCAGCTACAGTTGGTAAGGGGTCTCTGAGGGAAATGTTTGGCATGGAAAATTGGGATGAAGCCTTGCCAGATGAACACAACCGTTTGCATTAATGAAGGCAAGACTAATAAATTACTGTTTCTGGGCCCCACGGTTTGATCTGTTTGCAAGAAAATTGCAGTTAGCACACTGAGCAGAAGATAAGAAAAAGTTTGTGGCTTTCAAGATAAACAACAGTGAACTGATGTTGCAGGAAAGACATGCAGACAGGAAGGACAGAAAGAAGAAAAAAGAAAGCAGAGGAAAGAAACGAAAGAAAAGAAAGAAAAAATAAAGAAGAAAAAGAGGAAAAAAGAAGAAAAAGAAGACAACAGAAAGAAGGAAAGAAAGAAGGAAAGGGAAAACGTGTGTCAACCAGTTTGCAAAGTTTCAGATATTGTAGATGACCAGAGACTTCTGAGATATGTGGTGCCATGTCCAGATTCCCTGGATTTCTACCAAACAATTCCCTTCCAAACTGAAGATCCTTGTGAAGAACATAATTCCTCTCTTAAATGCATCTGTTTACTTGTTTTTCCTTATCTTCAAAACTTATGTTAAATTTTAATGCAAAATTAAAATCAAGCTATTTATCATGGGCAGGGGTTCCCCTAGAAAAGCTAACCTCAGGATTCATTCACGTACCCCCTGGAAAGCCAGCAGGGACTACTGATGCTGCTCTGTGAATTACTTGAGATTCCTAAATAAACATCCCCCCTCTTCCCTCCCATTTCCTTCGGGAGATGCTGATATGTCAGCCAAGGCCTTTTTGCTGGTTCATACCATTTCCTCACTCAGTACTGCAGAGCTGCAGCCATGGTACTACCTACCTGGAAACTTAATCCTTCTTTTTCCCCTTTGCCACTACATTTAAATGTCCTTTCTTGTCCAGGCATGAAAAACAGCTTTATAATCAATATAAATTACATCTTTGCTGCTTCTACAACTTCCACCTCATGCCTCCTGTCTGACCTGTCACCTATCCTTTTATCATCTTCTGTTTCTCCACCTCTACTCTTCCATGACCTGTGCTTTTCTAACACACAGCTCTCATCTGATAGCTCCGATTTGTACAATTACAGTTTGCAGTGATTACATCCTTCTTCTATGATAGGTATATTTAGGTCACCTATTTTTAAGTGTTTAATTTCAGGGTACTGTTCTCTGTTACTGAGTTCTGTTCCCAGAGGTCTGTCATTACAGGGACCTGAAGGAAGGGCTCTTCTGGAGCGTGCTTCTGTCCGACTCTTGGATCAGTTACCAAGAACCCTGGCATCCTCCACCTCAAAGGTATCTCAGTCTGGATAAAAATAGCACGCAAGCAAAACCTACTGAAAGAAACAGCGTCTATGTTGGCAAGTAGCTTGTCACAACCGGAGGTATTTGAGAGCACCTGCTGCTAAAGGTCCCACATGAACCCCTCTCTAAGATCCAGTTTGGTCCCCTGGGCTGAACATCTGTACCACATGTGATGGGAACCTGTCTAGAGGAGCACTGACTGGTTCACAATCTTATGTCCTCACTATGGGTTGGACAATGTAGAGCTGCTTCTGAAAAAAAGCCTGGTTTGTAGACACCAAAGCTGCCCTAAGACCCACACCAAATGGGAATTTAAGTCTGCACTACTCCTCTGAAACCATAGGGTGCCCAGTGACAGGACATGGGGCAACAGGTACAAACTGGAACTCAAGAAATTTCACTTCAACATGAGGAAAAACTTCTTTACTGGGAGGGAGCCCAGGGAGGCTGTGGTGTCTCCTTCTCTAAGATTTTCAAAACCCACAGGGACATATTCCTGTGCAAACTGCTCTACGTAAACCTGCTTTGGCAGGGGACTGGACGATGTCCAGAGGTCCCTTCCAAACCCTACCCTTCCCTGATTCTGTGAAACAAACACAGGGGTTGTAGAGGAACACTAAGCCCCTAGTGCCACCACAAGATACAGAGCAGAAAATGCTGTAGTGATGGTTATGACACAATCGTTACCGCTCGCTTCACCTAAGAGGTGGCCTATTCAGGCACACATTTACTCACTCATGAGAGTCTTCAGCAGAATAAGAAATGGAGAATGGCAAGTAATTTGAATTTAGGTGGCTTAGCCAACTCTTTATGTCAAAGCAAAGGACAGCACCCTTGCCAGACAGAAATGGTAAAAGCATTTTGGACAGTAAACCACTGAGGAAAAAGCCTTCCAATTTTAGTTAAATAATAGCATTCACTAGTTACTCAAAGTGATTGCCTATGCCTGCTGTGCACAGAACAACTTTTCATTGTCAATACTCCAAGAAAATGCAAATGTTTAGTCACATTACTTAAATAAAACCCAACACTGTAAATACGTCAAGTAGGAAGAATGGAGAGAGAGAACTTAATAATTTTAAAGCAGTACCATTTCTGACTCAACTTAGCACACAGGATTTTTGGTTGGGGTTTTTGGCTCAGTTTGGATTTTTTTTCCCTTATGGCAAGCAATTTGATGACTGAAAAACATATCCTGATTCAAATAAAATGAAATATATTGTAAACCCCAAAATCTCGTAAAGATGCACTTGGGCATTGAGTTATAAAAACCTTATAGTAGGTATTAAAAAGACCTGAAGCCATGAGCCACTGCAAAACAGAAAAAATAAACAGGCCTTTAAGGATTTAAATAGTTTGAACCTATTAAAATGCTGGGGTTTTTTTGTTTTTTTCCAGACTAACATTTCATACATCTTCATTTCAGAAGGGAAGGTGCAACTACACTTGCAGTTGTTTCTCCTTCCTGCATTAGTTTTTTTGTCACTTTCAAAATAAAAGGCTTAGCTCAACTATAAAACACAGCAGCAGCAACGTATATATACACAAAAATATACAAAAAACTCCACCTCTAAAAGGCCATCTCAAGTTTTCTTAATATTTGCAGAGTGGTCTTGCTTTTTAATTTGAAAAGATAATGCAGGACAAATGCTGAAGCCCTCAGAATAACTGAGTAGCAGTTGTCACTGCCAGCTTCTCTGCCAAAGGACAGTTCCACCCTGAAACAGTCTGGATGTCCAGCTGATGTGCCCAAGGAAGTGTAGGCTTTAAATTAACTGGAAATATACTTTCATATCAAATAAGATAGTGCTATGAAGCAGGTTTAGCAGGTGCACAGCACACAAAGAAGAAAGCTTTCACATTTCTGTTTCTGTACAAGAAAAACCTAATATTGATTTGTAAGAATGATGCTACTTCTGCCATTTAATTTCAACTTCTAGCCAGAGCTACCTTCCCTTACTTTAAAAAATGTGAGGTTTTATCATTTGAGTGTTTAACTCTCTCCCCTTTAGTAAAACTCACGTGGGAAACAAGCACAGAGAAGATGCAGTGGCTTGGCATTAACCAGGGAGATAACACTGAGATACAGCTACGTGACTTTTTTTGGAAAGCTTTTGGTTCCAAAGTAAGGGTCCCCCTTTTGTGAATACAGTAAAAACTACCAGTGCCAGAAGTGATCAGTAAGTGCTCCTCGATGATCTCCAGTTGTAAGAGAGGGGCCTCTCGCCCTCTCTCTCTCTCTCAAGAGTACAGATCAGCATTTAGCATCAGTACTTAGGCACCTAAATACTTGAAAAGTCACAAGTATCTAACTGTGTATTTATTAAAGCACTGTTACTAGATTACTACCCCCAAATTTTGGGACCCTAAAATAATAACAACTTCATTAGAGGCAAAATTCCTATGGGTGGACAGACTTCTTTTCTGTATCCTGACCAAACAGAACATAGCATTGCTTTTAGTGTGAAGCATGTCTGCACCCTTCTCTCTTCAAAATTTCACCCTGTCACAGTATTTTTTTTAATATATAGCTACTGATAAGTAGCAATTTAGAAAACACACTTTGTACAAAGGCTTTAACATAACAAAATGTTAAAATACATTATCCTGTCCAAATACCATTCTTAGGGGTTAACACCCCCCCCACTTCTATAAACAGCCAAAAAAAATCTACACCATAATATTTAAATCTATTTTTAAGAAACTGATGTGTAGTAGAACATCTTAATTCCAAACTTCCACTGTTTTAAGCAGATTATAAATGTGCAAAAATCAAGAGGGAAAGAGTTCTACCTTATTATTTGAATGTTCAGAACTGACAGTGATTGAGCTCGGTGGCATTATGTGGCAGCATGAATCAAGCCAACAGCACGCTTCTGCCTGCAAAATCAGATGCTCACTATGGTACCTACAATAGTGCTCTTCTATCTTTGCCTGTTAATAGTAACTGAAACAATGCCTGTAGTAGTTAGATACTCCTTTTGGAAGTGTTTTTAGAAGTAACAGTTTATTAATCAAGATAAGAAGACATAATATTTCCAGTTTTCATATCAGTGACTAGGACTCATCCCTGCTTCTTAAAAATAGAGTAGAACTGTACAGGAGAGGGATCTCCCTGGTACAGGTTACAGAACAGGAGCAGGGGCTGCCCCAAACTGTGTAGCACCGTACGCAAAACTGGCTTAGGTGCTACCAGACAGGTGCCCATGTAGACTTCACAAGTCATCCTGTGCAACTGGTCCACAGCACTGTCCTTCACACCTCTTCTTTTGCCAGGCTAAGTCTGAGGCACGGCTGAAGGCTGTTGGGAAGACACAGAAAACCTCTTTCCCCACTCAGTTCAGCTGTGTGCACGTGTACTGGCAGACACCGCGGTCTGTATATAAAGAGCAGTAAAAACACACAGTTTCCTTTTAAGCTATTTTTGCTAAACTTTTCTTTCTATTCTTAGAAGACAGCAGACTTGTGACAAATGTAGTGCTACACCTGCACTGAAGCAAGCCATGTGCTAAAGCTTACTAGTCTCCAAGGGAAGAGTTAGCTTGAGGCCACAGAGGTAGCTGTTCCGTGTCGGACAGACGTTGCAGAAAATGTGAAAGCTTCAAACAGGAAGGGTTATTTTATTCAGAAACCAGAGAAAGCAGCTATTTTTTGTGACTCTCTGCTGTAACTAGCTGAAAACTGGGAACAACAATTCCTTAAAGTTGATGCCCATGCTGCTTTTGCAGCAGTAAACAAAATCAATGACAGACATTCTGGGAGGTCTAAGGAGGACAGACTCTACTGAAGCAACCTTTTTCCTTGAATCCTGGAGGTAAGCTGCTGCAGCTGTTTATTTCTCTAAGCACTGGTTACCTGAAACATTTTCAGCCATTCCTGAAGGCCCGTCGGTGGCTGCACAGATGTAATGCGGCGACGCTGCTGTCCCTGCCCGTTGGCTGCCCTCAGGTCCCCAAAAGTAGTAGGTGTGGCAGAGCATGGCACCAGCCCGGTAGTACTACGGTACAAATAAGAAGCAACAGTCACACTCAAAACATTAAGGGAAATTGAGAATTCTATTGCACACCAAAGCATCTAGTACAGAGTTTGTAACTATTACTTAAATTCTTTATGCAAAAGCAGTAACATGAAAAATTGTTCTGCTGGTCACTCAAGAGTTCAGTTCCCTCACTCGGATAAATCCGCCCGTTTCTACCACTGCAGTACTAATCCTCCAGCTGGGAGGAAAATGGGGATCACCTTTCAAGAGTGAAAAATTACTACTCTCTTAATTGGCCAGCACGATGTCTATGAAGGTTTAAATATTTCCTTCCTTGACAGAGTATTTTCTTTCCTTCTAGGCTGCTGCATTTGTGCCTTCTGGCTGGTGATGTAGGAAGCCAGAGTTCAGAGTCTCACCTGTATGTGAAATGTGCTACTGCTGATTCTTCACCAAACAGAAAAAAAAAACCCAACTTATCTATTTTTAGATCTTAATATATTTTGTTGACAAAGAGCTAGTAGCATCAAGCAGTTCCAGTGGCTCAGTGGTTTGGAACTGTTTAAAATACTCTACAGTCTTTCAAAGTTTGCGTGTTGATGAAGTGACACAGGAATTAAAGGGGGGGTGTGTGAGGTTAAGAGGGAAAAGGAGCCAAAGGTGCTCTGTGAATTAGTTTGATTTTTTTCACTCTGACATGTTAAAAACCAGCCCATTCATATGGGATGGAGCTTTTAAAAGAGCTGGGATTAAGCTGCTATTTTAGGAGTCTAAAGAAATACAGCTGACTGGTTTGGGTTTTGGTTGGGTTTTTGTTGTTGCTGGTTTGGATTTTTGTTGTGGGTTTGGTTTTTTTTTATAATGTAAAGTACTTTGTTCACAGAATATCAAAGTTGTATTCCCTAGCAGGAAATCTGGAACTCCAGTAGCATTAGCACAAGCATGAAAATTTTGAATACAGTGCAGGACTCCAAAAAAATCCCTTTGCTTTTGTGTATGGTAAATCCAGCATTTTAGTAGCTTTGAGCTTTGAGGTTTTACTATTCAATCAGTGGCTAAAGGAATAGTTTCAAATGATGCAAGGCAAGTTCATTTTAATATTTATCTCATTATACTCTACAAATATTTCCCTCTACTCTTCCTTGTTCTGAAGGACAATGATAGCTTGTCCTAACATTTACCCAAACTGGTAAAGAAAGGTAAAGATTGGCTTGAACAGGCTTATTTTTAACAGTTAAGTTTTACTGAGTAATAACAGAAACAGAAGCTGATATAAAAATGCTGTTTCACAGATGAAGGATCCTCTTAATGACATTTGTTCACTGGCTTTACCTGTTTTATGTAATGAAAGTTCACCAGGCCTGTCAGTTTTAGAGTGTCTGATCCTAGGGAAAATGGAAACAAGCAGGCACAAGAATCGCATCATCTGCCTAAATATTATTTAAACAAAACATAATCAAACCATTTAAAAGAGAAAGGATTGGATGCAATTTAAGGGTTCTTTTAGGCCAATAATGACTCAAAATCCCAGCAATGTCAATTGAAAGTATTTTAAAAATAAAATCTGGCTTTATAGCTTACTCATTCTCATCATCTGTACAGAAATCTAGTAGAAGCCCTATCATTTAAAGCCCAAAATAAGGCGTAGAAGATTGGCTTATATTGGCTCTGAGCAATATGTAGCCTTCAGCTTACCCTAGTGGAACAGTTACACTTTGATTTCTTCTGCTGCAAACTGGTTCTCCGACAACACCAGTTATTCAAAGGGGCATCTAAAAGCCTCTTTCCTCTGACCTAAGATTAAACCAGAACATTTTTGTTTGTGTTTTATTTCTCCTGTGTGTTTTCATTCCCCTGAAACAGCCGGTCAGGCTCCTGTGGAAGCTGGATGAGCCCAGCAGTTCCTCTGGATCGGACAGACACCCTTGACAACAGCTGCACTTTCTCTGTGGCTCTTAGGAGAGTGTGGAGAACGGTGTGTCACCTGAAGAACAGGAGGCCAGCGAGACTGTTCTTCCACTAGACTGACTCAGAAACCTGGAGAAGCTACCAATGTGAGATTTGAGGGGACTGTGGAAGCTGCAGCGTGTGCTTCTCAGCAACAAGACATCGCCGCCTGTTCTCTACTGCAGTGTTCACACATCTGAAAAGCAACCCTGGAACCCGTTTCCTCACACTGTCCTAACTTTCCACTCGTCACCTGACAAACCTCTTCCAGGAGGAGAAATAACATATAAATTACTTTCAGAAGATCCATCATTGACTGAACACTTCTACAGCGCGTTCAAAAGAAGTAACACCCCCAGGCAGTTCTGGGAGGCAACCTCAATGCTTGTGGGAGGGCAGATGCTTCTTGCAGGGAGAAAAGATAAATGGTGTAAATTCAAACAGGACGAGAAGCAGCGTGACATCCAAGCGCAATTGTTATGGCAACTATAAAGTCAGAATTGCAGTTGTGAGGTGTGATTCCAGGGCCCTACTCTACCACTGCTGCTCACATTTAGGAGTGCTTTACCCCACAAAGCACCTGACCAGAATAGCAGCAGTTATTTGTGCAATCTGGTACCATTTAGGAGTAGTAAAGGAAGCAGACTAGAACCCGTAATGCTTTCATATTGTGGATAACAAGTACGTGTGTGTTCCTGTTAAGATCAGATGGTCTGCTCTGCCTACATAAATTTCCATTCTCTCATTCCTGTTACCATAGCAAAGTGATACATTTGATCACAGTTTGTAATAGTCTTAAGGTTTATCATTATGTCCCTTTTTAAACATCTGATTGATTTTATCCCCAGGAATGCTTCAGCCCTCCAAAAGATCTCTGTTAAATGGCCACGCTATATTTAGAACGAAACACAAACCTTAACTGAAGAAATGCAAGTCTGGCTACTTCATTAAAACTCACCCTCGGCTCACGTAATTTAAATTAGCTAAGCAATACATGAATGCTGATACCACCCCTTCTTTGCTGGATAGCACTTCAGCATTAAGTGGAGCCACGAATCAGGCTTAGCAATTGGAAAGACAGGATATACGCAAGAATCAGAATCCAGTGATCTGTTAATTTAATTACCTTGTGTATTCTGAGACTTTGCAGGGTTTCTTTCCCAGAGAGAAAGAACGGACCTCGGAGCCATGGTCCAACTTTCTCTTCATCTGTAAGGTGAGGGAAAAGAGTAACAACAGGGATTTAGTTACATGACCAGCCTTACTTAACACGTACTTCTGTCAAATTAATCCATTTTACCTTGTAGTTTAATACCTAATTTCAACAAAGTTGACGCTCACAAGATGATTTACAGCAGTGTTTTAAGTTCCTAGCTTCAACAATATTTGATACATGTTTTACACGGTGCCCCTATGAATTACTGCTGGTTTGGGGTTCAAAATCTAAGGGAATTACACTCTTTTTAATTTCCAAATTTCCAGTGTGACAAAGTATGCAGAACTCTGCGTTGGTTTATTTACTAAACTGTTCACTCTCTGTTCTCCTGGGAGGGGAGGGAAAGGACTAAACCAAATCCCTTCATTCTTTGTGTTCCAGTTCATTGCTAGGGCTCTCGTGGAAATGGTTCAGTTTTGGGTAACCTGTCCATTATAATCTGAATAATCCTAAAAAAAATAATTAAAAATAATTCAATTATTCTTTTTCATTTGTGTACCCCTTTATTTTAAGGTTGTATATTGAAAACATTTCAAAACTGCAGTAAAACTGCCCGATGGATTAACTGACATTTTTACAAGAAGGATAAGGATGAAAACCACTAAACCTCGGTCTTGAATGTCACCCGCAATTAGATGGGATCAAAACCAAATAATGAGCAGGGCAGCTGCTAAAAGGGGAAGCCAGTCTGCAAAAATTACCAAAGAGATGGAAACCAGCGAAAGCCATATTTATCCAGTCAGACAAACAAAGATTACTTTCTACATATTTGGATAATCTTTAACCACAGGCTTTTGGACTCAGTGAGACATACGTATGCCAAATGCAGATTCCGGGTTTTTTTGTTGGTTTTCTTTTTTTAAGACAGGCTACACCAAAGCACTTTGGCCAGCAGAAGAACGCTTACTGCTGCTTATGTCTGGGAGCTGCAAAATTCAGAAACTACTTGTATTAAAATTCAGACTTTACTTGAGCTCCCTTCGTTCAAAATTTAGCATTTGAGATAAGAGTTTAGAAGTTGGCATCTCTCTTATAGGACTGATTTGATCTTTTTTACTGTTAGGTTATGGCAGAGTTATTTAACCATTTACTGCGGCGGTCTACCTGCCTAAAAACAAAACACCGACGGGAATCCCTAAAGCTTGTGGTCCAAGCACTGTTGTGATTTTACTTTTTTTTTTAAAGAACTTTTAAAATACCCTTATGGCTTTCCCTAAAACCAGCCAGGGAAGATCTTGTGCTTTGCTTTGCTAGTGATTATCTAGTTAGCTAGGAAAGCTAACTAGGGTTATTAACTGCTTTTTTTTTTACAGTAACAGCTACAACGCACCCAGAAGAGCTTGCCTTGTAGCCGTGTCTTCTTGTCCATGCCTCACATGGGACACTCCACGGCATTTCACCAGACGCACATTCAGCCAGAACCGCCCGGAGCGCTGCCAAGCCACCGACCTCACCCTCGCTGCTTCCCCACCTCCGGGGAAGAGCAGCCCCCCACTTTTCCTCCCCCAAAATATCACTGAAAAATAATGGATACCATCTTTTATCGCTGTGCTAGATGAGTAAGCTGTCAGAATGACTGGAAACAGAAATAAGATGTTTGAGCATGAATTTCAGCATTTGATGATAAGACTTTTCAGAAAGGATTTTTCTTGTATTTATTTCCAGCTTGTCTTTCTGAGAGGTTATCATCATAATCATCTTCCTCTTCTGCTTCTCCTAAGAGGGAGAGCAGGTTTCCAAAAGCACACCTTAAAAATAAGTAGTGTGAAGCCTGCAGTAGAATCAGCAGCTACAGTGATTTACTCTTTTGCGTTAGCAGAGAAACCAACAGGCACTTCTCTAATCCGTTGCCTAATAATGATTTTACCCATTTCTTTCTACTGGTTGGGCTTTTTTAAATTTTTCTTTTCCCTCCAGGTATTTTTAGGGAACTTTCTCATGGGGTCCACCACACAGGCAGACTTTCAGCATCTCAGCAGGTCCTAAGTAAATACACGATCAAAAAATGTCGTTTACCATACGTAGAACATAAAACTTTCTCTACAGCAGAAAGGTCTGCTAACGAGATTCAGACATCGGTAAGGCATCCGCGTAACCTAAAAACACAAGCCGCCGAGCAAACACCCCCGGAAATGTTTAAACTACCGCTAGGAAAACACAACTCCTTTAGCCAACGTTTATTTATCAAAACAATCGGAGATTGCAGTATATATATATATTAAAAACAGGAAAAAAA
>VWZY01013151.1:546247-608572 GCA_013399075.1 Chloroceryle aenea
GGTCGTTTTCTATGCCGGGCACATCAACAAATCTGTTCAATTCACCCTTCGGTTCGATTCAAGGGCACTGAAGTTCCTGACATACGGTTGGGATCTCTCTCAGACAGATACCTGCAACCAGCACAGCGGGCAAGCAGGGTTTTTTGTTTGTTATTTTATATTTTTAGTTTCTATACACACAAATAAAGAGACTCCAGCTTCTGCAACAGAGTGTTGGGTTTTTTTTCCCTCCCGCAAAGTTTTCTTCACACATTGAGAGCAGAGCACACTGAGAACTTGATCTGAAGCTGCAAGGCTCCCCTGTAATTTTCCCCAGGTGCGGCGGGAACTGGAGACAGTGGGCAGCCCTCCAGCCCCACACACTCCCCCAGCAGCCAACATGCAGCCAGCTCCTCCTGGCCGCAGGGGAAGCCACCTTTATCCCCCACAGCAGTACCGGAAAAAAGTAGGAAAAAGAACACACACCTAAAGAAGTGGAATTACTGCTTGCAAAACCTGTCAGCTTCCTCATCGGTACTTAAAAAGCTACCAAGCAACCCAAGCAGCCTCCTGTGCGTTATTGCTTTGTAACAGCAGCTAAGTGGGGCAGGTGCTGGCACTCTGGGATAAGGCAAAGTCACCAGAGCACAGGGGATCCTGCTTCTGTACAGTAGTGCATTTCTCCCACCCAACATGGACTCCTCACAGGCCTTTTCTGTCTCCCAGTGAAAATGGTTCTGCCCATCAAATCCTGGCATTTATGCCATTATCCATTAAACTGCAGTGGTGTATATTTTATGAGAACAAAATGGTCTTGAGTTGACTTCATACCTCAGATATGAGCAGAGCTATACATATCCCAGGAGACTATTACTGTCTTCCTTTGCTGGCTCATCACATGCAAAAGGGGAAGGAAAAAAACCCAAGCCCAAGACATAGTCTGCGTATACACATTAAATAATCACAGGAAGTAAATTAATAACCAAATCAGAGTAAGAAAGAAT
The DNA here is from genome assembly GCA_013399075.1 of Chloroceryle aenea. Taxonomy (NCBI): domain Eukaryota; kingdom Metazoa; phylum Chordata; class Aves; order Coraciiformes; family Cerylidae; genus Chloroceryle; species Chloroceryle aenea. The sequence continues at coordinate 547,231 of VWZY01013151.1, forward strand.
TCAAACATTATTGCTGTGGGGATTTAGGAGTACTTTATATATAGGCATGCATAATGCCCTGTGATGTTCACAGCTATCTCTGCTCCTTCGCCAGCCCGTGAGCGCACTCGGTGCAGAGGGGGACGACAGCTGCTCTTCCTCCAGCACCGCAGCAGGGATTGGCGGGAAAACCTCAGGGATCAGCCTCTCCCCCGGCCCAGAGGCAAGTGTAGCCCGACAGCGTAACTAGATTTATCTTCTGAACAAAATACGCTTAGGAGTAAGCAGTCAATGAGTTGAATAGTAATTAGAAATTACTGTTTTCCTCTCTTTGGAGTACTATTACCCATTCCTTTTCTTTTGATAATGTTATTCTCTCAAGGTAAAAAGCCACTGACTGATCCCTTTGCCTCAGTCAGGACCCATGTAGTAACCCCAACAATCATTTGCTAGTGGTAGAAAAACATGGTACATATCAGGTATTTATCCTGCAGAGATACCACAGGCAGATTTTGACATTTGAACAGTGACCATCTTTCATCTAGCAGCCTGCCTGTCTCAGAGCTAGACACGAAACCTGCATGTGGATATGGCTCTGGCTCTGGCTTATTTAGTATTTTTCTCTACAGTGGTACCACTTTTGAGTCTCTGGAAATAAAGAATCATCCTCTATACCTTAAATTAAGTTCGCTGGTCTCTAGGTAGTTGCAAGACTACTCCAGTTGGGTGTTTACTCTTCAAAATGCCTAACTACAGCCTGGGCTCTCTGTAGTTGATGGAGAGGAACACCCTCCACCAGAGGCTAAGGGCACCTACTGTTAGACTCCAGCTCTAAATTACTGCCTAGAAAGGGCTTTTACTCTCTCCCTTGACTTTGAGGACTCCACTGTTCCTGGAAAAGTTTAGCATTGTGAACACTCACGCTCTCAACTGCAAGAAATTACAGCAGACTTTGCAGAAGTAGCGAGGAGCTGCCCAACCGGAGGACTGAGAAGTGCTGCAGGTCGAACAGCTTCACTCCACACCTGCCTGGAAAATGCAGCAGCAGAGGAATAAGACCCCAACCCTGCAGATGCTTTAGAAAGCCTGACAGCAAGCAGCAGAGATGATGCATTTGTTTACTTCTCCACTGACATTTGCAGTAATATTTACTGCAGTAACTTAACCCGCTCTAAGAATACTGAATGGTATGAAGTAAATGCTCATCACAAATTAAGGTACGCTGAGGAAGACTATAGTTTAAAAAGCAACATTAAGGGAGAAAACAGAAGTTGCCGTGTTTCTTTTCCTATTTGATATATATTCAGCTCCAAAGGTTGGTTTTGTTTAAGATGAAGATAATTTTTCAAGTTTTTACAGCCACAAACAGCATACGATTCATGACATTTAGAAAAATGTCTACACCAAAATTACATAGTTTCCAGTGGACACAAGTCCAATCTTATTTCCCGTCACTACTGCCAGCTCTTAATTAATAAAAATTCACACCATCCAATTCTTTTCCTGTTGGCAACATTTCTAGCACCTTTACCAGTTTGTCATGTGCCACACTATAATTAAGACCGTCTATTACTTCTAATGAAAGACTAGAATGAATTACAGAAATCACCCGCAGAGCTATATAATCCCCAGAAGAGCAGAGATTACAGTGCAAAAGACCAAAGGAAAAAAAAAACCACCTTTTTTAAATTTTATTTTTCATTTGGAGAACCATTTTTTAGTGGAGAGACCACAGGAGGGTCTGGCTGTGGTAATGGCCAGTCAGCATTTTGGAAGTACACTGGTGCTTAAACCATGGAATGCAAACCCACAATTGGCATTTCACATACACATATGTGTGTTAGGAGCATAATGTGTGCAGGAGGAACTGTGGAGCAATATGGTTTGGTATCTTCATTAATATTGTAAATGCATCATTCAAGACAGTGCCAGAAGGGATTCTGTGTACTCTGCACATTTAGCAGACGTTTAGCAGACTGACTCCTTTAGAAACATTTCAGAGGGATTTTTGTGTGTTGTCTAATAGGATTGCGGGTTTTTTTCCACCCAGGAACCCAAACACCCTAATCAAGTGGGGCCAAATCCTTAGCTGCGCAAGCTTTACCCTGGAGACAGCAAAGACAACCCAAGAAGGACAGTCAGGCTTAGTTATTTTTTCCTTTCTCAAATTTGGACCCGCTTAGGTTTTTAAACCCTTGCCTTCTGCTTGGTAATCTAGTTTGGGCAGCTGCAGCATCCAGCGCTTTGTTTTCTATATTTGAACTCTTCATCTGACCAAAGACCTCATTTAATTTGCCAAATGCTCCCATTCAGGCAAGAATCTGGCCCCACAGAGATGTACTTCTGCCATCTGCTTTAGACATTTAACTACAGCTTAGCTTAGCACACCTACATTTAAAAGCCTCATCATAGTCAATGAGAAAGACAGATGCTCGAGTCCAACTTCTATATAGCCTTAGAGAAGGAGAAAAACCCACCCGTACGATAGGAAGTGTTAAACGTGTGCCAAACTCATCCAGGGCAGGCCTTTCCTCTAGGAAAGGGCACCACTATTGTCAGAGCTTTTTCATTTTGAATGTATTAGGAAATGAAACAAGTGACCTACTGGGATCTTGGAAATCCCATATTCTGATGGTTTCTCCGGGTTCAGGCTGGGCTAGGCTGGGGCTAATCTGAGATGTACTAGCCTGTGCCCTAGCTGCTGAGCTGGAGCCATTTTACAGGTAAATTCTGTATCTGTAGGCAGGGCAAGAGAAAGTTTTAGGAGACCGACCAATTCAGGAGAAGCAGTATTTGGACAACAGGCAAAGTTCAAGGGCACAGCCTACAATACACCTTATCACAAAGGTGGAACCGCGTGTTTGTGTACCATACACAATTAGTATTGATGCAACAGAACAGACTGGAAGAAATGAATTTAAGTGCACCAGTTTGTGACCAACAGCTTCTGCGCTCTGGATACGAAGGAAGAACAAGGGCAACTTGGCTCCCTGGAAGCAGTTTAGATGGAGGTTCTACTCAATTTACTCCTAATGCCTGGAGGAGGCTTAGAGAGGTTTGCCTTAACATCGTTACAGAGAGAAAGTTAAGCTTATGATCTCGTGTAGTCCAAGTCAAACACATTCCTGCACGTTGTGATAGGCACCGATGAGCAGCTTACCGATCAATGACGCCTTTTTGCAGTATTGGTGAACGGAAGGTTTGGGGTGAAGGAGGGAAAGCAACAGGAACTCTGTTATGGGATGAAGGACACACAGAGGCTGTACAGTAAATTGCACAGCAGCTTCTAAAGCTTTAACGGAGTTGAGAATATGGATTACAAAGCTGTACTTCCACTGCTTTACTAACTGTATAATGTTTCTTGGCAAAGCATTTTGAAGCTTGCTTTCAAACAAATGACACATTTCCCACACATTACCATTCTTTCTTTCCATGCAAAGTAAGATATGTAAATTGTAAATAACCCCCATTTTTGCAGGGTAGAAAACAGCACAGATAGCAACTGAAAAATCAGATTAATATTTGTTAATAAAGTCTGATTTTATAATCAAAGTTCATACTATACAATGAAGTACAATTTTTAAAGTTATGTATCTGTATCAGAGATGTCCCCTAAACCACTTCTTTTAACATTTGACTTTAAAAAAATATCAAGTTTTAAAGATACCCTGATAGAATTCAGAAGCTGTGCTAGTTAATAGCAACAGAAACAGCTTTGAAAAGGATTTCTACATGGAGTGTATGTAACAGACTTCAGCACTGGATAGTTAGAATAAACTTCAAATCATCTTTTAAGAGCAGGGAGATTGCAGACAAGCTTAATGGAATATGGCATCACTGTGTCTCCAGCAGAGCAGAACTGCCCTCTGAAGGTCAAGCTTCCTCTCCTCTTTGTTGGTTGCCCTTAGTTGGGCACAGGATTTGCAACAGATGCTTGGATGCTTAGGTTATTTTAAAGGACTAGAGCCAAAGCTGTCCTACACCCATCTATGAAAGGGACAGTACCACATGCTGCTTTTTGGTGGCACCACCAGCTTCGAGTCTCACCTGCTGATTCCCATCCCTGAATGGCTCTCACCTTTATTTCTGCAAGAACAAACATCTGTAAAAATGCTCTATAAACGAATTCATTGACTGATGTGGGCTGAGGAGAAATAATTTCCATTTTTTTCCTTTGTTGTTTTTTTGGGGTTTGTGTTTGGGGTTTTGGCGGGGTTTTTTGTGTGTGGGTTTTTTTGTGTTTGGTTTTATTGTTGGGTTGGGTTTTAGAACCAGTTTCCTGGTTTAATTTTCTACCATGCCTTCAAAAAGAACTGAGCCAGCAGAAGCAAATATGGAATTCACAGGCAAGGCACAAAATTCTTGAGCCAGCTACACCACTGAGAAAAAGGTATGAGGAACTGTGACCTGAGTGTCCAATGCATAAAGTATATACCTATTATTTACAGCTAGAGGCATCACTCTCTCAGCTGTAGTTTGATGTACATTTCAGCCAGAACAGCCACAAAAAAAAATTAAAAAATTAAACAGCAGCCCCTGCACCTGCAGCTGCCCTTGGTCATTCATTTCTGTGCTTGCATTACCTCCTCAGGTGTACCACCACAGCCTTCTCTGTATGCTGCATTACCTCCTCAGGTGTACCACCACAGCCTTCTCTGTATGCCCGTGTGGTCAGACAGAGCAGGAACTGACCTAGGGACACCTTTTTGCTGGGCTGTTTTTCAGCCAGGTCAGATTCCTCACCTCCCTCCCTGCAGATGTCTGTGCCAGCAGCAAGAGGTACAGCCTGCTCTCCTTTTTAGCTAGAAGGCCCTAGAAGAGATACCTTAAATGCTTGCCAAACTACAGCCTTAGGTGAAAGGGCAGGAAAATAGGGTTTAGGTTTTGTCCTCCCAACCCAGGGGGCTGTATTATTACCCCAAGGTGACTTATTTGTCTTGAAAAACATACTCAAGTCTCTGTCAAATAGAAATGGACACTCAAATATTGAAGTTTTACCATAAAACAAGCACAACAAGGTGAACTACAGGCAGAGGGTATAATGGCCAACCTTCCTTAAACATGCCATGTTAGAACTCCAGGGAGCCTCTCTCATTAGAACTGTATTATTTCACTGAAAAAAAAAAAACAACCAAAAAAACCCACAAAAAAAACCCAACCTAACAAAGATAACACCAAAAACTCCCCAACTTTTTATCCCAAAGCATTTTTTTTTCCTCGCTAAAAAGATAAATGAAGACAAAAATATAAGGTAGGCTTTACATTGCTTTTAATTCCCCAGGACAGCAACCACACGCAAATTTCCTCTCGAGAAATCTTGTGTGGTTTGTTTTAAAACTAGCAATATTATCATATAATCAACATTTTTCATAATGCATATTTCTAAGGAGCAAAGTTAAGGTTGCTAATGCAACCTGCACTTTCACGTGCTTGACTGCTTTCTGTGCAACAGGGACGTCAGGAGTTGCTTTTTTGTGTTTAGTTTCTACAGGGTATTATTACATTACTCATTTTTCAAAGGAAGAAGGGATTGCATATAATGCATCTTGCAAAACATTCACTAATGGCAGCAGGTCTTCATAAGAACTGCGTCTCCGTTCATTGTGCTCCTATTAAAGTTAACCGTAATCTATTTATTATATCATTAAACTTAATATATTGTAAGATGAATTCTATTTATAGATGCAGTTAATAGCTGTGCTAATCACTCAAGTTCACATTGAACTGGGCTGTGCTTCTGAGACACAGCAGCAGTTGCTTCAGAGACCAAAGTACATTCCTAAATTTCCCAAGGAGATGACCTTGGGTGCTGCATCCTGCACAAAGCCCCGAGTGGCACCACGCGGGTCGCTGCAGCCACCCTGGTGTCACCCTGCCCTGCTGAAGAGCCCCTGCAACCCGCTGGCACCCCCGCTTACTCTGGGGAGGGAGCAGGCACCGCACATCCCATGCGGGGTCCTCCCTTGGCCTGCTCTTCTCCTGGGTATCCTTCCATGCCCCTGAAGCCAAGGGCAGTGGCTGCCGCGCCAGCGGCCAGACACCACTTGGGCACAGGGTATTTATTTGTGCTGGGGCAACACAAAGATAGCAGTGGCCTTGCTCTTTGGGTGCTTATATAATTACTTCCTAAAATACCATCCTAGGGCTCCATTTTTAGCAGTTTTGTATTATCTTCCTATTACAGTCATTTCACAGTTTCTGCCTGTGACATATTCCATAAAATAAGAAAACTGTGTGCTTGAGGCTGTCCGTGCACAAAGAACAAGCCCTTCTTGCTTATCAACAGGTGGCTACCACAACACCAAACAAAAGAACCCCAACCTAATCAGGAGCAGTTCCTTTATTCAATATTTCAACCACAGAGCTGAGTTGCTTTTGTTTATATTTACAAGAATGCTTCCAAATGGGTGAAACGAGCATTTTTCCTTTGAACGTCAGTGATCAAACTGTCTTCACTCAAATATAAGCAGGTTAGGAAATCTCCTTTGTACAGAAAAAGTCTGGAGTAGGAAGGCTTTCCAAAAATGTCTGTCCTTCACACTGAATACAAATAGAACACTGCTATCTACTCCTTGCTTTCTGTTACATTAGCCATTTTTATTTTCTTTGTAGATAGCTTAATTTTGATTGCCAAGAAAAGTGCTTATTTACCTGCCATAAGCTATAGAAATCTATTTACAAAATAGTTTCCACCTCTTATTTTGTGGTAACGTTAAGAATGATAAGGAGTTAGTGGTGAGCCTCTGGGCTACAGACAGAAGAATTCCTGGAATTATAGGTTATACCAGAAGGATTTAGGAAGAATTTGAAGAAAAAAACTATTAAAATGTCCAATCTCTTTTCCTGCCTGCATTACCTAAAGAGTATAAGGCTACAAACCCCAGCATTCAAAGGAGTTTGAAATGACAGGTGTAAGATGCTTTTACTCCTAAAAAGCTGCTTACCAAGACAGCCCTGTGCATGGTGCATACTAAGTAAGACAGAGATTCTGTGGAACAAACAGGGTCTGAAGTTGTAATTTAAGATGCGCTGTTACTCAATTGTGCACACGAATCAAGTTTGCAAAGGCAAACTTGTGAACGTTTAGGATACAGGAATCTCAAGATGTGGAGAGCACTTTGTTCTGCTGATTATCTAGGAACCTCCTGGCCTCTGCTTGTCTCTTCCTCTTCTCTTCCTCAGCCTCGCTTCTCTGTAATAACCAGTCTAGGGGTCCTCCATTCCCCCACCCTCTGCTCCCTGTCTAAGCCTCCTGGCCCAGCAATTCCCCACTGCTTTACCCCCACTTGGCCTCTCCACAGCATCACAGTCTGACAAGATTTATTGTCCCACTTTCTTACTCCTTTCCTTTTCCATCCTCTTGCATATTTTCTCCTCCCCTGGAGTTCAGGGCAAGTGTTTTTCTATACAATAGCCAAGCATCAACAAGGGGGGGTTGTGCCTAGACTGCAGTACACAGAGGATATTTGGCTTCCCCCCCGCCCCATACTTGGCCACATCTGCAGAGCAGCTGGAAGCAGCCACTCTGGGGAAGGTGCAGCTCTGCTCCCATTGCCTTTGGCTACAGCATGCTGGGTCAGTTCAGGGGAAGGGTGTGGGTCAGTCTGGCCAACTCTATGACCTGGTAAGACACCTTGCAGCCCCAAGTGTCTCTGGTAGACGCAAACGGTCATTTTTCCACGTCAGGCACGCTCTGCCATGCTGGTAAGGGATGGCAGTGCTTATAAAGGGAACAATTACACATTATACTTGCTTGATCCGGCTTCCTTTTCTCACCACAACCCATGCCTACAGTATAGAGCACAGAGAAGGGGATTTACTCATCTTCCATGAACCCTCATGATTTATTGCCATGACAACTCTCCCCTCTCCAGAGGCCTGGGGGAGCCACAACGTGAGCTGATTTCTCCTGAGTACATTCTTCCAGCCGCAGGGGAATCGATGCCAAACCTTTGCACAGCAGAAAGGAATGCCAGGCATGCTGGGGTCACACCAAATGCTTTGAAGCCTTGCTAACCCACTGTCATTAACCTTACACTGTGCAATTTCACCTCAAAAGGGGCTACAGGCGGAGCCAGCAGGCCAGCAAACCTGCCCCATCTAAACAAACTCTTCCCTGAACAGGTGCTTCCAGAAATCACACAGCATGCTTGCCTGCCTCTGCAAGAAATGTAGCACTGCATAATTCAGGGTAAGTAGCCCCTCAGCCAGATGAGAGAAATAAGAATTGCTGATTTAATTTTGTTTTTGTTTTTGTTTTACACTGAATCTAGCATTATGTAGGTAAGAAAAACCAATCCATTCACTGGGGGACAAACAGCAAGCCAGTTACCTGAGTTTTTTATTTATAGACCAGATAGAGCAGAAATTTTTGGCTTGCCATTCCATTCACTTCTAGCCACAAAATTAGATGGCAACCATAGTTTTAAAGTTTGTAATGTTATGGAGACTCTTAGTATTTCCCAAATGCAATTACTGAGGGAAACAGCCCATCTATAGTCACTGATTTACCAAAAAACCGAAACCAATGAAATACTACGGAGGAAAATGCCTAGGAACAGTCCAAGTCAGGGGAAATTTCTTCTTTGCATCTTAAACTATTTTAATATTCTAGAAAGATGCAAAATGTTACAAACTATTATTTGAAATTAGTAAATGAGACGAGGAATTAAAGATGCTGCAATAAAGCTTGTGCAAATGTACATTCTAATTCCTATTCCTTCTCTTTTGCTGAAAGCAACTACTAAAGCATGTTATTAACTATAACACTGGCATTGCTTTAGCAATGATGTTCTGACACATGCCTAGGGTTTTGGTTTTTTCCCCACTTTCCTTTTATCATCATATTCCATCTCTAATATTCAATCAGTGCCAAACTGGTTTATGTATGCTGATTGTTTTCGGAGATGGAAAAAGAAATCGGGCTATCCATCATGGTGTGGCTGATGGGACAGGGAGAGCCTGAATGGAAGTGGGAAAGAGAAGAGGGAGGGAGGAGTATAAGAGCACCAGTCTTCAAGTCTGGTATTTAGAAGAAGTCTCCATTTTCTGGTCAGAAAGTTGGCAGAAATTGAAGTGCAGAGTACCACTAGGCTTCTTGTAATTTAACCTGCAACGAGAGCTTTGCACATCGTGTGGTCTCTTCCCTTTAGTCTAATTCCATGCAGAGAACAAGCTAGCACCTTGAAAACTGGCCAGATCTGAATAATCCCCAATTCACTATCTGCCTCCAACAAAACACGCTGCAAGCCACTGACCAGATCATTCACTCATCAACCTGTATTTAAATCTCTACGCAATTATTTAAATACAGTCCCAGTTGTTAGCTCAATTCCCCCTTCGGACAAGATTTGAAAATGTTTGCTTTTGTCCCTTGTCAAATCATAGACAATGTTTAGGAATATTTGATTAAAAAGAAGATTCTGGGAAAAACTCATTTGCTGGTTGTATATTTCCTCATTAAAATTTGATAAAAACAGTCTTAATGGAATACTATAACCTCATTCATGCTTTTGAATACAGTGATTTAAATTGGCAAGAACAAAGTTTAAATACACTTCTTCCCAGCTAACTGTCGACAGCTTTTTTTATGGCCTGCAGGGACAGGTATGACTCATGCCTACACTGTTCTTCAAAAACTATTTTAAAATGCAGATTTATTTTTCTTTTTCCCACTGGTCTATTGTGCTTTACAAGTAACTGCGAACTGAAAGAGACTAAAATTAGAAGGCAGACCACTATCACCCGAGGGATTGGAAACTCCTAGGCTGTGTTGATTCAGAAAGCTGAATTGGTTGACCAATACGAAGGACTCTTTTATGCTAGTTCCTACTAGATTTCTGGCAAACTTCATTCAAGTCTCTCCTGGTTACAAATTACTTGAAATCCCTGTGTTTAGGAACAGCGGGTGGTCTCTGGATTTGCTTGCAACGTTACACTGAGCAACTCTCTTACTCTCTGGTAGGCAAGACTGAAAAAATGAAGGTGCTCACTCTAACCTGAGCTGGCACAAGAACACTACCTGGTTGCAAGTCATCTGGCAAAGGTTTGGGTTGGTTGGCTCTTTTTTTAACCCGACAACGATAGCAACAGCCTTTCATATGCCTTATGAAGAATATGCCACTATTTACCTGTTCTGATTAACTAACAGAAGTTTTGTAAACAGCTAATTTAAGAAGGAATCCAACAACTTCAAGTTTAGATTAAGCAGTCAACCTGCCAAGGAAAAAAATATAGCAGAATATACCAACTTTCCCTCCAACTCAGGGAGGCATTTTAGGTACTTCAGACTACTGAGTTAAAAGCTAAAACAACAAGATACATTTCAGCTTAAGATAGGGATGTCAGTCTCCTTATCAGTACAGCCCTTTGAAGAGTCCTCTGAAATCCTCTTCCTTTAAGACAGACAAGCCTCAAATCTGTGGCAAGATGTGTGGGCTACCCAGTCGTAAAGAGCACGCTAGGTGCTCTCGGAGCAGTTATCTCATTAACCAGAAGAGCTGGATAGGCTTTGTACTTCTTAATGCAAAATACTGAAGGAAAAAAAAATCCTAAGTACATAATTTGCCATATCACAGAGGAAAGTTAAATGTCAGCAGGTGAGGATACCAAGAAGCAATAACGTTTACACTGACTGGGATTTGTTCACTTTTCCTGTTCACGATAGCTAGTTCCATTACTATATTGCATGCCTCTAGTTTAAGAATGGATTTTTTTTTCCTTTTAGAGCAGGTAGACAGCTGGCTGTTCTGTGCTGCACTCCAAAAAGAGCTAGAGAACTATGAATAGTGAGCTGGGTGAGCTGTTCAGTGCTACACGCTAAACCTGTGAAAGAGAAAAAAAGAAGACTCAGCCACAGCCTGCATTGATCTAAAGCATGGGTCAACAGTTCCAAGACAGGGAGAATCCAATTCATTTCCCATTTCCAAGTTCCAGGAGACATCTATTACAATCTAAAAGGTATCTGTTTTGAAGAGCTGCGATCCTAAAGCTGTTCTCTAAGCAGAGGCAGTGTACACCAAGGTTAAAGTGGTAGCTGTAGCAAAAGAAATCTCATCACAGAAGAAGAAAAAAAAAAGGCAAGAGAACCAATCATAATGCCCCCTCCACCCCCACAGAAACTACTTTTTTTGTTGCAATAGGAAGTGGAACTCTAACTTAGAAGTTTAGCAGATGCTCAAGTATGAGGACAGTTACCAGCCTGAGAACCAGTCATAAAGGCTATGAGAACATGTAGCTGGTTGAATCCAGTCCTCTCTATACCTTTTGAAAGGTTATTTTCTTTACCTGCATCTGGCAGTTAGTATTTGTCTAGTTTTATATCCACCTAAATAAGCAAGCAAAGTGTCTTCAGCTCCTGAGGAGAATTTGTGCTCAGAGGTATGTCACACCTACAGAGATCTCAGTAAATGTTTCACATACAGTTCATCTTCTCTCTGCTGAGGTATTGTCAGACTTAGCACTTCACCAGCAGAATATGCAACTGGTCTTCAAACAAGATCCCACCATGCAACCAGGCAGCTGATGGTGTCAAGAAGTTTTTCTGCGGGTAGTTTGAAATTCGATGGACAAAGGCTGCTGTAGCATCATCCAGCTGGGCCCGTCACAAATCCATCTTATGCTCTCTCATACAAGTTTGAACAGGACCATCTAGATCTGAATAAATCTGGTCCTGCCAATGAAAACCTCAGCCTGCAAAAAATTATCAACTGATCCCTTCCAGACAACCTAAGAATTTCAGGAATGCAAATTAACTACTTTATCCCCCTGACAGGTCTTTCTAAACCTTCTTCCAGCTTTTCATCTCCCCAAAATAAAACCACAGTTCTCAGAAACACTGGGGAGGAGCACTAGCTAAGAAAACTTCCCAGTGCTCAGATGTTAAGTCCCCCCTTCCCCCAGCATCAGTGTCTTCAAAATGGTTTTAGATGAAAGGGAAAAAGAGAAGCAGCTTGCAGTAGTTTCCATATAATGCAATTATACAACCTTTTATCTGCATGGAGGCCAGCATGGAATTGCCTTATTTCTTTGGAGGCCTTTGGGAATGAGGTGAGAATATTATCTTGATCTGCATTAAACCAGTAACAGAATTGAGTATATTTGCTTCTTCATCTTCATGTTAAACTATTTGTAAGGAGCTCCTAATATATTTGTTAGCACTTTTGGGGGGGTGATCTTGAGGCTAGAAAGGAAGAGAACGGATAGCTCAATGTGTACAATAAGGGCTTGTCAAATAACATCAATATTCCTTGTAATAAGATCACCCTTTCAAAGTAAGAACTACATAGAGGTATGGTAGAGACCCCAGCTCAGTAGGACTGAATGGAGCAAGGAGCCCACAAGCTGAGAGCTTAAGGAAACTAAAGGAGGAAGGGACTAAAAACCTGTCTAGGAATCAGACTGTTTCTTCATGCTGCCATTTCCACCTTTTGGTTGTAAAGAAACCTTGGGGCAATGGCTTCGAACAGCAAGTCTGCAATCGCACACTCTCCATCATGATGCCTCTACACAGACCAGAGAGGATGACTTTAGACATCAGTAGAAAACTGCAGTCAACAAAGAAAGAAATCCTTTACAAAAGGAGAATACTCTGATTTTCCTAGCTCAAAACCCATTTTCAAATCTACAGGGAGATGACTGCTAATGATCCAACATGATGTACTTCTAGAACAAACCTAGACCAGGGGGTTGTCTACTCCAGAAGCGTTCCTCATGCCTACTGTTATCTCCTAATTAAACACCCACACCTTTCTACAGATTTCCTTCGCTGTAAGGCAGGGACAGAATGTACCCTTCATAAGCTTTTCTGAAACAAACTACTCAAAACCAGCTCTCAACATGGAAAGCCATGGGCATATCCTCTTCTGGATATAGCTGTACCAGAAGAGGAGGTTACTCTTCCCTCCTCCTTAACCTATTTCAGTCAGTGAGCTAAGTTGGCTTATACAACTATATATAGTAGCAGATCTTTGGCAATAAATGCACTTTTTTCCCCTCAAACAGGCTAAGAAGCGATGACATTAGCAGCTTAAGTGGCAGATCTGAAACAGCAGAAGTCTGCTGGCAGGACACATGACAAATACCTGCAAGTAGCCCGAAGGGTGGCAGCTTATTCAGCCAACATAGCTGAGCTGGACGATGACATGTTCACAGCACCAACTGGTCAGACTCACAGAAGCCAAAATTACATTGGATTCCCTATTGGTAGGATAAATGATCCCACTTCTTCCCGAGAACTTACAGTACTGCCAGGATTTGAACGCGGATCTCCCCAACCCACATTACTACTGCTTTAACCATTAAAAACTCCTGAATGTGATACCTGCAGAGAGTGGCATACCTGACTTTCAAGAGTGGTTTTCTTTGAGAAATTCTAGAGGCAAATGACTTAATTCAACATCAAGAAATCTGCTGTAAAACTGAGTTGTGTTTCCTAACCACTGTTGCAGTTACAGGACCTTCTTGTCCTGTACTGTCAGTCCCAGCTCATTATCACACACAAACACCAACCCTATTGTGCAATGGGGCAAGCCAACTCATAGAATAGTAGGGGTTGGAAGGGATCTCTGGAGATCATCCAGTCCAACCCCCCTGCCAGGGCTGGCCACACAGGAACAGATCCAGGAGGCTTTTAAAACTCTAGAAAGGACAACTCTACAACCTCTGTGGTGGGACAGTTCCACAAGTGCTTTGAACAGATAGATACACAGACAACTTAGATACAAAGACAACTTAGTTGAGTAAACAAGTCTTTGGTCTAATGTACCTTTTTCTTTTTTTTAAGTAGCCCCAAGTTGTGTTTCCAGTGCTGCTACGTGTGACTTTGTGCAACATCTCTTGGCTCTTTGAAGGGGAAACTGTAGTAACCCACTCACAGGACAGATACACAGGAGGCCTAAGTTTTGTTAAGAACTACGTGTTAGTAAACATCCGTGAGGTCTGCTCACGGACAGCTAACAGCAGCCAGTTGCAGTGAAGACTTGGATTTATGGTCCCTTGCATTCTCAGTTTATGAGAGGGGTCAGGGAGCAGTGAGAAAGAGCAGCATGTACTGGCAGATGAAGTTTTCCGAGACCCTGGATACATGCTCCAAAGCACACTCCACAATGATTCCCCCACTACTGCTCAGGCCAAATACAGGAAGCAGCACTTTTGTTCTGCAGGCATAGTGTCATACATCAGAGAAAGAAACTCTAGCAATGTTTTATTCAGGTGCCTTGGGAGTGGTTTTTGTTTCACCAGATGGAAAGGTTTTCCAGTGAAATCAGCCAGCTCAGACTGCATTTGCACCTACAGACAATTTCAAAACCAACTGATTTTTCTTAAGGAAGATACATACTCCAACCCAACTGATGAAGTGTCTACAGTATCTTCAAATCACCACCCTCCCCAAACCTTGCACCGCTATGCCAGTTCACAAGATGATTTTACTATGTAGCCCTTGCTCCTGCTGTACTGATGCCAACAGAACTTCCCTAAGACTGCAACTACCCTCCATGCTGACACAGCTACATTACTTCTGCCGTACGAGTGGAAGCAGTGCCCACTGTGCCCCAGGTAGTAACAGGCTTGCCTCAGCCATCTGTCACTCACCCTTTCCTCTGCAGCCCCCTGCGCCCGCCAGCAAAGCAGTGCCCGTGCAAGCAGCCTGACCTAATCCACCTCCAATCAAACAAGCCAGGTTGGCAGAGCCTTACTATTTGAAATATCCATTTCATTTTGACAAACAACTTTGCCAGCAGATTTGAGATGGCACTTCCCCTGAAGAGAGGGCATGTGCTGAGCTTACCCAGGCAAACAACTTGCAAGACCTAGACACGTGCTTATCAATGATTGCAACACTTAAGCCCCTGGATTTTGCAGAGACGTGGCTCTGGGGCATTCACATATTCCCTCTACCAGTTGTGCTGTGGGAGCAGAGTGCCCACAAACAGCTGGAAGAAATCCTATCTTACGCTGCTACAGCTTCATGTTAAGACTGGATCTGAGCTCTTTGCCAACAAAACTGCTTCACCCAGTATAGCTGAAATCACATGAAGGGTTTGCTTAGCTGAGAAATACCAGGTAAAAACTGGGACCTTTCAAAGCACAAAACCTTATGGCAGCATCAGCAAAGCTGTTACAGAAATGATCATCGCTTCTGTGAGAGGTACTCTGGCAGAGGCAACCATACTCACTTTTTTCATTAACCAGAAAATCTCTCCATGCTTTCATGAAGGCTTATTCACCAGCATGTGATTTGCCTGTAAAGGTATAAGCTGCCACAGATAACCTCCGAAGGGAGAATGAAAAATGATGTGGTAATGCTACAACTTAACACATACTTTGGCAATAAAGATACCCCCTGAAAAAAAAAAATCATCAAAAACTTTGACAAAGCCTAATCTGCTTACAGAAGTTTAGGACATCAACTATCTGACTCGAAGGACACCTTTAAAGGCTGTATCTGCAAGCTCTTTAAGAAATCCACTCATGTACAGGAATCTGCAATAGGAAAAAAATCCTGGGAGGGAGAGTTCAAATATACAAAAAAGTACAAAGTCAAAGACAGTACAAAGAATTTATGACCTTCTCTCTCAGCGTGCTTTTTTATAACTCCCGTTTGAATACCCAGTCTTCCTTTTGTCGTGTGTCATCCTGTCCCCCAACTCCCCTTTCTTCCTTAAAAATGTTCATTGGTAAATAAACAGAATAGGCAATTCCTCTCCACCTATTTTAGCTAAGTCATCATAATAAAACTTGGGTTTTATTAAGTTGCAACAGACATGAAGATGATTACTTATTTGAACACAGTAGGTTTGTTTGAATAATTCTTTAATCAGTAAAAACTTTCTCTAAATGTGGTATACTGAGAAAGCTCCTCTTACCCCATAAACCATTTTCCTTCCAGTTTAGCTACGATCAGTTTCCTGCACCAAGATGTGTGCAGAACACAACTTCCACAAATATTTTTATGTAAAGTCCTCACAATAGTTACCCCAGTAATTTTACAAAAGAAAGTGACTTTGTTTATAATCAGAGCCCGGAATTTAATGCTGATATTTCAACAATATATAAAAGCTTTACCACAAAGAAATGCAACACATCAGCCTCAGCTAATGGTTAGAGACAGCTAAATTCCTGGATGATTGGAAAAGAAAGCTCAAGGAAATAGAAGAGAAAGATACTAGTTTTGCTTTTGAGAGCAAAGAATTTCTATACTTATTGTTAACCGGTGGCATATGTGAATTCAACCATTATTATTTATGTCCTTTTAGTTCAAGAAAATGAAAGGTAACTTCACTCTCAGAACACCAGAAGCCATAAAGACAACATGGAAAGAACTGGGGATGCGCGGGAGCAAGTAAGGAGAGCGTAAGCCTGAAGTTCAGGACGCTTCTCTCTGTTATCAGTGTGATAATTTTCTGCTATTTTCTGCAGAAGCTTCTTTGAACAGAACACTGATGAGTGATTATATGTCCAAACCTTAATAAAATGTCAAAATCCACCACTCCATTGTATCTGTATTTATGATGGGATAGGAAAGGATACAATTTTATATTCACAGTGTTCCAAGCACTATGTTTTAAGTTGTGGCTTGATGTAAATCAGTTATTTGCCAACCAGAAAGGCATTATTTTAATAAAAATGGCATTCTGCTTCTTAAAAATGCTACTTCAGATCTTGAATACACTTCTAGAAACTGAAGATTTTTAAACAGATAGTGGCTCTTACTGCAAAACAAATACCATGGCCAACAGTTCGTGTCACCGCTACACCAGGGACAGAAGACAGCAGACCAGCTTCTCCCCTGCAGCTTCAACTCAAGTCAAAACGAGAGAAGAGGCCTCTGGGAAAGAAAAATCTCTGTTGGCCTCAAAGCTTCTCCCCTTTGCTAAGGCCAAAACTCACGTCTCCAAGTTCTGGGGCCTGTCCAACTCCGATGGAAAAAGCAGCTGTACCGGACTAGGGTGGTCCTGCCCCAGGTGCTGCTCTCGATGCCAGATGGAAACTACAGGCAAACCAGACATGCCAGTCACTGGCACCAGAGCAGCATTCTCCTGGCTCCCTGGAACTACCACAGTGTGGCAGTTTTCACAGTCAAGGTGACCTGCGTCCTTACTTGCAGGCTGGAATTCCCACATTTATTTTCCATAGCACAAATAGCATCATCAGAACCAAACTTTGAATATTGACTTCTCTGTTTTGGAGAGACCCTTTTTTCCAATGTGGACCACCACCTGGAAGCTTACTACTCAAGAGAAACAAGCTCCTCAGGTGAAGTATGCTTCTCCTCCTGTTTAAAATCATGCTACTGTCTACAGATCGTTATGCTAGTTTCATCTTTTCCTCTCTACTGTATAAGAAAGAATCACTCTTTGAGCTTCAACAACCACAAGCATTGTAAAGAATGTACACAGTCCATGCAGTTCCCCTCATACAGGGAACACATCAAACAGCAAACTTCTGTCAAGAACACACAGCTAAAGGTCGATGGCCGATACAGCGGTATTTAGACAGCTTTTGTGCACTGACTGCTGCATAGCTGAGTAACAAATCTTACCACAGCCTTCTTGCCAGGAGATTCAGTCCTCCTAAGAGTTGGGCTTTGATGCGTCAGAGAGGAAAGGATAATTCTTGTATTTTCTTTGGAAACAATGCAATCATGATTGCGAGACATACTTGTCTGAATTAGATGCATAATACCAGGTCTCATAAGAGATGCTCTAAACTTCTAAAGCTTGCCTGGCTGTGATAGGAGCTATTAAGGAGTCTGCTTTAAAGGATAAGAAATGTGACAACTCCCACAGAGAATCAACTGGTGCTGTGCTAGAAGGACTGAAAGTGCAGTCCTACCATTGCGCTTGTCCACATGGAGGGAAAAGGAAAACCACAGAAGAAGAAAACCACAGGGGAAAGTATGGAGTATCTGTCCTGATTTTTGTTGAGAAATACACAAGTGAAGAACTTTGACTTCTTATATCTATTCTGATAGAATTTACTGCAATTAAACTGAATACTTTTTGGTATTCCCCGAGTGTAGGTAAAACAGCATTTGCAATGTAAAACTTCACCACCATTTGGAATCTGGTGGCATTGAAAAGATCCTTGAAATAACAAATCTCTTTGGTGAGGCAGAAGCATCAAGTAAATTCACCACCAACTTCATCAGCCCTAGAAGCACCACTTCATCAGACAGTACAGCCTTTTGCTGTTAGTCTTGCTCTGAAAAATGACATATTGCACCTAGATTATAGCCAGCTTTGTAAGACAGTTTGTTTTCTCTTAAATCCTGACAACTAGAGAGACTGAGGAGACCAAACAGGGATAATATTACTGCTGCTCCTTGCCCATTTCCCCGAGGTAAAAAGGTCAACTAGCTGCCCGAGTGGATTACCGGGGAGCACGGGTACCCATGGACAGGGTGTCACACCAGAGCTCCGTTTCTGGCTGCTAGACCAAGCTGTCTGATGTACACTTTTCATCTGATATATAGCACACACTGCAGTAGCAAATTTCTGTAACCAAGAGGAAGCTGATTATCTTTCTGCTTTGGAAGCAGCTGAACCCATGATGGCTATTACTTAGAAATTCCTCATCAGATGATGTTTTCAGCTGACCAGAATAAATCTATTATCTGGAGTTTCAAGGCCTCTGTGAATCACTGCACTGCAGCCAGTGGAGGCTGCACTCTTGCTCTTCCTGGTACACACTGCCTAAACTAACATGGAGCAGAATAAGTGCTTTCCATTATTCACAGCTAACATCTGTCATAATAATTCCTCTGTTTCACAAATGGGGTGTATCCTTGCATTTCTCGCACTGTCTTCAGAGGGGACAAGCTATTTGATTCTTTCCACTTCCTATTTTGAATTAAGGCCATTTTTAATTCTTTGATCAATATAATTCTCAGTTGGCTCCCTGTGGTATTCTCGTTCACTACAGGCTGTCAGGCTGACTTCTCTGACACTGCGTATCCACCCTGCACTTTCTGGAAATCATGATATGCTGAAAATAAAATAATTAATAATAACAACTTAAAAATCTATCCATTTGAATTTGAAAATTTGATTTTGAGGGTAAAGGAGCCCAAGACCGTTAGTCAACTTTTAAATATCACTTCCTCCAGGCCCAAGATAGGTGTGTTCCATTGAGTAAAAAAAATCAAGTAGACGTGCTAGGAGACCTGCACGGATGAGCAGCGAGGTTCTGAAGGAGATTTCAAGGAATAAAGAAATGTACAGTTCATGGAAAAAGGGACCTGTCACTTGGGAAAATTAAACCCTCTTAGAACTGGCAAAGGAAGGAAAAGGAAGTAAGAAGGGCTTCTTCCAATCGATCAGTGGTAAGAGGAAGAATAGGGAAAGTATGGGGCCACTGCTGAATGAGGGCAGCCCTGATAACTGGGGATGCAGAGAAGGCAGAGTTGCTCAACACCTTCTTTGCTTCAGTCTTTACTCCGAAGCCCAGCCCTGGTGAACTCCAGTCCCTGGATGAAGGGGAGAGAGCCTGGGGAAGGGATGACTCTCCCCTGGTCAGTGAAGACTGGGTGAAGGACCAGTTACACAAACTGAATATTCATAAGTCCATGGGCCCTGATGAGATGCACCCAAGAGTACTGAGTGAACTGGCTCACTCTCCATCACTTTAGCAAAACTGTGGCAAAGAAGTGGTNAGCTTTTCCTCCATACATCTGCTAAACTAATAGGATTGCATTTCCTTCTCTCTTAAGAACAAATGTAGGATGTAGGAACAGAAATGACTGAAACAGTCACTAGTCATACGTAAAATGAGAGAACAGTAAACACATTAGGATTATGCTAAAACCCCTCTTCAAGAGATTTGATAGGAACAGGCTGTATAATTCCATTCTGAATTTTTATAAAAGATCCTTCATAACCCAAAGGTACTTCCAGAGATTGCTCAAGACCTGAAGCAAGACAAAAATATAGCACCCGTGACTTACACACAGCTTCACAGAATATATTTACAGGATGGCATCTAAGAATTTTATTTAACCAAAGTTACAGACAGCTATTTGGTGACTGACTGAATAAAACTGAAGAAAGCAGCACCAGTGTAAAAGCAGAGAAGAGCAGAAATCAGCACAGCCTACTACTGCAAGGCTGGTGAACACAGCTACTAACCACTTCCCTTCAGGACTTGGACACTACTGCAGGTACACCTTGACTAATGGTATTTTCACCCGCCGTACATCTGGGTACACTTCTGTTTAAACAACACACAGGGAAGGCTAACACTGCAATGATTTCCCAATTATTTTAAGTTGCCTCTTATTTTTTTGAGAAGGTTTCCTAATTGAATACTAAGCATCAAAAGCAATTAATCACTGAAGCAATACTGAGCTGTTGAGTTTAAAGTACACCTCTTAACACAGACTCCAGGGATGCAGGACTGATGCCTTGTTTCTTGGTCGGTTGTTTTTTTTACTGGTTAACTTCACTGGGTTGGATGATTTGTCCAAACATATTGAAGGCCCATCAGCAGAGTTCTCCACAGCAGAAATATTCCCAACAGGAGAACCGAGCTAAAAGCCTTCTTTTGCTACAGGAGGAGACAATCTTTTCAAAAACTGAAAAACTTCTAGAGGACATTCTCTGTTGTCAGTAATTGACAACTTTGATTTTGCCTGCTGGTTACAAACAAAATGAGGCATCCGGTGTGGGAGATCCAGGACCTCCGTGTAACACAGAGACAACCATGTCTCTAAACACTGTGAAGTCTCAGTAATTTCCATCCTTTCACTGAAAACTGTCTTTGATGTGTTCTCATTGCTAGTCAGTTGCTTCAGATGTTGATTACTCATTACATAGATTTCTCCACTGTTTTCAGCTGCCATAGATAACTACACCATTGTTCTTTCACACAAGGTTTTATCATTACTTCTCTGAAACAAATCCGTGTAAAATACCTTTAGTGGGACAAGGTTCTGGGTGGAACTTCATTTACTGCACGTACAGCGGTGACTACTGCCTGTCTGCTTGTTGAAAATAGCTCTTAAGTCTTTACTGCAAGATTGGGTTAAGGACACATAAGGTCCTGCTATAAGCTTCATCACAAAACTCCCCTGGAGACAGTGTAACAGGCGAAGACAGATATCCCAAGATCACACAATCTGTTCAAATCTGCATATCTATTAATTCTAAGCACTAAATGTTAAGTGGCCATTTAGCAACCAGCAGTAATCCCATGCATTATTTCTTAAATAACACGGAATAAAGCACACACTGGTAAAAGGAATCCCGTATTTTTTTGGTCAAAATATTTAAGGTAGAAACACACAAAAGGCTTTCCAAGAGGTGGTTCTTGGACAACTTTAAATATGTAACTTGCTTCTCATCAGTCTCAGTCACTTGAGATTCCTCACCACAAATACAAAGAGGACATCATAAATCTGGAAGATTCTAATTTGTACCATGAATGTAATGATTTTGTCTTTAGTGTGAAAAACTTACCTAGACATTCTGACTCCTTTTACAGCAAAAGTTTAAATTATTTACTGGCCAAATAGTCCCACTGAATTAGTTTTACATATGAACTGAATTCAAATTAACACTGAAATTACATCATGCCTCTAAACATTGAGACTGAAATGATAAAGTTCCCCGTTACCACCTAACCACAGCCTGCAAAACATCTAGTGCTCTCTGGTATGCAAGAACAAACCATCAAGTTAATTTACAGTTACCCTTCTTAGTTTACCTCAAAGGTCTTCTGAAATGCATTTGTAGAGTCTTCTGTTCATCTTTGGTCCCTTCACAGGAAGCATTTCCTTACCTTTAAGCCAGAGGGTTGGGCACAGCGCTGAGTAGGGTCCTTACTCAACATGCTGCTCATTTGGGACACCAGGACACCACGCAGCTGCTGTGCCATGCCCTCGCCTATCTTTAGCTGTGTCAAGGGAAGATGGTACTGTCCCCCCTGCAGAACCAAGGGAACAATCCATAGGAGAGTTTTTAAATCCACTTTAGGCAAAATTATCTGGGTTAGCACAAATTACCCATTTGAATCGGCTAAGCTTTTCTGGCTGATTGCCCCACAGCCGGTGTGGGAGCTCTGCTGGCTCTAGTGAGGCTGTAACTGCCACCAAAAGGGCAATAGCAACCAGCTACGGGGAGATTAAGGTTTCAGTGGCATGGATTTTAGCCAAGAGAGCGTCTGTCTACATGTGATTTTTAATCAAAGTAGTGATGCTAGCAGAAGCAGTCAGAGGAGAGCATTTAGGTGACAGAGATGCTCTGCATGCACCACCAATGGATGTTCACTCTGAACAATGTGGACAGTTAAAGATGTTGAACCCTTGAGTATTCTATCAGCTATCTGCAAGAGGTTACTGACCTTGGAGCTCTGCTGCTCTTTCATCTCCTTCATGAAAAAAGATTTTCCAAGTAGCTTAAATCACTTCTGATAGCCTTTTAAGCTTAACTAATTTTGCCTAAAACAACTTACAGCATTTACAAGATCCATTTGCCAGCAAAGCAGAAGGAAGGAAGGAAGGAAGGAAGGAAACAACTTCTGGCAGAGCAGCAGTACTAGGAAAGGAAGGAGAAAGGAGGAGGGTGGGCTGAAGGTGTGCAAATAAAGTCCCCAGGCAGCCTAGCTGTATACAGAGGGCAGCTGTTCATAACCTCCTACTGTCCTTTTCTATAACTGAACTTTAAGACAGATGTGCAAATGCAAAGTGCTGAAATTCATGAAGTCAGCAGCAGCTACCACAACAGGGTCTTCCTTTGGCCATCATTATTTTTTTATACACATCAAGAATTGCAGTAAATTATATTTGATTTAAAGAACTGCAACAAGTTGCTGTTTGTGAATTCTGCACTTCACTCTTGCCAAACACAATGTGAATATACATAAAATGTGAAAGCTAACCAGTGAACAGCATTTAACTTGCACCTCAAAACACACAAAAACCCCACCTTAATCTTCAATTTTATCTATATTTTAAACATGGTTGCTCTAACTCTTTGAAAGCAAAAGTCTTTGCATCACATTTTCCAAATGTGCAGCTCACTCTATAAAGCAGGAAAGGTCTTTTGCAGCTGAACAGTGTTGTTCTTGAAAACCTCTGTATGCTGTGTAACTACTCTTGAAATAAAACTCTGGGCAAACAGTTAAGACACATCTCAGTTTGATTTCTTCTCTCCAGAACATAAATAGCTGGCCTACACTGTACAAACATCTGTTAGCAGGCATGGCATCAGAGCTCCTCTTCTGACTTCCAGCCACTGGCTTTAGGGACTACACTAGTCTGCTGTGCTGCAGAACCCACATCCCCAAATACAGCATGCTGCCTCATCAAGAGTAAAGCAAGGCTCATGTGTAGAGGCAGTAGCTTTCACTACTCTGAGTAATACAGCTGGGGGGGAAGGGAAGGAGAGCCAGAATTTAAGCTGACACAGTTTCAGGTATGCTTCTGGGACCACCTGCTCTACTTTGTAGGTAGATTTTCTGGTTGCCATGAAGCAGAAAGGGTAGTAATGGAGAAGTAGTTTATCTTGGACAAGTAGTTTGTCTCCAAGAGGTGAAACAAGGGTGAAAAAAAAAAAATTAAGATTGTGAGGTGCCATGAAATCAATACTTCTATCGAGCCTATTGTCTTACCATCCTAAGCTCAATGCTTTGGAAAATGCCCTGTAGCTCTTCCTGGAGGGTCAGGAGTAAGAGTGTCAGAGAGAATGTGGGTACTCTGAAAAATGTTAACCCACGGGTGTTTGCATCCTTCATCAGCTGTCAGAGCACTCCATCTGTCCGAGGTGACTGCTTAGTCACCCTTGAGCATCCCGAGGGGCTTGGAGCACTCTGCAAAATGCACCGAATTCCAGGAATTTGATGATCCTGTTACAAGGGCCATGCACTAGAGCCATGCAGAGCTGTGCTAGCACATACCAATTACCTGGTATTTCAGACAGGGAATGATTAACATCAATGTCTAGATGCAGAACATCTGTTCTCAGCTTGCACTTAACCTCAACATTTCCTGCTTCCATTTCAGGCCTGGAAGAACAGCCCGTATGGCCAAAAGCTTGTACCCCCCTTCCCAGCTACAGTAAAAGATCCAAACAGAAGATGGAGCAGCTCCAGACACAGCCTTTTGTTCAATTATCTCTTCAGATCATTCTGCCAGTGCAGAACTCCCCATACTGCTAGCAAGAGAATCCATTTCCATGTACATGTAAATGGTTGGCTTCTGGCAAAGGTTTATATAATTGCATATGATGTGAAGTTCAGTCACAAGATCAAAAGGAAAATTATTTTTCCTTTCATGAGAACTGGGATTTTACTCCTTGTTCACTCATTTGTTTTGGCAACATCAGGAACACCGTATACAATCCTATGGCTTTTAAAAAACCTCCACAAACCAACCCAGGAGATGCTAATGGAAATGAACTATAAAGTGGGGGCAGCAGGATAGTATCTAACATTTCTGCAACCAATCCATTTGTCACTTTCATGGACTAGGGTTAATTAATATTCTATAAAGGTCTTCCAAAAGCTGAATACCTCTCAAGTTCTGAATTCATGGGGCTGACCTTAGACTTTCTCAGAATGATTTTTAATGCAGTCTGTTATCAGCAAAACCCGTTTGAACACATGTCCCATCTGCCAGTACCCCATTTGCAAAAGAGCTTCTTATACTTGCAGACAGTAAAGCTTCTGCCTGCTTCCCTCTCTCCTCTAAATACCAGCTGTATGGTAATGAGCACAAACAGCTGAAAAATACTGCACAGTAACAAAGCTGGTACGGAGCGGGCAGAACAACGCTTCCACTCAATGAAGCAGTTGTAGCATGAATTTAGCAGATTAGCCATTGAACAGGGGTGGGGGGAGGTTTGGAAAAGATGTAAAGGGTCTGCACAGATATCAAGAAAATTAAGAGACCAAAGGGGCACAAGCTACCAAAGAAAAAGCCCAAATTCTAAAGTACTTTTGTTGAACTGCATGAACCAATTCTTCACGTTTTCTAAGGCTTATTCCCCGTATACTAACGGTACGCCAACTGCTATTCTGGTCATAGGCAAGTTCAGTTCGTTTTTAAAGGAGACAACTTGTTAATCAAAGTTTGCCATTCATTAACAAATCTCTTGATCGGCTGGGGGCTGGGGAAGTCCCTAAGAACAGGAGCACGCTCTCCTACTTCAGTTTCTGGTACTTTCAACATGTGTGACTAACAACCACCATATTCTCTATTAACTTTTTGCAGAATAGCCCTCTCAGCCTAGCCATTTTTTTAAATGCTGCCAGCATCCACGCTGCTCTCCGGGCACCGATGAGCATTTTAAGACATTTGCCTTTAAGAGAATTTGTCTGCAACTGCATTCAGCTGACGTGCACGCAAGGCGTGCAGTTGAGTATTTGTTTATGCAAGTATCTAATTAGATAGATGCTGGTTGCCTGAAGTCTAAAAATTCCACGTGCACTTTTTGCACTTGAAATTGCAGCCATCTATCTACTGGTGGATGTGAAAGATGCTTGCAGGTTTGATACATAAAGCTGACATGAAAATACATGACTCTTTTCTTGTCTGTGATTTCCCAATGGCATCTAGAGTGTGAGCGGTGCTTTTGAAGAATTGGAGCCTAACTCTTTCTAAGAAAAACCTGGGAAAAGATGGTGTATTGCCAGTGTCTAAACAACTGCTCTGTCAACAGTTTGATGCGGAGGGCTTTGGGTTTTTTTTTTAATTCCTAATTTAAAAGCCTTACTGTTTCAATCCCTCAGCATCCCGACATTTGTCTTTTGTGACAAGTACAGCTAGTAAGATATTTTTCAAAAATCCATCTAGTGAGACATACTGCAATAGAAACACTGTGCTGCTTATAAAAGTAGTGAAGAGTGAAACCCCCTCCATCTTGGGGGAAAAAAAAATGTATTTAGCTCCAAGGTCATCATAATGCAGTAGGTAAGAAAGCACACAATCTTTTAACCTTTATACATCACACTTAGAAAGTTAAACACAACACACATACAAAAGTGGCTGTGTTACTGGCACCTTTCCACTGATGATTATAGAATAAAGAAAAAAAAAAAAGAGAAAGCAATTTTCTCAGGGTAGGAAAGAGCTTGTCATGCAGCTATCCAATGGCATTCTCAAATGACATGTTTATTGATTATGTCTAGCATGACCCTGTAATATATAGAAGAAAAAAATAATTACAAAATTCACTGGTAATCTCCATCTAATTTCAAATTTTAACATTAGTCAAATCTCTGAATTTAAGTTGAAGAACATGTATTTTGATCTTTCCTGGGGAATTCTGGGACACTTTTGAAAATATTTTTTGTATTTTAAGCACCTTAAGAAATGAAGAAAAAGTTTATCAGGACACAAAACAGGTAATAGACATTTTGAATATGCAGAGATGCATAAAATAACTAATAAATCATAAACCACTTATTGGCTAAAAAAGTGTTACCATTGTCTATATATTTATTATCAGCCATTAAAATTATCAGTGGTTCCCATAATTTTATGTCATAAATATCACTTTTAGTTCTTCTGTTTTCTGAACAGGAGGATGAAATCTGTTTGCTTAAAATTACTAAATAAGCAAAAGGATTTTATGAGAGAAGGTACAATACTTTCTCTATGGAAAAATTATCTTCCAAAGTGGCTTTGGTTCTTTGTGTTTCTTTAGCTCATCAGCACTCCAGAGGGAAGGAATAGGATACCCCAGAAGTGCTGTATCTAGCTGGAATTTCCTATGCTGCTAACCCTGGTTTGCCTTCAAAGAAGCCTGAGCTTCTTGATAGTGGTATTTACCTTTTCAGACCAGAGTACTCGTGTACAGACTTCAGTGGGAATTCAGTGCTAGAGTTCAGTGCTTTACTACTTAGAAACAAAGCTGAAGTCATCTGGGGAAAAACAAACAAACAATAAACTACATTTTAAAAAGTATGCAAGAAAAGGCTTGCCAATGCAACTGCCAGAGCCACACTCACTGATTCCTAAAGTTTAACCTCAAATCCTTCATCATCATCTCATTTGGGCTAAACAGCAACTACACCAACCAGAGCACTGTTGTAAGAACAGCCTGGAGCGAGCGTTGGCTCTGTTGATAAAACAGCAACAGCAGAAATAATCATAGAAAGGTTTGGGTTGGAAGGGACCTTTAAAGATCAACCAGTCCAACCCCCCTGCAGCGAGCAGGGACATCTTTTACCAGACCAGGTTGCTCAAAAGCCCCATCCAAACTGAACTTGCACACTTCTGACAATGGGACAGCCACAACTTCTCTGGGCAACCTGTTCCAGCGTCTCACCACCATTGCTGTAAAAAAACATCTTCCTCACAGGCCTACATCTACAGTCCTTGTTCCAGCCCATACATCCCTTCTGTTTGTCAGCGTGCTTTCAAACGGTACCGGCCCATTACCTGTTTTGGACACCAACTTAGCTACTCAAGATAAATGTGTGAGGCATCTCCAGCAGTTCATTTCTGCATGGTCTCCAGGAATGCATCTTTAATGCTTGTCATTAACAAGCAAAGCATATGTCAAATGTACTTAAATATCCAAAGTTAAAAACCAAACAAAACCAGGAACTGAAGTTGCTTTCTTAATACTGTTTAGATAGTTGTACTTTGCCATTACTTCTCCATACCCTTCATGTGCTTCGAGCATATGGAAACCTTTAAACACCAACAGTCTTGAAAAAATACTGAATATTATCTATAGTCAGAAGTATAAACAGCATTGAGGAGAAAACTGACTCATTTTAAAGAAGAATGATCTTAACTGTATTGACATTCCTAGGATATGTCTTTAACTTAAAAAGATTATCATATTTCCCTTACAAGTAAGGGAACACAACAGATAAAATAATCGTACTTCCAACTGTGATCTTCCAGAACAGATTGAAAAGATGAAAACAGAGGCAGACTTGTAGACAGCACTACACTGCCCCTTTATGTCCACTACAGAAACAACACCAGCCGCATGATGTGAAAGAATTCACATGGTAACTATGTTAAACTGTAATTTTCGTAAATTTTAATCCCTAACAACCCCTTCTCCCCCAATAAAACCTACAGATAACAGAAGAAAATTAGAATAAAATTAAACTTTTACTTTAGTGGTGAAATCCCATTTTTTTCCACTTTGATATTCACTTATCCATTCTCTTAAAAGAAGGTATCAATTTTCCACCATGATTACACGGTGGATTACAGTTTCAGAAAACACTCTTTCAGTTAAATTTAACATTTCTCTGGATTAAAAAAAACCCAAACATACCAAAATAAATATATTTTGCCATGACAGAACATTTTCAGTTAAGAATGGAACAATAAAGTTTCCATCAGCATCAACATTTAACGGCATAAGAGATTGTTTATGAGCATCTAAGCTATTTTATCCTACTTACAAATTCCCTCAACTTCTAAAATTATAGTTTCCCCTAAGGATCCTGTTTCTTCTGATTAAACATTTAAGTGATATTTTGCTTGAAACTTAAAGTAAAATTTGTTGTTCTGATCGGTGTTTGAGTTTTTGTTTCAGATTGCATTAAGTCAGACAGAAACTTCAGACTGGATTAAAAATGGACTCACATCTGCACAAGGCACACGCCTCAGAGTAAAAGCAGCACATGCACCAGGCAGACAAGACCACTGTAAATACAAAAGCATCCAGGAAGACTTTTGCCAAGTCAGGAATAACATTTTCCAAAGAGTAAGCTAATAGTTTTGGGGGTTTTTGTCACCGTTTTGTTGACTTAACCTTCTTGAAAAGGCTGTACCTTGAGAACAATTAAAAATATATCATATGGATCATTTCTAAAAGTCTTGGCAGGATGCTGTGTTTTCTGGGAAACATGACTGCAAAACTGCACAAAAAATGAGGAAGCTGGCACCTTCCTTTGGTTTCCAAGTAGATACTGAGTGACTGTAAGCACACAGTATTGCACAACTGCATGGCACATCCACACAACATGGAAACCTTTACTGGGGGAAGGTGAACATTACTCCAAATAATTCAATCTTCTAATGCACAAACCCTCTTCTCCCCTCTCCCCTTTCTTCCCCTCTCTTCATTACTAATGATATTAGTTTTGGATAACCTTCTGGCTGGTTTAATCTCTGTCTTTTCAGAAGTAAGAAATGTATTGTAATTTATTTTCTAGTGTGAGGAAATCTGTATCTTCCACCTCTTCAGTGCAGCAGAGCTACTCTGTTTTGAACTGAATACTAATCTTAAGAAACTGAGGTGCCCTGCTCCAATCTTCATACTGTTCTTAAATTACATAAAAGACAATGAGATTTTGTGATTCTATTCTGAAGAGGAAAATAAAGGAATAACAGAAGGCATTACTTTTCTCTGTGTTCTACAGACATGTGGCAAGACAAAAGCAGAAGCTATTTTCTATTTCAAGAGCTGTAGCTGGCTCGTACTTCAAAACAGCAACTAAAAAATAAGAAAAGTAATGAACAATATGAGTAAATATATTACATTAATAAATAAATTTCTTTGGTTTCATTAAAATTAATAGTATCTGGTTGTGTGTAGGACTATGTTATAGTTAGCATTTGTATCCAGACCTGCTAAGATAAATCTCTGGTAATTTAAAGTATATTACTTGTTCACATTAATATGAAAAAATATGTATGTTCATACCATTTCTTCAGATAAGCTACCTAAGGAATTTTATCTCCAAAAAATTAATGGATTACTTTTCTGCAGAAATTCCATAAAATAGAAAAATAAATAGCAAAAATTAAGTTCTAGCTCTTTTCAGTTCAGATTTCAGTATTATAAAAGGGAGAAAATCAGCTTTTTTTTTTTTTTTCCTTAAGAAGGAAGAATTTTTGTAGAAAAGTTTACTACACTAACTGGGGTATTTCTCCAGTATTACAAAATCCCCCTCGAGCCAGGACAAGAACTTGCAGTTCCTCCCAGATCTTCCCACAACGTGATAAGTTGGCATAAAGGAGGTGCAAAATGCCACGGACCCTGTGAACATCACTGAGGTCCAAAAGCATATTTTTTGTTAGGAGAACAAAATGGGGTACACACCAAGACCACAACCCAAAATGTTATATTCTAGAGACAAATATTTTAATTTTTTTAAGAACCAGAAAGCAAAATTGTTAATTTTAAAAATTTTAGGCTCAAGATATTTCATCTGCTACAAGTGCTCAGAAGGTACATAAGTAAAGCATAGCCTTGAGTAGAAAATGTGCTTTAGAAATCTCTTTATAAAATACCTTAAATCTATTCTATCCATTACATTGGGAACTAAATAAATGATACAGCAGAGGTCTTCCTTCTATGTGCTTTAAATTAAATCTCTGGGATGTTTGAGACCTGCTATAGTTCACATGAACATCACAAACGTCTCTCTGGGTCAGGCTAAAAAAAATAGTTAAAAAAAAAAAATCTATCTACCTAGCTTAGCGGAGCCTGCTGAGAATTTAATTTTCATCACAGACTAAAGCCGTGTCTCCTAAAGAGTTCAAGTCACCTGCATACAAGCAAGCACACTTCAAGAAGGAAGATGATGTCAGTTGGACATCAACAGGTCAGTTGAAGAAGACAGCCCATCTTTTGAACTTCAGCAACACCCCCCACCAGAGTTCAGTACATTTTTACTGCTGGAGCTTTGTGTGTTTACATATAGAGTACTTATTTAAGATCTGGCTTACAAGGACTTCTCACAGGGCTTTGTCACCAAGGCCAGGATAGGGCACCCCCTCACTAACAACCTGTTAGAATAAATAGTTGCTAAGAAAAAAAAAATCATAACTAATGGCACTAGGAATAGCAAAAATCAATTTTTCTATAACCATAAAGATAATAGCCAAAGGATTTACTACTAGAAATGAGAAAACAAAATTTAATCTTTCTCTTCTTTCTACATGCAAGTAGAAAAAAGGGAATTTAAAGGTCAAGACAGTTGTTTTCTAAGACATCTTGGAAAAAAACTATTACAATTATTTCAGTGACAATATCTGGACCATTATGTATTTTCCTTTCTCCTCCGTCTAGTCATACGATTTGATCTTACTGTACTTTTTACACCAAAGCATCAATCACCATACTGTATGGGATCTTTCCCTTAAATTACGCATCCTGAGCTTTGAAGGGAAGCCACCACTCAAGAGACCCACCACAACCTCTTTGGGGATTTCTCCTCTGGGAAAGAGGTCGCTACTTGCAACTGCAGTAGAAGGTTAATTTGAAGGCTTTTGATTAAGAATAGCTGATGTTATTTCTATCATACTGGTGGCACCTAGAGGTCAGATCTCTGTAACTACAGCCAATCCGGCTTTGATGCTGCAAGCAACCCATAAACCAAGGTTAAGAGAGGAACTGTGGCACAGTTCAGCTGTCCAGCACTCGGGTTCAGGGCATCTCTTTATGAAATTAAGGGATACTCAAACAAGCCATGATATATAATTTCTCAAGGATATATTTGAGAGACTTCACAGTATAATCTACAGTGTCGCGTTTTCAAATGACCTCAAGTTCATTATCAACTGGGGCTGCCAACCTGGAAGTACTAAAAAAATACTTCCAATACCTTCTACCACAACAAAAAATGTCTCTTTTCCTGACACATATACAGAAACAGCCACATAATTAGGAATACAACAGTCACTTGGTACTATAGCAACTCATTTTTCTGTTCTGTCTTTTGTCAGTCTCTGTGTCTGTGCATCTCATGTCATTTGTAGCCACTGAAGCATTGCTGTATCCACAACGGACTGGTGGCTGGATTTCCCCACCCTGCTATGGCTATAATATTGCTAAAAGGTCTCTGAACCTGATGCATCAAGCAGAGAAGCAGAAGGTGCTGTTTCCCTTCAAGCAACCATTGTAAAGTAACTGAATAACTGCATCAAGACTACACAAAGTACGGCTCAGGTCGCACCTACAGATAAGTTGAGTCTCTCCAATTTTTATTTAGAGTAATCCTTCCAATGGTCCTGACCATACCCGATTTTGCTTTCAGGTGAGAGTCTGATTTTGGGATTTTTATGAAAACATCAGAGCTCAAACGCTCTCATTCACAAATGCAGGGGGAAAAAAAAGCACACTGTACACTTTAAATGTAATGGTGATTTATCAACACCTAATTAATCTTGTTTACAAAGTAATGCCTTCAAATGATCTTTCTGGAGAGTCTCTATGCAGCAGTATTTCATCCTCCTGCCTATACCCTCTGTTATTTCTCTCTCTAAATATTGATTGAATGGACACTAACTACTCAGACCCAGTGAAGTTAACACATTTTCAGAAGCAAAATTACACTTTCAGAAAAAGAAATCTTATATCCCAGCTATTTTTTTCCCCATTCCAAATTAAATACATTATGTGTACCACATAAAACAAGTTAATTTCAATTACATCCAGTTCCATTTGTATACTGAAACACTTCAAAAATAAATATATACAATTTTACTTAAAACAGGAAAGCAAAAGCTGAGGAATATTTCAGTTTGAGACCGTTTGTTAGTGAGCAAGCTACACTGATGCAACAACTGAATTTTAGGTCCCCAAAAGCAAATGCTTTCCTAAAGTATGGAAACTTAACAGAAGACAAAAGTAGAAACACTCACAGGACCTTCAAGAGGACTCCCCCTCTCAAAGGCAACTATTCCCAATGGGATCAGGATGGGATAAAGTTCTCATCTGCCTGCCTTTCTAGACCTGGGATTACTCAGAACATCGTTAGGTATCTAGTTCTTGAAACAGCTTTTCTGCATCATCTCAACCCCCCAACTTTTAACCTGTTGCCACTTGAGGTGTGGCCAGCATTCAATACAAGTATTTTTCCCATTTCAGTTTAACAGGAAAGAACCCCCTCCTGCCTTTTCAAGTTAAGCAAGGAAAGACAGGGGTTCTTAGCAGCAGCTGTCTGCACTTTCAGAGGCTGTGACAGCAGCCATCCATGAGGTGGAAGAAACAAGGAAAGGGAGGATGTAAAGCAAGTTTACCTTAGTTTCCAGATTTGTTTATAAAGCTACTGCTTAAAACTACACCTCAGTTCTTGCCTCCCCTCCTGTGTGTATAGAGTAGCAACTGCATCCTGAAGGTTAAGCTGGGAGAATTTTTTATTTCATTATTGTTTTCAAGATGTGAGGGGTGAAGGCCTGGATAAAGAAAAAAGTTTCTTTATTTAAAATACTTTAAAAGACAATATGCAAGGGTTCAGGGATTTTCCCACATAGTATTTTTCCTATTGAAAATTAAACTTTTGTTTATACTGAAAAAAATCTGATTACTTTTAAGGTAGCATAGAAGATAACACAAAAGGAGAGAAAAATGAAAAAGGAAGGCCTTAAAGTTTGTCCTCCTGTATCACAGTAGTACAGTTGTGAATTTGTCTGTTTGTGAAGACCTTTAAGGAAGGCACACCTAAAAGAAGCCAGATAAAGCCTTTCTGTTTGATATGGTTTTTGATACATCAGTGATAGCTACGCAAAATCACGGGGAGAGTCCTACAGAGCAGCACTGCCACTGCTTATGGGAAAAGCTAGAATGAAATCTGAAAACTCTTGCTGAAAGAACAGCATCTGTATCTGTGTTTGGATTCCGAGGACTGTCATTAAGGAGTATTAGATAGCAAGATGCTATGACTCCTCAGTTCTGAATGGGAGAAGAAAGGAAGCAATTACCTCCTAGCTTTAATATGGCAGGCTATGGAAAGAAAATTATATATTGTATTTCAAAAATAGACCCTGAAGTTCACAAGCACTGTCACAAAGAGAATTCAGAAGTTCAGGAAGGTTTTTAGCATATTTATAAGTAGCAACTGACATTCTTTTAGAAATATAAAGGTGGTTGCATATATTAGGTTTTTAATAGGGCAACAGCTTTGTGATCCATGTCATTATATGCTGTGAAATGCCACATCCAGTATCTGGCACTCTGATTCTTCCCAGACAACAGACATTTGTATGTCCTCTCTACTGGAATGCATACTGATTTTTTGTTCTTTGAGAGAAAACTTAAAAAGCTTATTGATAATGCTGAGCCAATTTAACCATTGTAATGAAATAGCTGAACAATACTCTCTTAAGGTACACACAATACAGAGGGGGCTACATTTATTCCATTACTTTCATTTTGTGGGCTACGTTGCAGCAGTAATTATTTTTCCCCTTAATTTCAGTATTTGTTTTAGAAAATTAAACTGGAAACAGTTATAAAGGAATACAATCTCTTCAAAGTCCCAGTGTTTGCATTTAATTCCCTTTCTACACCACCTCATTCCTCTCTTCCCCCCAATTTGTATCCTAATAAGCTGAAGATTATTCGTTCCCCATATGCCCACATGCCACCAAAACACTATTTCTCAAAACTCTGTCAAGAAGTTTAAGCTCCTAATAGAGATAAAAGCTTCAAATTTGTGCTACATTACAGGAATACCAAAAAAAATGGACCAAGAAAAAAGTGCATGTCCTGTGTTGCCTCACAGCAAGGAATTCCCTAACTTTCTTCATGCTGAAGTAGTGCAAACCTAAATTACAAATCTTAAAAATGACCAGGAAAATAGGAGGTCTTACGACCAATTATTAAAAAACACACCTCAGTTTTTACATCAACGAACATATGCAAAAGGCAGACAA
Organism: Chloroceryle aenea; assembly: GCA_013399075.1. Classification (NCBI taxonomy): domain Eukaryota; kingdom Metazoa; phylum Chordata; class Aves; order Coraciiformes; family Cerylidae; genus Chloroceryle; species Chloroceryle aenea. The sequence goes on from VWZY01013151.1 coordinate 581,783, forward strand.
TGCTAAGATCAAATAAACCACAGATACATCTTGAAAGATTAAGTTTATTACATTTGTAGTACTTATTATGACTGAGGAACTATGTCTGAGTAACCTCAGGGGACGTAAATGATCCGATGAAGCCCAAAGGGGATGCTGAAGATTTTCAGCAATTATGAATTCATCTGGTCTACGTGTCCACTGCCAGGAGCTGCCAGAGCTACCTATTTGTATAAATTAGGTCCCTCAAGTCAGAAAGCTGCTCCAAATTAGTAGTGAGAAGGGCAAATTATGATTTTTAATATTCCTGCACTTCAGTGACCAGTGAGCATCTTTACTGTGGGTTTCCCTCTGTATCAGGGAGAAAGAGAGAAATCAGGGTGGTGGGTAAGGGGGGGAGGGATGGAGGGGGAGGGCAAAGGTTTCCACATCTGCCTCTCCTCACTGCCATGTGTTCAGGAATGGATTGATTCCCTGAGGATGTCTTAAGACATCTTCAAGCATTTACTTTCTCTGCATACCAGAAAGGTCACTTCTGATCCAAGCTCTTGCTAAATGGAGAAAAGTAACGTTGGACCTGCTAAACATAGCCATAAACAGCCAAATATGCAGTATTTCTGGACATTTAAAACATTAACTTGTGTGCTCAAATTAAAATGGGCCAGCACTTCAGAACAGGAAACTATTTCCTCTCGACTCTCTCAGAAGTTTGGATGCCTTCCCAGAAATCTGAAGACTGGCGCAGGGCTTAGCAGTGTGCTTGCAAGACAGCTGCATCTGGATACAGCCCTTCATGGGAATGCACAGGACAAACCAAGGAAGACAGGTTGAGCAGATGTAACAAACTGAGGTGCTGCCAGGTCCAGAAAGTGATCCGCATTAATCAGAAGCTCCAAAGAAATTTCACTCAGTGCGGCAGCACAATACGCAGCCCATTTGGAAAGCTAACTTTAGTTATGCCAAGAGATCTCACGGACACCCACGATCACTCACACAGTTTGGTACCAGGCAGTTCAAGCTGCCTCCTCTTCGTCTTCTGGGAGCGAATGGCTACAACTCGATGGTTTTCCCACATGATGACCAGCTCTTTATGCAAAAAAGACAACAGAAGCAGAGAAGAAACTAAAAGAAACTAACTTGACAACTAAAGGGAATACCAACAAAATTGTAACAGGCTTTCTCTAACACGAGTGGGGAGGTGTGTCTTAAAACATTAATAAAACAACCCTAAATTGAATCCACATTTGCAGTTTTAACCCACATACTACTACATACGAATTAGGTATTCACCAAAATAGCTGCTGTTGCTATTTAATGCATTTTCTTTCTCAAGTGAAGTAGTACTGCTATGGACATACATCCTTAATAAACCTGGAAATTAATTTCAACCCTCACATTAATTGCAATTAGTGTCAAACTTTCATACTGCCAAATTACCTCAACACATAATGGTCTTTCAAACACAATGAGAAAAACAATTTCTATCAGAAGCAATTTTATACTGCTAGCTAAATCTCAGTCAGAAATAGCACAGCCACCACAGACCCTGCCATGGGCTAAAGGGATACTGTAGCCACGCTATCTTGAATTTCTATGATTAGTTTTCTTGCCATGTGCAGTATCTGTTAGATAATCTTACCTATTTCTTGCACCCGTGTGAATAGAAACTTCAAGTAAGTGGCAATTTTACATGTCTAATACATGAAACAGAAGATTATTATTGTTTAAAACAAAAACAGTCATCAAAAAAGTGCACAAGCATGTATTCTGGATGCTATTCAACAGAAGAGATATGAAGAGCCCAAAGATGATAAAGTGAGGGTAAGAAGTGGAAATTGATTGACATGTAATATTTTAGTATTTATTATCCTTAAACCTAAATACACATCTTTAGAAACTAATTAATAGATGCTGTAGCAGCTGTATTTTTATATTTACTCAACCTGATGCCTTATCTGGTTCAGTTTGGAAATATTAGCCTGGCCAGCTATGCATAATTCCTTGTTTCATTAAAGGAGATGCGTGGGCAGTAACGGCTTCCCAGAACTGCACACAGCATGAAAGGAGAGGCAAAGGACAGGAACACTGTGGGTGGAAAAAGGCAGGAAAAAAAGAGTTCCTTTAGAAAACCTGTATGGACAGAACAGGCACTAGACAGTAGAGGGGTTTTTTTGCTAGCTTGGTATTTTGACTGGATTCAGAGGAGAAGCAAAAGAAGGAAAAGGCTGCAAGGCCACAAGAAACTGATGGTAAGAATTCAGTCTGAAATTTCACTGACAGAGAACCGCAGGAGAAACACAAGAGGGAATGTAGCACTGCTGCAAATATGTTAAAATTGCAAACATTCTTGCCAGCTGCTGCTGTTATCATGAAAAGTAATCTTGTATTAGGGTTTATTAATAGCAACATGCTTTGGAAGAGACTGCCATTTGTACTTGCAGAACAGTGTATCATGCACATTGAGTTAGAGTAACAAAATCTTAACTGCTTAACTGTAAGTCTACCTAGACACAGGGTAAGTAGGAAAAAAAATGGTGCTAGAAACATACCAAAAATACCTCTGTAACGCCTCCTCTGCTGTTCTTTTTCCATTTTCAGAAAGCAAAATTCTTTAGAGATTGTATCCTTAGAGCACTCCAGTGTCACCTACAGACTCCTGGCCTCTGAGCCAAGGAATAAGTTTCTGTTCCTTGCAGCTGACAGCACATTATGTTTCTATCCTATTTTGTCTTCTGTCTTTCATCTCTACGAGCAGCTCTCTGTGCAGGGTTAATTTTGCATGCAGCACCTAGGACAATATTACTATAATCCAAACAGTAACATCTTTAAATAAAAGTACGATTTTTAGACCCATGTCTGTGTATATAAATGGGGGCATCTAAACCATGAGGAAAGATAGCCCATAATATCATGTAGGAGTAGTCTGCTGAACCTCTTACCTTCATTATACACTAGCTACATTAGAAACTGAAATACACACCGACTACAGAAGCTGCCATAAAATGCAATTTTAGCAATTCCCCAGGAAGGTAGACACAGTAAAATATCTGGCCTCACATTTGCATGTATTTACATATTTTACAGATTCCTAAAAAAGTCCTTTACCTGCCAGAGTCTTCTACATACAAGTTGACTCTTTTTCACAATTTACAAATAAAATTCTATCTGCTCACTTGCATATGGAAAGCAATGCAGTATACAAGCTTAATAAACCATCTGAAATAATGAAGCATCTGAAGCAGCATGCTTTACTAATTACAACACAAAACATTAGCTGTCTTGGCTACATTATTACACTAGTCCTTGTAAAACAAAAACACTTTCCTAGCTCACAAAGAACTTTCATACCGTATTTACCAAGTGGGATGAGTTCCTTGATACAAAGAATAAAATATTTAGGTTAAGGAAGTATTGCTAAACTCAGATTAAGGGAAGAACATATACAGAATAATAATATTTAGACTTTTAGTATCACTTATGCATTTTAACTCATTCTTCTTCTCCCTTTATCTGCCAGTTTAGGGTCAGTGGATCTTTAGTGGTCTTGCAATGTGTTGAATATCTTCGACAAAACCGAAACACAGCACACGCAAATCTTACAATGTTTTGGCTACTACTTCAGAATGATACAGGACCAGCAAAGCTATTAAAGACAGATTTACTGGTCTGCCTTCTTGCAGAGGATTGACACTTTGGCATGACATGCAGCCAGCACTTCTCTTTCAAAAACTTTTAACGTGCTGCACACAGAGAAATGGAGTACAATTTGTAATGGTTGTTCTTTAAATTCAGATGATAATGACTTCACAGATTGCATCTTCTACTATTAAAACTGCATCCATTTTTCTGAAGAGTGATCACACTGCACGTGACAACACAAATGATCTGCAACCACCGTTTTAAGGAACACACCAAAACGTACAGACTTCCTTGACTAAAAATAAAGAAAGGGAAAAGTCATGTCAAAATCAGGGTTGCTTTCTTGTCTTTTCAAACAACTGAGTAACTTCATACCAAATGTGGGTAGCTCTTAGATACTGCTAGTGTCCCTATGTAAAACTCTATTTTCAAAAAATTTCATCATGAAACAAAGACAAGTTAGTGTACCAGGAGCGGGAAAAGAGGGCAAAGGGAGAAAGAGGACAAAGAGGCCCACTTTTAACAGAGGATTAATATCAAAGAGAAGCTGTGAGGAAAGGGCAGAATTAGCTGTCCAAAACTGGGTGAAGGGTGAGTGAGGCAGAGCTGGCCAGGGATTCAGAGTTTTCAAGAAAAACACAAGCCAACCAGTGAAACTTGGAGTGAGCTGGGATCTTCACTCTGAGGAGTGGAGCTGTTTAATGCGGTAAAACCGTCATTCCCTGATAGTACCAGTTCATCCCATAAGGAACGACAAGCAGCTGCAGTAAGTGGCAGAAAGCAAGATGCTAATGCTACAATCCTGCTTAGGACTTGTCTGAGTGTTGTCCTAGTTCAGTCTGACTCCCGCTCAAAACCTGGGGATTGTCAGAACAAAGATTGCCAGCTAAAATGAATTTGTCACCTTTGTGTTTCTGTATTAAGAGACAGTCATGAAACAACAGCATTTTTTTCCTCACAAAGGGTCTTTTCCCCATACCTGGAAAATATCTGTTCAGGAAATTAAAACGGCTTCATTTGTTGTAGAAGGACAAGTGTTTACTTAGCGATACAAAGGACTGCAAAACGAGAAAAAGGAGATTCATGGTTAGGGCAATTAGGTTTGAAAGCAATAAATGAAGTATGTAATGACACATTTCATGAGATCCCCTCCAGCATTACCCATCGGCAAAGAGGCAGTTGGGTTTATGGCATCACTGCTGTCTCCCATTCCCTCCTTTCTTCTGCTGGATGCTATAACCTCCACAGCTCGAGACAATAAAGGAGACAGACTTTAGGCAGGTAAAGAGCTTTCACAAAGTCAATCCAGCATATTTGAATAGCTCAACGTGAATAACAATAAAGGCTTCTAAAGACATCTGAACAATTGGGCACTAAGGAGAAAAACTGCGGAGGCACCCTTCCTTCTGACACCTCCCGAAGGGAAGAGACTGACTGAGGAATCATCACAACGCGCTTTTAGCATCTGCACCCGCACATCAAGTCTCTAACAGACACCACTGCTCACTGCATGCAAAGTGGAAGCTTTAAATGCATTGAAGCCACAAAGAAAAACATTTTAGCTAAATATATAAATGAGTTTCCGATTGCTGCTTTTATCTTGGCCAAAAATAGGTAGAATGATTTAAATATAAAAGTGTTTGTCAAAGAGGCAGGATGGTTGGTGACAGAGGATCACTGAATATTCTCCAAAAGTGGTCTCTCAAGAGTGCTATGAGATGTGTTGCAGTGGAGTTTAGGAGAAAAAAAACAACCAAGCAAAACAAACAACAACAAAAAACACCAACCAGCCCCCAAACCACGAGGAAGTTGTCAGAGTTTGTCCAAGTATTTTTGGCCCATGCAGCAGGTTGGGCCAGAGATGCACAGTTTGGCTAGCAATTTTCTTTTTTTCCAAGGGACACAGGGAACAGCTGTTTGAACAGCAAACTAAGTTCTCCCTCCTACAAATGTCTATCTTAAGCCCAGAGCTTCTGTAACACCCCACAGCAGGGGAGGGGCAGCCAGAAGCACATTTCTGCCTGTGTCTAGTTCCACGGATCCATAAACACCGGTTCTGTCTGAGCGTATCCATGGTTTCGAGGTTGAAAAAGGACCACAGGCCTCTGCAGCTAAGTGAGGTTGAACCATCCCACCTTGACTTGACATTAGAGGACATGTCCACTTCTTTTCCCACTTCTGTGATTTCTATTATATTCCCTCTCAAGGACAGTAGAGCAGCAACTGGTTTGCAAGCAAAATGAACAAGATAATTGCAGAATGAAGGAAACCAAGAAGAGCAAAGAAGATAATTTTTTAGACTGCTTCTGCTCCACATTAAGAAAATAAGTAACATACTGCTATTTTTCCAAGGTTATCACCTCACACAGGAAGAACTTTTATTCCCCTTGAGAGAGATGAAGTGCATGGGAAAAGCAGATTCGGAGTGGAGATACTGCACATACTTAAAAAAAAAAAGGGGAGAGGAAACAGTTCCTTATTCAAGATTATTTATCTTCTAGGAGTTACCCTCTAGGCAGAGTGTTATGCAAAACTTAGTCTTGCTCATTTCTGTAACTTCTCAATATTTCTTTCTTTCCACTCAAAACCATCTGCCTTTTCAGTTCAATTTCCTTCTGCTGGACCTCTGAAGTACCCCTCTTTCATTCCAAAACCAAAACTACAAAAATAATAAAAGCAAGAAAAGAAAAGAATCACAAGTTTAACAATGAAGAGTAAAACCTGTTGTTTTAATACAGAAATGAAGGGATAAAGAAACAAGTCCAAATAAGTGAAGTTGTTCACACATAAGGCACGCAAATATTTCAAATAAAATATTAGCATTTTGGTCAAACAGAGGAAGGAAAAGGAACTGAAGACTCATTCCAAGTGCTCTGCTGTAGGAACAGATGGACCAATACCATATTCAAGACCAGTGGGTGCTCTTATGTGTAAAAAAACCCACTGGGTTTATATAAATCAATGCATAAAAGCTTTATCCTATATTATCCTATATATCCTATAATATCCTATGACTAATTTAACACCTAACACACAAGTCCATCCTACAGGGGGAAGCATTTCACTGAGGAATTGCAAAAATTTGGTTGGATACATTTTAAAGGTGAAACATAGAAGGAAACTCTTCACATAGAACGGTGAAACAGAACCTTTGGTGTTTCTGAGAGTATGGGCACTGAAAATGGATATAGGTATTGCCTGGATTTCTCTAGCTCGGAATACCCCACAGGGTGCACAATGAAACCCCTGCTTTCTAACAGTTCAGTGCTACTTCAAGCCACTTGAAATGAGGGAATGCTGCAAGTGAATGTCACTTTCACAAATTCTCCAGCTTCTTCACAAAAACATATATTTGACATGATGAAATTGTTATACAGCAACCTCCAAGAGCAACAAGTACTGGAGTTTTAAGGAAAACCAGAAAACTACAGAGGGAAGAATCTATTTTTCAAGTAAAGCTTCTTAAATAGTTATGAGTAACAGTTTAGAAGGAAAACCACTTCCACTGCTAGTGTTTTAAGAGCAGTCTAAGGGAAAAATATAATTAAGTGACCAATTTCTTGTCAACTGTCAGTATGTAACACAGCAACCAAACTAGGGCACTTGATTTTGGAAGAAGGTGACAGCGCGACTGTCGCCTCCGTCAGTTCAGCGGTCAGCTGCAGCCACACCGCCCCGAGGAGCTAAAGGATAGCTGATACCTGAAGAATGTACCCCACTTGAAAGGTATTCATTGCTCCTTCACATTATCCCACAAAGTCCACTTGAGTGACTACAAGAGATGCACGAATAGCTAGAGGACCGTGGCTATGTCCACGTTTGAGAACGCTGCATCCATGTTTTCAGCGATGGCTTTGACGGAATACGTATGTTTGTTGTATAAGCACAGGACATAGCTCGGAAAGTACTGAAGCCATTCTCAAGTGCTATGCAAAGAATGCTAAGCAATACTATTTTTAACTGGATTCAGATTAGTAGTATTGCAGACAAGTGTTTCTAACTAGATGAGCAAACTGAGAAAATGCATAAGGGCAAGCTGTTAAGTCCTGTGACCCTTTATAGTGGGCTTCTTGCTAGAAGCCCAGTACAGCTAATGCAGAGGATGCAGAAGCTATGAACAGTCAGCTCTCGTAACGGAAGTATCTGTACTCCCAAGGATCACAGTACGCATTTTAAAGATGTTTTACTTGGTTTAATGTACAATTAAGGACGGGAAGAAAGGAGTTCAAACAAGGAGAAGGTTGACAATCTTAAATCAGGCCAGTGTGTGAATGGCCCAATCATATACTTGCCAGAAAACAAGTTGGTATTGACATATCAACTCAACAACCTAGAAGCAAACTATAGCTCCTGCTCTTAAAGCACATCAAGTTTAAGTCTGAACATTAAATGCTAAATAATTCAATGCATTACCTGCTAAATAGAAAGTAGACATTTTAAAAAACCACAGATCTAAGAGTTGTGTATTGGTGAAGACAGTGTCAGAATTCATATTTTACATAAAAATACCTTTTCAGTTCTTGCTATGTTCAATAAAATTATAAATCTACAAAACAAAAAGCATTGATTCTCTCATCTGTTGATGAGAGAAAAACTAGGTTTGGGGGGGGAGGGCAGGGGGTGTTTGAGGTTTTTTTTGTTTGATATGCAGAAATGAAAATGCAGGTCTTGTATGCAAACTATGTCTGTTAGCATGGAAGGAACCCAATATGGTCATCGTTAGGAGTGACAGGCAGGCTTTGAGGGTTGCAAGGCATGAGACTAAAGGCGGAGCTCTCAGCAGCCATCAGAATTAGTTTCAAAAGAGAAGATAAACAGATTGATGATAGCTTAGCTGGTAAAACATAACATTTACAGCACCTCATTTGCTTCTTAGTCCAAATGCTAAAAGAAAAATAGATGCTGAACAGCTTCTTAAACCCTCCAAGACCTAAAAGCTCTGAGTCATTCAGCTGACTGCTCGAACATGGTGTAGGACAGGACAACTGAGATAGATCGTGGTCATTTGGGAACAATGCAAAGCCTTCAGAGAACTGCTTTCAAAATGGTTTTTTCCTATTTGTGATATAGATGCATGACCACACTTCTCATTACAGAATATACACACATAAACCATCAGAATTAAAGTTCCAACAATATAATGTATTAATACAGCCACAGACTTGGGAAATATATCTGCTAAATTTATCTCCTATGCTGTATCCTACCCTTTACCCAAAGGAATGGAAACTATCACAACATATTACAAATCCTGACTTCAAGCAAACAGTGCTGACATCCTAAGAAATTTGAAAGCATATATATTAAAACAGAGGGTTCCTTTATCACTTTCACCCTTATAAAGTGCTCCTGTTCAGTGTTCAAACACATACGTGTATCTAATTTCAGAGAAAAAAAAACGATTCACTATTAAACAGTCATGGGTATAAATGCTCCAATTTTTGCATTGCTGCAGTTTGATTTTATGTTTCTAGCTTTCAATACATGCCCTGTACCTTTCCACACATAAGAAACGGTCTCAGACATCCAAAGCAACACACTACAAAGAAATCAAGCTGATTTGGGTGGTCTCTTTTTTTTTTCCCTGTAATTTAACGAAGTTTACCAAAAGGAATATGTTGATATTCAGGGAAAGCCAGCACATTTACAAAAGCTGAGCTATATTTTAAAACTTGCATCAATAAATGGAAATCATATTTATTTAGTAGCAATAGAAAACTCAAAGTAGTGTTGGGAAAATTCATTCTGAAGAACAAATTTATTTATAATTTTACTGAAAAAAAAAGTTCCAACGAATAATAAAGAAGAAAACCTAATTATACTTTAGAGAATACGAGCTCAGCAGTATGCAAACTAACAAAATCATGTAAGTTGCTTTGAAAATACTCAATTTTAATTGAAAACTGTATATTCCAGAGAGAACAGTATTTAAAATACTTTTTTAACCCGTATAACATGCTGTAAGAGTCACTCAATTCATATAGCTCCTGAAGCTGTAGCATAAGACTCGTGATAGTTTGTCAGGCTAGGATTGTCTATATATAAACTATATTGCAACCTCCACATAGTAACATGCTATTTTTATTTTCTGTAACAGTAAAAACGTTACATCCGCTACCGAGTCACCAAAGTATTAAAATCCTATTTTAAAAGTTCTTACTAGAAACATTTAAATATTAAACATACGTAAATTCTCTATTTCAATACCCAACAAGTCACATGTGCCAATACAATTCAGAACTACACACAATGGATTTTACTCCAAACATCACCTAAAAGAGTGAGTAAAAGCAAAATGCATGTTTCTGAATGCACCTATTTTGTACAGCATTTGTTTTCAGTTACATGGTTTACAGCTGTAAAGGAAACTTTGGCATGCCCCTTTAGATGAGTAATAGCCAAGACAACACGTACAGATTTTAATTAAATTAAAGCACCAGAATTATTGACATAAATTACCCGAGGGCTCCTCTACGGCACCCTGAGTGAATAGATAATACAGATAGAAGTATTTCCTCGTGGAATGAATGCACCATGACAAAGCACTAAGCTACAAGCCAAGTGATCAAAACTCAGGTTTTCAAGACTTTTCCACTTACCCGCCTACGGCAGAAGGGCAGGCCCTGGGCAATGATGCTGATGCTAAATATCTTCATCACAGCTTGGTGTGGTAGAGGCTCTTTGGCACTTTTAAGGTCAACAGGAACCAAACCATGGTTGATGGCAGTTTTCCCAGGTTTGGACATTTTATTGTTCTTACTTTGTCAAGTCTACTAATAATGCAAGAACGTCGCAAAAAAAACCTTTGCTTCTAAAGTTGCATGATTTATTTTTTTTAATTTTTTTTAAGAAGTTTCAGACTGGTGATTCAGCTCTGCGCAGCCTGCTGCCTTTGTCTCTCAACCTTCTCCTGCCAAGTGTCCTGACCTGTCTGCTGCTCAGTGAAGTGCAAGCTATCCTAGTATAGACAGGAATTAAACTACGGAGGGGCAGGCAGACTGCTCCTGCCAGTCAAACAGCTGGTGGACCTCCCCTGCAATGTCAGAAGAGCCCTTCTCCAAAAAGGGATTCACTGACTGAAAAAGAAGAAGAAAATCATGACTGCCCGGAGTTTTATTAGCTACAACTGCTTAAGCCTGCTCTTAGAAAGAAATATTTTAAGTTTGCTTTGGGGTTTTTTTATGAGTTAGTGTCATGCTTTCTTCCAAAGAAGAATCCAAGGAGATTGCAACCTTCAGACAGTAACAGGGTTACTGCAGGATCAACTCCACCACTTTCTGGGCAGACAACTTTTGGACAGCTAGTCACTAAAAAAAACCTGACCTAGACTTCGCTGTTTCTTAACCACCATCTCCACAAACATAACATATTGCTAAATCCAAAAGTTAAAAAAGGAAACAAAAATTGAAAAAAAAAAAAGTTGAAAAAAAGGTGGAAGTCCCCTAAAATGAAGATAATGGCTCAGAACTTGCTCTAATAGAACTAGAGACCACCATTGTATTTTCTCCTACACCTTTATTTTTAGCACATCTTTCTGGCCCTCCTCACTTACATATAAATACTCCAGCCTGCACCTCCTCTCCTTTCCCTGCTGCCATAGGGAGAGCAGATTCGTGGGGCTTTGGCTCTAGGATGTAATGGTACTGGAACAGTCTTCCCTTTTCTGGCCATCACAGGCTTGGGTACCGGTTTGCTCAGGACTATCCATCAGATAGATGGAAAGAGCTCTTCCTCTGAGAACAGCATCCCCTCAAGGATATGGGGAGAGGTCTGCCTGCCCATGGCAACAAACCTGACCGAGGGCCATTTTCCTGGCAAAACATTCTTACTCCAGGGAACGAGGGTAGAACAGCAAGGCATGAGTCAGATTACTCACAATTTGCTTCCATTTTAAATAATTTCTTGATCAAATTAGCTTTCCTACAATGCCTCTACATTCCCCAAATCCCCTTCTGATCCCCTTATTCAGACACGTCTCTTAAAAAGTATATTCAAATGCTGAAATCCTTTTGAGCAAAACTAAGTAGAAAGAGACAAAAGCCGGTGAAAATGTCTTGTGAAATTGCTGATAGGAGACACAGAAAGCCATCAAAGCCCTTGTATGAACCGAGTCAGTTCACAATCCAAAACACAGGGAAGAAATGACCATTAAGAAATCTCCCAAGTCCCTTTATGCACAACCCAGCAAAGATAATTAACTGTATAATTATGCGAGGGCAAAAGAGGGAGTGTAGTTATGCTTTAATGCTTGAAGCACAACGCGAACCTGACAAAAGCCAACATTAAAATATGCCTGTATTAGCATCTCCACTTAGCCTTTTTTTCCCCCCTTCAAAAGGCTGAGCTTTAAGCACAGCTCACTCACGTGTAGATGGCCTCCCCTTAGGAAACATTTGGTTACAGAATGCTATTAAAAAACCCCAAACAAAAATCCTATCAAAATCCTTAATGTTTCGATGGGTATAAAAGCAGAATTCACTTAGGACAAAATATCTTTCTCAAACAAACAAACAAAAAAATCATTCCTTTAGAGGTGTTGCCTACAGAAATAGTGATAGAATGCTGGGCAGCACAGTATTTTCATACACTTTTTTGATTGTTTTCTATCATTGTATCATTCAAACACCATTCTAAAGCACATTTAGACAAACATTTTCTTTTAAGAGAGTCTTTTCATTTACTTTTTTGTACTTCATCCTATAAACTCTAAAAAGGAGTTTACTGTAGGCCTGTGCTCAACAGCTATATCATTAGATCACCATTTATAGCTTAATTCTAAAGTACTTCATGTGTTTTACAACAAATATTAGGCTTTCACTCGGCTGGAAGACTTTGGAAAGGTAGTTTGGGATGTCAGTGTCACTCAAATAAGAAACCTGAAGTACTCCAAAGAGAGCTAAAGAGTAACCTTTTGTTTCTACTTTGAGTTACTGAAGTGAAGAATAGAGGCAAACACCCCAACTCACCTATCCCTCTTGATTTATCATTCAAAAAGCAGCAGGTCAAAGTTTTCCATTTTCGATGTACCAGGCCCTGTCTCAATCATTCCAACACAGTGGAAAGTTTACTAAAATGTATTTATATTAATATATTTTGAGCTCTGATTAGTATGTATGTAACACAAGATGAGCTACAGTATTTCAGACAAACCAAACTTCAGATTCTCTTTTCATAAATACTTGATATTTCATCCAACTGCAAACAGAAGTGTCTCTGTGTGCACGGCAACAGAAACTGCTGAAATAAACTCAGTTTTAAAAGATTATTTCAAAGATTATTGCACAGTTGCTGAAAGGAGAATATGACAGTGTGACAGATAACTATTTTAGTACCAGTTGTTATTCGATTATATTAAAGCCTAGTATCTTACAACTTTACAGGCTTACATCTCCATTAAAAAAAGAAAAAATATTAGTTCATAGCCAACTTGCAAACCAGAAATACAGCTTGGCTCATTTACAGATTTACATTAAACTGGGAGCAGACAAAACCGAAAGTGCCTTCTCCAAGCACTGCTCACAGCACAAGTCTCCAGTCACAGGTTATTCTTAACCTTCTGAAAAGGCAAAACTCCAACTGTCAGCCCTTCTGACAATGTATCGGAGATAAAAGTCCCAACAGTCTATTAGCTTTTCCTCTGGAACTTCCAAACTATTGTAGAGTAATTCCGTGGGGACACACTCCTAGCTGTAAAGAAGTATCATGCTCACGTTCAGTGTATTCCCCTTTCTAAGTGGATAAAGCCAACGTAAAATAAGGCTACTTTTGTCCTATGTAAAATCACAGTGTTAGAATTCACACTTTACCATAGAAATAAGGAAAACCTTCAGCTTTTATCTCTGTCTATCCCCCACCCCTCTATCATTGTCTCCCAGAAAAAACACTTGCACTAGCAGATCTCGTTGGCCCAATTTTATTTCTATGTATCATCACTTCTTTTTAGTCTTAGATTTGCAGCACATTACTGACTGTAGGTATTACTGACCTACAGTAATGTTTAAAGACCTCAGACTATGCTGGACAGCTTTAAACAATTAATAAGTGAAAGTCCTTAGCCTGAAAATACAACACAGTCTAATTTAAGCAGTAAGAGGGTGTAACAGCATGACAAAAGTGGAGAGAGTTGGCAGTCTTAGAAGTGTCAGGAATATATTGCATATAGTAGCTATAACTTATTTTTGTATTTATTACACATATAATTCTAATTTAAGCTCTAAATGTAAAGTTTCAAGAGTCACTCTGTTGCTTTCGTCTTTAGAAGTATTTTTATATTATACATGGTGAGAGGACACAAAATTTACAGAAGTGAAACTGAAAATATGAGCTTTAACACTTTATAATACATTTCTCTAACATCCTGTTTCTAGATCAAGTGGGGCTGATTTCCAGTAATGCTTTTAAGTGCCTCCCTCTCATTTTAATCAGAAGGCCACAACTGATATTGGATCACTTTATTTAGATGCATAAAATTGTCTGAAAACTTGAGTTTGAAAATATCGAGAAGTCTTTATAAAATGGAAGCATGTAGTAACCAGCAATAATTTTTATACTTTCCAGTCAGAGTAATTCAAAGTGATCCTATAGCAGAGCTTTTTATGAGCTGTTTATGAGAAAGCAAATGTTACCAGAAGGCAAATGCTATAAAATTAACTGGCTCATTCAGCATACTTAATTCAGGAAGGCCATGGTTTTAAGACCTAGACCTCAGAATTTATCCCAATAACAAAAAACTTAAACTTTACAAAATCTTCTCTTAGAGTGAACAATTGTTTTGCATATTAACATTACTAAAAGATAAAAATTAAAACAATATTCATGGACTTTTAATATGGTGATGGAACAGTACAAGACCTAGCAAAACCTAAATGAAGTATCTGCAAATCCAGAAAGATTAAAATGCAGCAAGCAGAACCTCAGGCAGTTTTTCCAGAGTTCTTAACATCAGTGAGCAGCTGCCCTCAGATGGATAAAGCAGAGCACTGCAACGTTTTTGAAGCCACCTTCTCAAAATAACAGTAGCATAATAATCCTTTGAATATATTTTATAATATACTACTTAAATAACACTTTTGGTAAGGTCTGCATAGCTGTTAATATATAGAATGCACTTTAATTTACATTATGGATAAGTCTTATTGTTCTCTTGATATTCATGCTGGTCCCTGCCCATACACATGAAGAGTGGGAATTCTGGTGTTGGTAAAGCAAGGTGGTGTGCTCTTGTATAGCCACTGTGGTCCCAAGCCTATTGGAGGCATTTCTAATACCAGTATAAAATAGTTCCCAGGTGATACATTGAACATCAGCTTGCTTTGTGCAGGCAAACTAATAAGCTGTAGAGAAAAAAAGGCACTGATGTACAAAACTACCTGTAACTGTATTAGTGGAGCTACACAAATCCCCCCAGCACTACTCTAAAGAGTCTCTGTCGTATCTAAATTTACCCAATACAAAAATCTGCACGTGTAAGAAAACACAAGAACCCAGACCCCTGAAAAGGCTAGGGAGAAAATCAACAGCGAGGATCATTTTGGTCTCACAAGATCAGTTTCCTAGAGAAACATATACTTGGATAGCATGGAAAAGGGACAAACCTACCAGCAAAACATGCAAACTGATGGCTCTGTACTTCATGGGGGAAAAAAAAGAATAAATCAAGTGTAGACCTCTTGTACCATCAGCAATAGAATGGACAAAGCCTGGCTCCAGGTGATATTGTCATGCCAGCTTTTATGAACTGTCCAGCCACAG
Organism: Chloroceryle aenea; assembly: GCA_013399075.1. Classification (NCBI taxonomy): domain Eukaryota; kingdom Metazoa; phylum Chordata; class Aves; order Coraciiformes; family Cerylidae; genus Chloroceryle; species Chloroceryle aenea. Next base: position 597,152 of record VWZY01013151.1, read on the forward strand.
CAAAGCTTCATTTCAGGCTTATGCCTTACTATGAGTTTTGACTAAGAAATGGTTTCTATGGTGTGAACTTAAACTGAGGCTGCTTACATAGACAGAGCAAAATCCAGTTCCACAAGGATTCAGTGGTGTCTAACCAGCTGATGGTCACTCTGTAGACTTCTACCTCAGCAAATGCATTAATAAATCTCTCCCCTTCCTACCTACCACCTAATTGTCCTGAAAACTTGTGGAATCTTCATGTCTCTGTCAAATTTGCTAAACATTTGTGAAGAGATGTGTAAGGTCTGAAAAGGAAGCCAGACAACAACAGGCAAATGTGTCAACTTCACAGGCTTTTTTCTTTAGCAACAAAGAATACGGATTGAAGAACCACCCAGATTTTCTTAAGTTGGACTCACTCAGTGGTATTTCCTGGTTATAATTCTGGCTCTAGAATCATATGGAGGTTGGTATCTAATACAAAAAAAACTACTTCAAAGCTTTTGCCATGAATGCAAGAAGAGGAGACCTTCCACAGATGCTGGTGGAAGATGGTACAACTTATATGATACACCTATACTGAAAAAAAAATTATAAAGGCTCAAACAGAGAGATGGATGACAGTAAAGCTGTCTGGCAAAATACTTCACATTTCACAAGATAGCATTCCCCAGCAATCACTACTAGAGGCCAAGGAAAATATGAAATATCAAGTATATGAACAAAGGGGAAATCATCAGATAAACAGATCTGCTAGACATTTTTCAAGCCCATATGCATGCTCCTATCTGTTTGAGCAGGCTGGTATCCAAGCGTGAGTGCACAGAGAAATGAAGCCATACTCAAATTCTATCCACTATGATCTGATACTCCTGTATAGCATCTAACTACTCCAGCCTTGCCTGCTGGGGAACCCAAGCAGTAGGTCAGACAAACCATAGCATGGGTTCACTAGTTTCAATTTCTAATTGTGACCAGCAATGCATGTGATTTTGAGTGACCATCAATAAAACACAACAGATCTTCACTGAATTTGGCCGATCCCTCAGATGATCTTTGCAGCTGAAACAAGACAAACAAGTCAGCTGGAGATTCTAGCAGCAAAAAAGAGAGGAGTAGCACCTCTCCACCTTGCTCTGGCCATTTCATTCCAAACTCTTCCTTGAACTGGCTGCAGAACACGTCAGGCTTGTGAGCTCTGAAATTACTCCAGTAAGTTGGATACCAGAAAATCCTAACTTTTTGCTGTTGCCAAGTTATTTTCTACTACATTAGCAAATGTAAACAGCTCAGAAAGCAGCCAGATGCATGATGAGACAAACACATGACAAACAGGAAAAGTGTTTGGAAGTGGAGAGGAGTCAAGATCTCCATCTTTGGGCAACAACAAGCTATCACACCACCTCTGTTTGTCCGTGGATCCCTTAGCATGAAAAACTGCTCCTGCAGAGACGTCAATGATAAAAGCTTCCTAAGCATCTCAACAAAGCTAGAACTTCATCTCAAAAGAAAGGGATGGGAGCATGCAGGTACATGCAGCAGTTGGTGTGGGATGTGGCCCCAGTTCCAATGGTAGTAGAGCAAAAGAGCATTTGACAAACTCCAAGGAACCATTTGCACAAGGCAGCTTTTTGTAAAGTCACGCTGTTTATGAAACATCTAGACTCTAATAAACTGCCCATTGGCAAGACTACAGAATGTCCATACTGGTGATGCTAACATATAATTAACACATCTATTTAACCATGCACAAGAAATACAAAAATCATTCCTACCACATTTGGCCATTCCTGTAAGTGTACATAATCATCTGTAACCACAGACCTGTGTTATTTGACGTTACTCCCCAGGCCTCCCAACTTTATTTACCGTATTATGGGGTCTTGCTGTCATTGTCACTTTTGTTTTCATCTTTCAAGCACGTGCCTTCATTTCTTCATTAAACATTTCAAAAAATATTCCAGGTATGTAACAGAAATTCAGCTGCATCATTTTGCATCTTACAAATATTCCAGAAATGTCTGCCCAATCCTCACTGGCTGTAACATGACTTGGAGGATAAGCACATTTAACTCTTTGGTCTGGTCAGAGTTGCACCAGTTGTTAAAAAGAATTGCTACAGCTGTTCTGCAAGAATTTATTTGCTGACCATTTACTTATGCTGTTGAGGCACCTTTAAATAAAGCTGAGACAAGAATTAAGAACTACAACAGGTAGAGAAGCCATGCAGTATTTAACATACGACTAAAATGCAAGTCAAATTCCCAGCTGAGGATAAGCCAGGGGAAGGGAAAGAAGGTATTTTTATTAGGAGAAAGGCTGATTTTACAAGAAAGGGAGATAGGAAATGGGAAAAAATAGTTTTCCATACAGTAATTCATCTTTTCTTATCACTGTATCACCCTTCCGTGTAAAATGCAAGACTTTCAGTGTGAAATTCTCTACTTAAACTCTCAAAATATACACAAAATATTTTAAATAGGATTATCAGTTTCTGAATAGTGTCCAAAATGCACTGCCAGAAATTAAGTTTTCACTTCATTTTCCTCCTTTCTACAAAGTAAATGGGAAAGAGAGCAAAAACATCAGAAAGGTGTTTGAAGTACTTCTGCCACCCAGTATATGTAACAAATATTTTTTTCTTCTGCAGTAAAAAATTCTGTCCAGATACAGTTTATTCAGCATAAAAAAAAAATACTCTCTTGTGTAAAGCCTGACAAAACAGTAACACTCTTCATATGAGCTATATTAACTACTGCCAAAATAAAAGGTTGAACACTACAAAGCACTACAATATGTATGTTTGGAGTAAGATAGAGATCAAGATTAATTTTGATACAAGATTGTTTTTTTCTTGCTAGAACTGCAAAATACACATAAACCTAATGAATGCAACAACGAGTTGTTAAATGGCATTCATCTGATAGCACCGAAGGAAGCTCTATAATCCTTTTCAGCTGGTTAACAGCATACTGCAAAGGGGCGTGAGGCTATTTATAAAGCTCAAGATATGAGGAGTAAAGAATGCCTAGACTACAGAAAACATGTAATCTCTGCAAGGGTTGGCACTCTTGGCTACTATGGGTGCCACCTTGAGTTTTTTGTCTTCTTTCCTTTCTTTTATCCCTCAGGTCTTTTTATTTTCTTTTTAGAAGACAGGGAAGCCCTCCCTACACATATTTTTATTTCAAAAAACTGCCTTTCCTTGATTTGTTCAAATATCACTTACATTAAAAGTGCTTAAGTATTCAATGGAAATTGACTTTTTGTATATGGACAAACAAATCCAGCTTTGAGTTTCCTGGCTGGCTGATACTCCAAAAAGAAAAGAATGACATAACTTAAAAAGTGTTCATTATTTGTTGGTTTTTAGGGGTTTTTTTAGTGCTCAATACATCTGGGTCAATAACGACCACGGTAGCTGCCATCCTTAAGGGACACTCCATTATTTAAGTGAGAAGAACAAAGTGTCTCCTGCCCACTTCCACCGGGTGACACAAGAATAAGAATGGGATTTGCATTTACAGGAAACATTGCTCATACTTTACTTAAAAGTAGCAGTGACTTCTGGTGATGAATAAGGTGGAATTTATCCTGGCTGGCAACCTGTAGTGGAGGTAGGTACATGTTCTGCTGCAGCAGAGGCACCAGGGACTGAACAAATGTATTAAAATTTAATAAGCATTAACAGAGTAATATTTCATTGCACAGCTAAAAAGTATAAGCACTGTCTCCCAAGATTGAATTACACTAAATTCATAATTTGCTTCTTTCATTTTACGCAATATACAGTCAGGTAGTAAAGTCAGGAGAAACCAGCAGCTTTTACTAAGAGAAACATAGAAAAAAGTAAGGTTCTATAAAGAAATACTTGGTGTGGAACACCTTGACTAGGGATAGAAATCTCTGCACCTCCTTAGTAACTGTGTCCTCCTCAGATCCTCTCCCTCTTCCCAATTCCTGCTGTTACACACTACAGAAACGAAATCTAAAATTAGCAAGAAGAGAAGAAAGGAGAAATGAGAGAAGTGATGCCCAACAGCAATGTTTTCCACTTGTATTTCAGTGATTATTATAGAGATAACCATCTACACCCAAGAACTCAAGACTTTCACCTTTAAATCCCAGTATCATTTAGCTCTATAAAACATTACATCATAAATTGTACCATACAGTAATCACTCAGTTTTATAGAGGTATTTTGACATATAGCACAACCTACAGTAATTCAGTGAAGTCCTGAACTTGTTTGGCAAGGAGAGAATAGGTAGAACTCCAACTTCATGCAAATTTTTCTGAAGTTCAGGCTGCTTTCATTAACCACACTATGGACAAGAAAGGAGAAGATGCTTGGAACAAAGAGAACAGTTTATAGAACACTGGTTCTGGTTTTTATAGGGATTTTTCTGACAGAAATTTCACCAAAAAAGGGAAAATGTAAAACATTCACACGGAACCTAAACAAAACATAACAGTAGATGGACAGATCTACACAGAACGCACACTGTATCACTACGAGGCGAGCGTAGCTTCCCGCACAGATCAGAGACTCTATGCTACCCAAGAAAAACAGCTCGTGTCAAAACCCACCCTTTGTCAAGGGACATTAGATGATGGCTGTTCAAACATTCTGCTGAGACAGCCTGGAAATTTCAGTTTTAAGCATTCTGCCTGTTCAGAACTTATTAAGCTAGCAGAGAAACTGACACTGTCTAGTTTTCCTCCTTAATAATTTGTAAAGATATGTAAATTACTTCACTGCACACAGTGCTGAATAGCAACACGTTCTGCAGATAATGGAAAGTCTCCTACGGAAATAAAGAACATACTGCTATTTTGCAGATTAGGGAGAGAGAAATGCATCAGGAAAAAAAATGTTAGTCCCACAGCAGCTGTTAAATGCAATTCTGGTCCTCAGATCACCTTCTGTTCTTCTGGCCCTCCAAGCTAATTTCAGATCTTGTAATTATAGAAGTATGAAACATCAGTGAATACAAGAAGTGTTCTGAGCATAATGTATATTTTTAAACATACACTTCAAATTCATAGCCAAAAGAATATTTAGCACCATCCATTTGGGAAGAAGGGGGTGAGGTGTCAACAAAATTGAAAAACAGCTCACCAGTGAAAGTTTTACTTTCTTCACACTTCAATTCACCATTTGCATTAAGTTTCACAAACAGTAGTAGCAACTTCTGGTAAGCCCCAAAAGGTGAAGCAGCATAAAACTGACACTCAGAGCAACAGCATCCACAGATAAAATGCTTGGTAAATAGAGCTGTATCACTACAGACTGGAGATATCTGGGCCAACGATCACATCAGGCAACAACACCACCTGCCACATAGTCAAGAGCAACATAAGGAACAAATGGCATATTTAAGTGGGGCAGAGCTCCCAAATGTATTTGTTACACAAACCACGTACCCCAACAGAGGCAGCGTACTGGAAATATTCTCAAGCACGTTTTCATTATTTCTACTTCATAGTGTTGTTGCCACCATAGAATTGGTGAGTTGAAATGGTATTACTGCAATTCTTTTTTTCTTTTTCCAAAGAAGCAGAGCAAAAACCATCTAGGCATCTAACTGACACTGATTTCCAAGTCTATGAAAGTGCACAACTACAAGATACTGCTTCAAGAAGTTAACCTGAAGGTATCAACTTCATTTACTCTACACAAAGTAAACTGCTGTGACAGTTTGAGTAACACGAGCAAGTTCCTTTCCAATATTTACCTTTATGAGCTCTGCATAGCCCGAGCATGCAAAGACATTTCGAGCCACTACAGTCTTGCAGCAATGCGACAATTCTCAGCAAGTCTAAAGTGAGAGGCATCCTTTCTGATTTAGAGAACTGCTGGAAATATGCTTGTGAACAACCAACCAGCACAGCTACAAGAGACTTAGATGTATGCTCAGGAGAAACTCCTGGACACGACTGGTAAGAACCACTGGGAAATTAACGGGGTCCTGAGTCCTCACTGCAAAGAAGGTGCAGTTGCACAGTACGTCAGGTACCTGCACAGACAAATCTGGCACAATCAAAAGCTCTGGAGGTTTGTTTTCCATTGTGGCTAGCAGAGGTAAATCCCTTGACTGGAGTTGAAACACTGACCTCAACAATTAGCACAGAAGTAGAAAATTGCTTGTGCCTTACTCAGCTAGGTCTTTAGTCCAGTAAGCAATCTCTGTAACAGGAAACTAAAAGAGAAGCTAAATCAGCAGTACCTCATTCTGCATCAAAAAACATGCATCCTTTTGTAATGAAGGGGAAATCCAAATAGAAGTCAATGAAAGTCTACCTCTGAAATACAATCATGTCATTGAAACCATGACCCAAACTGTCAGCAATCTTTTCAGTTAAACAACTCTTCTTCCTTCCCAGGCCCTGAAATTCTTGACTTCCCTTTCTATACCCAATTACTTCACAAATCATACATTAGCACTGTCATTTAATTCTGTAGTAATATCTGTAAAAACCATACTAAAAACAAAAGTGACACTCTTTATTAAGGGAAAGAAAAATTAGAATTTGTTATAGAAGACATTCCTGTCCTGTGACTGCAAGTGACATTTTAATATAATAGTTAAATTTAATTACTAGGTATTTCTTCAAGAACTTTGCATGAGAAAGCTGGAGAGCCAAGTTCTTAGATAAGCCACCAACTGTATCAGGGATAACCACACGACTACAAGCAGAGCCCACATATCAATTAGCAAGCTTCATGATCTGCTTACAGAGTAGAGAAAAGCAGCAAAGCAGCAATTCTGTAACAGTTTTGCCTGCAAATGAAGGCAGAGGAGCAATTCTACTTACAAAAAGCAGAAGTACAGCTGAACACCTGCAAGCCTTGTACAGCAATTGAAGCCATTACTTAACACAGCCAAGTAAAAGCAGAGCAAGTAAGAAGCACCTTTCCAAAGAAGCATTTATATTTATACTAAAAAGGGTTGCTACAGGTTAGTACAGATGGGGAAAAACCTTGCTGTCTACAGTGAAACTGAGAATCTACATTCCTTCCATGGATACTTTAATATTAAACAAATTACATCTTAATGACAGTTGTATAACCTTTCCAAATGATCCTGCATGCTTGGAATCATTAGCAATTAAACTGTGTAGTACATAAAAAAAAGAAGTCAAAGGTTAAAAGTACTGGCTGATTTTAATCCCAGAGTATGAATATTTCTAATATTATTACAGTCCAGTATCAAGATCAGGCTCTGTATCAGAAAAGTAAAAAAAAAAAAAAAGAATATTTTTTTTACCAACAAAACTTGCTCCAAAATAGCTAAGCTGTTGTGGTAGTGCAAAGGTAAATGACTGGCAGTTCTAAAGACCATTTATTGCTTATCTTAAGTTATTGTACTTTAGTGCAGTAGTTCTAAATAACCAAGGGAAGAAAAAATTTACCAGTTCCTTTCAAAGAGAGTGATGTGAAACAAGCTTTAATTAAAAAGGAGAAACCCAGGCAGAAGTAAGGGGCAGGGTGGGATATATTGCAAATGTTTGGTTTGGGTTATTTTTTAAACAATCAGTGATTCTTAAAGTGTATCCTTTTTGATGCAGCTTTAGCTTAATTATTACTTAGTTTAAAAACTCTTCAAAATAGTTGGGGCAACTCAGGAGATGAAAGGCATGAAGAACCTACCTACACCATGTGTGATACCTGCAAAAAAAGAACGATGCAGAAAAGAATCTCTTTTGCTAATACAAAGCTTTTCTTTCTCCTACACACTCAGAGCAGAGAACTATACATTCCATTCTTATCACACAAGCCATCTTAAAATGTTTATTACTTATTTTTTAAAGGAAATACGCTTACAGAATTTCGTGGACTGAAAAAACGTATTTCCTTACAAATGGAAACCATGGAGCCCTTCTGTTCCAGTTGTATTTATTCCCTAGCTTTAAAAACCCACACTTCAAACTGTCAGCTGCGAGAGCAGGAAAACCTTTTCCAAAGAACACCTCCCAAGTCTCTGTTGGGCTGCAGCACAGCAGTAGCAGCCCCCTCTGCTGCTCAGAAAGGGGAAAAAAATATTGACATACACTTCAAAAACCACCACGATATTACACAAAATACAGGGGCAGTGCACAAACAACAACAACAAAAACTGCTTTCAAGGATCAGTATTTCTCTAATTATCTTTTATTTCTCTCTATGCCTGCAAAGTTTTTAGTCTCAACACTCTGACAATAACTGGAGACTTTCATTGTGTTCAGAGGAGTCCCTTTTCACCTCACATATGCACCAACTGCCCTGTGCAAACTTTAGCTTTAAAAATTAATTCCATCATTTCACACAAAGCCAAAACCAGTTTTTAAATAAATCCTTTAAAGTGCTGTGGCTCTATGTACTAGCTTGGACTATGTACCTCACAGTAAAAAAAAAAATCATTGGCACTGTTGCTGCCGAAGCTTTAATCTCAGTTCTGATAGTTATGATTCAAGGTGGATGTTCAAAAATCAGAGTGTGTTCAGGGAAGTACCGTACCAAGAACAAAACATAGTAAAATATGCACAACTGACTCAGTGTCCTTATTATTTACATGTAAGAGACCTTTCAGGAGTGAACTTGATTGCTTTACATGTGCAGGGAAAAGAGCCCCACTCGTTAAAGAGCTTTTCAGGAGAACACGAAAATAATAAATTGTAATGGTCAAAAGAGAGAGATAACAGGAAAAAAGGCAGAGTAGCTTAAAATAAAGGTGCAGAAGTTTAAACACTGATGATAATGACTACATTATTAAGCTTGAGACAGATTTGCCTTGATAAACTGTTTCCTGTTTTGATTTGGTGATTTTTTTTTTCTGAAATATATGCTTCAGCTTGTGCAGAGTCAGTACCAACCAGCCTAACATTTTATGCAGGAAATCATTAAGAGGCGGCCACAAGGACTCTTCTGGATGCCTGGGGTTTGCTGGGGAACACAACAAAGACCCTCCTGAACCACTGGCCTTCTCATTTCAACTGCACATACCCTTTAGTTATAACATTTTAACATTATGGCAACGATTATCTTGGTTGTTTGCAGGGAGCAGTAGTATGAGCAAGTATTTATGTCATTTTATACATATTATATAAATATTACCTAAATATGAATATATATGAAAAGTATTTATATACAAATATAATGGGGTTTACGCTTCTGAAGTCTATCAGGAAGAACAGTGAGCTTGCTGCTGTCAAGTGGAAGTCCAGGTGACAGCAAACACAAGCAGGATGCGCTGTGTTATGTGGGAACCTTGCTATTTCCTTCCTTGACTGCACGGGATCCCACGGGTCAGTAAGCGGAAAAGTCAGGTTAGGAAGAGCCTCTATTCAGTAGTTTGAGGACAGGAATAAAAAAGTAGAAGGACAAAGAACAGAGAAACCAAAAAGTTGATACGAGCTGCACATCACCACCTATGGCAGTAGCACTTGCTGTTTTATTCAGGCTCACTATTATCTCTTGGTACTTATGAAGTAATACTGGCAACACAGCTTTCATACAACCAAACTAACCTAGCAACCTAACTCGGATCATGAATGCGTGCTCCTGAGGAGCCAGGTTTCCATCTGACACACAACCAGCCAGCAGCAATTCAGCCACCACAGCAAATACTGGTGGCACAAGGTGAGTTTTGCAAGGAACAGCACACAGCAAGGGAGCAGGGAGTTCAGCCAGCGGTATGAGGACTGTAGGAGACTACAAATGCTCAGAAGTGTAACTGAAAAGCTGAAAATGTGTCTATCAGGTTCAAGCCCCTAGGATAAGTTTACCTTCAACAGGTAGAACCAGAAATCACTTGTAAATACAGCTGATGAATCTACAAACCCTCCCTTTTTTCCCCCCTCAAAAGCAGCTTATTAATTTGTCATGTTTATTTTTACTCTGGTAATTCATTCATACTCCAGCACGGCTGTATTTCTACAACATTTCTTAACACAGAATGTCTTCCTGTGGTTAAATGTTGGTTTATTAATAAATCAACAACATGAATGTTGCATTATGTAAGTTTTACTGGGTAACCATGACCTAGAGCAGGAGCAGCTCAAGGAGCTTTCTAATCTGCGCTGCTCCTTCAGCTACACAGTTATAACTGCCTAAAATAGAGTGACACCACGAATCAAGCACAATTCCCAAATATGGTTTGGTACCTAGCTCCCCAACAGTCCTTGCAGGAGCACAGACAAAAATGGCCCACACTGCACAGGAACAATATGAAAAGCAGCTATTGGATCACACAGAAACTGTGCATCTGCACAAAAAAAACCAAAACAAAACAAAACAACAATTTGCAGGCAACTTCCTTCAAGCTAAACCAGCTTGTCTCAGTTTATGTCAAATATGCCTTAAAAAAAGAAGAAAAAACCTGCATTCATTACTGGAGATGATAAAAAAAGAAGGTTCAGAACTCACCATCACTGAAAACTATGCCCTGTATCTAAACATCAAAACCGTGTCTATAAATCGCATATGATTATTTACAAAGCTCTTCAAAAAGTTTCCAATTCAGAGGCTTAAATATCCATTTGAGTGTAAGCATTTCTTACATTACGTATCAAGTCCACACTGGATGCAAGTTGTTGTATGATACTCGGTAAGTCATACTAAATCAAGGAGACCCAAAGCAGGGGAATAAAACCAGAATGAGCTGTAAAAAGCCACTTGAATGACACAAAATATGTCTGTATTCCACTCCAAATTAAAAACCATGTATACTTCAGAACCCCAAATGGTAAAAGTATCAATTGAAAATATATAATTTAGTAAAAGCTCTTCTGAAAAGTGACTTTTCAAGTCAAAGATGTTAATTGAGATAAACACACATGACTTATATACTAATTGCTATTACAAAAACATATTGCTACAGCTTCCAAAAGCAGATCTTCACCCTATTTACCTATTTTACAAGTATCACATTATCCAGCAGACCTTTTGTTTGTAAACACCAAGTCGAGCAAGGCACCTCCCCTGGTGGGCTCACGTACCAGGTGAGTCAGGAAATTCTCTTCCACACACTCCAGGAGCCTCCTGGACTGTTTCCTGTCTGCTGTGTTACATTTCCAGCAGATGCCTGGTAAGCTGAGGTCCCCACAAGAACAAGTGCTTGTGATTTTGTGGCTTCTGCCTGCTGTCTATAGAACAATTCATAAACCTCTTCATCCTGGTTGGGTGTCTGTAACAAACTCCCAACAGGATATCTGCCTCGGTGGCCTTCCTCAACTTTACCCATAAACATTCAACTGGTCCGTCATGCCTGTTGACTTCCGTACAATCAAAACACTCCCTAATATAGAGAGACACCCCACAGCCCTTTCTATCTTGCCTATTCTGTTTGTAGAGCTTATAGCCACCCACTGCAGCACTCCACTCAGGAGAGTCACCCCACCATGTTTCTGTGATGGCGACCACATTATAGCAGTGGCCTCCAGCTCCTCCTGCTTGTTTCC
>VWZY01013151.1:608769-640398 GCA_013399075.1 Chloroceryle aenea
CCAGTCCTCCTCTCTCTCACATTCCCTTATTGCTCTCTGCCTTTCAACCTCCTCCTTCAGCTCAGGCACCAGGCTAAGCAGATCATTCACCTGGTCCTTGCAGATACGGGTGTCATCCCTGTCACTCTCTGCTAGCAGTACCAGGCCCCAGCACTCTCCGCAGCCAGAGGCCTGGACACCTGTGTGCGCTTCTGAAGGGCCTCGGTCTGGGTTGCCACATTTTTTTCTGTCAGGAGCTTTTGTCCGGCCTGCAACCATCTCTAGTCCCTTTTTTTTAATTATTATTTATTATTCACTCTCTTGTGCATCCCCCGTGTGCCCTGCTAGCCTCGTGCCCACAAGCGTGAACAAACTGTCTTGCTGTTGGTGGTCTGAGCACCGCTTCCAGTTTCATCACGTTGAAATCTCCCGCGGGCTCTCCAGGAATAACCCCCCACCCCAGAGAATGTCATTTTTGTTAAACCTAAAATGTTAGGTGATATACATAGCAAGAAAAATAGAAATATTTCTTTTCAAATTCTTATTGCAAATCAGAAAGTTCTCAACAAACACTGCACACAATTTACAGGGTCCTCACAAGCGGGATACCATGCAACATTACATAATGATTTTGTACCTGAATGACTGGCTAATGTACTTTAACTTATATTTTGCTAAGGAATTCACTATAACCTGGCCAGAAAGAACTTGATGTTTCCATAATATTCTACCCTATTTTTTCATGACAATGTTTTTATCTAAATAAACCAGATATTCTCAGAGAACACCATATATGTATAATTGCTTACCTTTTCTTGCCTGCTTTGAGAAGGAAGATATCATAAATAATGTTGGGAGGGTCTTATTAAGTGTATGAATTAGTATGTAAAAACATTCATAAACACCTTGATCTTTTGAGGACAGCAAAGTTCTATTCCTTTAAATATACGAGTATTTGCTCATGTCAAACACATCCAAATAATTTGGTGTAGATTTTGTGGACTGCATAAATTCTTTATAATGAGCTCTTTAAGAAGTAAAATCTTTGATTCATTAGAAAACGTTAAGTTTAAAAAGCAATTATATTCCAAAAAGCAGATTTAACGAGGATTAAGAACAGAAAAAGATGTAGTTCCTCACCTTTGTCTTTATGTAGAATGGTGATGACTGGTGAATGGGCAAGTCCATGAGGCTATTGGAATTTGTGACACTGTTACTGTTAGCATGTTCATCTTCTCTACTGCTGTCATCAGACTGATCAAAATCATCACTCTCCTGGTCCATTTCCTCCTCTTCTTCCACCTCCTCCTCTTGATCACCGGCATGTTCATCATCATCTTCCTCTTGGTTACAGGTGGATTCTTCCTCCACTGTAATAAGTCTATTGTTATTTTCTTCTACGTGTTCTTGCTGAGACTCATGCCTGTCATCAACTCCAGGTTCTTCTCCTATCTCCCCATTCCTCACAATGTGCTGCTCCTCTTGCTGTCGTCTTTGCTGCTGCTCCTCCTCTTCTACGACCCGATTCATCTGTTCCTCATCTACTTGGCTTGAGGAAGCATTACCTCGAAGAGGTCCACCAGTTCGTCGCCTCTTGCTGCCCACAGAGAGCAGTTCCTGATTCATTTCCAAAAGCCAGCTTGCTACTTCTTGGACCTTGGCTAGGCTATCTGACGATGCAAATGCTTTCACATTCTAAGGAAACAAACAAACACAAAGTGGGAAATTACAAAAGTTACCTTCTTTTATTACATAAAGCATTACAAATTTATTTCATTGTATTACTCTCAACAACTTCAAATTCCAAGGAACGATTTCTGCTTGACACACAACTGAAAATCACTGTTAGCAGCAAGTCCTCCAAACTCTAAGACACGACAAGAATTGTTGAATGAGACTCTGAGAAGTTAAAAAAATGCCAAAGTTAGGTGAGCATTAGCAGAATTTGAAAAATTCTCATGCAATTTCCAAATTATCCACATATTTGGCTACATGTGTAGGCAAGCAATATACAAGAAGAGAGGGAAATAACAGAGTCTAGCTAGATCTTGAATTTTGTATCAGATTTCCAGCTATACAGCCTTTGAAGCTGGCACATCATGACTGCAGTTCCCCTAAGTGGCATGTTGAGCAGGTGAAGTCAGACATGAACTCAACCAGTAGTTAGATTCACCGGTTGCACACGAAAATGTATGAAGAATGTACACAAAGAGAAAACAACTAGACTTTTCATTGTGTATGGAACCACGGTCCCTGGGTGTCCACAAATCATATCATATACTCAGCAGGCTACACTGTGAGACTGAGCTTCTGAAAGCGCAGTGCAACACCGGAACGGAACACAAGTGTTGAGTCTCCCTGGATTAGGAGCATTCAAGGATATAAGGATACGAGTACTTCGGTACAGAAAAACATTCTCCTAACCTCTCCCTCCCCCCCTTTTTTTTTTTTATATAAAGGCCTCTATTTCTTACAGTTAAAAAAAAGAAAAAAAAAGCAAACAGAAAACAAAACAAACACAGCAACAACAACACAACAATCAGAACAAAAGCCTTAGAAACCTAGAGCCTTAGATGATGGAGGTGTAGAACAAATAAACCCCAACTTTCATCACTGACATTTGTAAAAACATTCAGCTTATCGGTGAGGAGGGAAGAAAGTACCAGAAACCATAGCTCTAAGGTATTTTTCACTGTGTTGTGCCCTAAAAGCCACAGAAACACATTTACAGTTGTTTTTTTCATGCCTTGCATTGAGAAGGATTGATAGATGGGATTCTGCACACTTGTAAGTAATGTTTCCCTGAGGAAATGGGGACATCAGAAAGACGTGGTTTCCAAGTTTCCACTTATCTACCCAGATGACAGTTGCCCCCAAAGAAAACCTTTAAGTTCAAAAGCAGAAATATGTTTTCTAAAGAAAGTGGCCACCAGCAATTAAGTCCAGTCAGCAAATGAGAGACTAATATTAAAAGGTAATTAAGCTCCACGCATCAAGGCAGTGACATGATGGACGCGAGCAGAGGCTCTGCCAACTCCTGCTTTTACCAGGAGAATAAAAGTATTAGGGCACTGGGGTGCGCATGACCCAAACCTGAAGCTAATAACTCCAGTGCAAAGGGCATCAAAAGTGAACGTGTTTAATGTTCTATATATAGAAACTCTTTATGGCATCTATGAGAAATGTTTTCACTTAACATTCTCCCCCAAAGCCTAGAAACTGTAGCATATTAGAATGATGTCCAATACCTCCCATTTTGTCAAACATCAAATTTGGTTGCATATGTAATCTGAGGTTACTACAACTCATTTATGAGGCTTAGTTCAGGCATTCTGAATATGACAGAACTAGATCTTATCTTCTCGTGAAAGAGAAGAGATTTGGGCTCTTTCAAGCATTAAATAATGTACAAATCATTAAAAATAATTTAAAAAATAGCAAATGAGAATTATATCTCCACAATCTAGCAATTTTAGCTTCTACCACAAACGATTCTCTAAAGAGCCACGAATGAAGCTTCAAATTTTTCACTGTACTTATTCAGTATCAACAGCATTTTTCCAACATCTGCATAAGTTATGTTTTTAGGACTTACTTGATGAAACTGCAAATGTTGCACGTTTCCATAATTTAATACATACTTTGTGTCTATAAGCATCCAACATGAAAGCTCATCATTAAATATTTCAAGTAATAAAATGCATGACTCTGCTAAATACTTAAGTGACAAAGATAATTGTTACTGTTAATATACCCAAATGAAATTCCAGCCAATTAAAAAAATGAACATACGCTAGCGCTATGATTTTTTTATCATTCCTATACTTTTGTAGTGACAATCAATTCACAAAATTAGCTTCAGTCATAAGTGATTTCAGCTTTACTCTATTTAAAGAAATACACTTGTTTTGGTTTTTTTTCCAGAAGCCTGTGAAATGCATTATCAAAATTTAATTACAAGCAATGCCATATCAGAAATCAGCAATATGCAAAGAGGCGATACGTTCTTTAAAGAACAGATGGATGTACATTATCGGAGAGATTTGAAACCTTAAAGCTGCCTTCTGTCACAGAAGTGCTTTCAGAACTAACTACTGTCAGCTAACACACAAGGATACAATCATTCACATATATAGGGTAGATGAGGAATAAGCCAGGATTATTACTTTGCAGGAAGAGTATTTACAAATCAACTACCAAAGAACCAAAATGCTGTGTTTTCAGCTAGTATGGTGCCTCCTTCAGTTAGCCTCATGCAAGGACTTGGAAGTCAAGGTACTTTAGATAAAGACAGAATTTAAGCTAAAGTTATGAGCTTTAAACAAGAGTTATGGGAGAATAATTGTTCTGTGTTACACAGAGTGGCAAACTTGATCATAGTAACAGACTCCCATCATAAAACTCTGAGTTGAATACATTATACAGAAGGGGAAAATAAAGAAACTTTCTCTATTTCCTCAGCACACAATGTTGGTTAGAGTAGGATTAACATACAGTTTTAAACACTTTCAATAACTTTCCATCAAAATAAAATACATCATTAACAATGCATTTCATTCTAAGAGCATGCATGCTTTCTCTAAGAATGATAAATAACTTCTTGCAAACACATACCCACTTCAGATCTCACAGTCAACTCCGTTACTCGTGGCTCCAAGCTGCAGAACAAGTTTGCAGCTGAAAAGATTCTCTGATCCTACTCCAGTACCAACCTGCCCAGTAAAGCCTTGCCAACACCTTGTGAAGAAGCACACGTAACTTTTTGGTTGGATTAGAAATGACCCTGCTCCCTTTTTCACTCTCTCTAGATACTTGATTCACAACAATTCACTTTGGTTATTCAGTGCAAAGTGGTCAAAAGTAACCAACACTAAATGAAAATGCTCCTCTAATTACTTATTTGTGTCAAACATCGACCTGACAACACACAGAAAGCTAGACTGCTTCTTCATGCAATTTAAAAAAAAAGGAAAAAAAACCAACCCACAATTAAAGTTTCCTGTACAAGTTTAACTAAGCCTAGCTGCTTCTAATTTTCTTCTGTGGCCACTTTTAATTATTGCCCTCCCTACTGTAATCAGGCCCCAACTTTGTGTCTACTTTCTGAGGCTTGAGGTCCATCAAGACCTTGCACCCTGACCTCCCCTCCTAAATGTTTCTGAGCAATGACAATTGCAGTGTTCCCATCACATATGGCCTACTGTAAAATGTCATCTTCTGTTCACCTGCTTCTATTAATCCTATAATCTTCCTTCAACATCCCTTCTCTCCCTGTTACATAATCCAAGCTTACTTTTTCCTCCCAGTATTACCTCTTCACTCAGCTCCCCCTCTAATGCCATGCCTCAGTCTCCAAATCCCTTTTGGTCTGCAGTGCTACTTGACAATCCCAGATACTTCGCTCCATTCTGATCCCTTCCCTTCAGAAAGTGAAGGGATTTAGATGAGTGGTGATAGCTGATATGTGGGTAGTAAAATCATGACAAAACAATGTCCCTTGCAATCAGGTATGGGGAAAAACACACACCAAAAAAAAGCCATGAAAATTAAAACTTTTTTTTAAACCCTGGGCTGGAAACACAAAGGGCTATGGAGGACTTACCAGGTAAACCTCCCTGTTTTGGTAAACACAGGTAAAGTATTTAATATAGCATGAAGTATGAAACAACACACAAAACCCACTAGAAAATGAGAACACAAAAAGTAGCTTAAGAAAAGAAAATTGCTACCAAAACTTACGTATTTTTAGCAGAGTTGCATGACAAGGAAATATCTGCGGTGTAACACAAGATTAAGAGACTTTTCATGAGCAAAATTTCAAATAAACAGCTTGAGCTACAAGCAGTCCGTAAGTAAGAAAAGCTACAAGCTTTTCTGTAATTCATGACCTTAACTCTTGTATTTGCAGTGTTAAAAATCACCTGCGTTTTCCTTGTTTCAAAAAGGAGAAAAATATCATAACACACTATTGACCAATCATTTGCTACACAAGTTATGTTTTTACCTCAAAATCTGATACATAACAAAATGAGAATTACTGTGAGATCCTGTGGTAAGGATAGGGTGGAGGTAAGAGGGAAATGCAAAAACAATCCATGAGGAAATTGTTGTAAGTCTCCACCACTCACTACTAAGCAAACTATTCAAGTTTAAAGTCCTTTTCCTCAAAACCATATCCCCACTGACAAATTCTTAACACCCGTACAGTGTTACTGAACAAGTGGGCAGCTCATGCCTGCTTATCAAGAATCCTGTTCATACCTCTCAGCTCCCTGAAAGCCAAGCCAAGTACAGAAGTTACTTTTTTATAAATCTGCATTGGTATGGTTTCATCAAGAAGAGTAAACTGATATAATTTTGAAGAAAATAATTTAAATTCCTTGAAAGATACCATGGGAGGCAACAATCCACAGCAGGAGGAGAGCAGTATTATGAGTGATCTTCCTGTGTTCATAAAAATATTCATAAAATTTTAGGTGTTCATAAAATGTTCTTTTTAGTAGTTATAACGACTGTTACACAGAAGCTGGCTGGTTTGCCTCTTCACTAACAACTCTTGAAAGCAAAAGGATCAAGTGGTAAAATGTGACAAGTTAAATATCACGTGTGACTAATGAAAGGCTTCTCTCCCCTCTTCCTCAGAGAAGGGAAAGCAGGAAAAAAACCCCTTTCAGTTACTTAGAGGGTGCTAAATTTTCCAGCAGCTACTGAAAACAAAACAAGTCCTCCATATAATCCTCCATGCCCTCACTTAATCTTTAATATCAAGCACTGTCCATTTCCTCACTGAAAGGACCTCTGCACCAGAAAAGCAAAGCACACAATTTTCAATCCCATTGTCTTATCCCTTCTGCTTGAAAAACTGGACCACTGAGTCCCTAAATCAAAACTGTTACCTCTTTAAATAAAAAATTCTTACCTTGCACAATTAATGCATACCTGGTTTTGGGGGGTTGGATTTTTGTTGTGTTTGGAGTTTGTTTTCTTTTGTTTTGAGGGCTTTGGGGGGTTGGTGTTTCTTTCTTGTTTTGGTTGGGTTTTTTTTGTGCTTGTTTTCCCCGCAAATTAGATCACTACAAGAAGCCTATACCACTATCACTCTAGCACAGGCACACTTGTTTGCTTGATTCAGAACAGCAAGTTTCTGTCTGTTAATATTTCGGTCTCACATAAACTGTGCATACTAATGAGAAAGTTTCATGCCAAAAGCAACCATTAGATCATACTTACAGCAACACAGAGTATCTTTAGCTACATTGCTGAGAAGCACGTGGGATGAAAAAACATCAGATTAGAAAAATTGGCAGGCAGTTTGTTATACTCCTTTCAAATTTAAAGATGCTGTTTCATGCCTACTTAGCAAAGGCTACAAACGTACGAACAGAATCATCCCAGCTCTTACTACGTGATAGGTACACACGTAATACAGAATTTATCGACAAAAAAAGATCACAAATCCTCTTGCAGTCCAACAGAAGACTAAGCAGTCCTTAAAACTTCCCAAGTTTGGATAACTTTGGGGTTGAATTCCCCACAAATCAAGGTTTGTGGGGCTGTAGTAACTTTCCAAGCTGGCCTGAAATCCCCATGGCACTAGAATCTGTGTTCCACTTTCCACATGTGCCTTTCCGCCCCCAAACCAGACCACCCTATATTCCCTGTAACAAGAGTCCTCACCAAAGTCAGGTTTACAGCATCATCAACAGCGCTGCACACAGGGACCTCCTCAGCTGCCTGGGCAAACTGCTTAGGATGGCTTCATGCAGCTTGAGGCTCTTCATCCATAGGGAAGGAGCCTGAGGAGTCATGACAGAGCTGGTCTCGCTTTCTAGTAGCAAACTACTAAAGAAGTTTGTGTTACTGTGCCGTGGCAAACTCGGTACTGAGCTGTAACACTATTGGAAGTAAACAAGCAATGAGATTACTAAGCAGAAGCAACTACCTTCTTTCCAACTCTCCAGGCGAACAAGGATTTCTATCTAATAGAAAAGAAGCAAGATCCAATCACTGAATGCTGAACTGAGAAAAATCCAAATGGAACTAACTATGAGGATAATTAGTTGTTGTAATAGCTTACTAGGAAGATAGTAAATTTATCACCACTTTAGTTCTTAAATTAGAAATCTAATCCATCTTAGATTAACCCACGATTCACATGCAGCGGAACATGCAGCACATCCACAGCCACCAAGGCACAGTTAGCTGCCCACCTCTCCCTGGGAATATGCACAAACAAAAGCTGTTGCTGTCACCTCCTCCCTTCTCCCCCAGTGTTACCAAGATGCTGATTACAACCTGCCTAGTTCCACCACAGCCTTCGTTCACAGCCATCAGGTTGAACACACAGGCTAGCACAGTATGGCTAATAAAAAGTTTTCCTCAGCATCCACAACATTGCTGAATGTGGCCTGGGATGCGTTTCCAATGGGAACACCTACAGACCGTGGCAGGACGATAGGACAAGCCACTTTGTGGCTCCATTCACGCAGGCTGTTACCGAGCACGGGGCTGATCTGCAAACCTCCATCAGAGGAACAATACGCAAATAACTTCCAAGCAAAGTTGCTCATTATTAATGCAAACTATTCCAAAGGCAAAAGCAAAACAGCATTTGGCAGCAAGAATGCTGCCATTAAGACTTGGCCTGAAAACCTCAAAGTGATGTATCAAGTACCCAACTGACTTCTCTGTCCCAGTTCCTTTCCTGCCCACTAATCATAAAAGTCATTTTTAGCACATTTCCCCAAATTGTGAGTTTTACTGATACTGAATTGTAATTTTACCAGATGGCTGGTGTCAGCTTCTGGCAAAACAGTAGCATGATTTCTTGGACTGAATCGCCAGCTGAAAAGCTGCAGAAGAAGCGCAGCATAAACAGGCAGACACGGAACAGCACAGATAGCCAAAAAAAAAGGTTAATTTAAAACACAGAGCAGAAAAGATGGACCAGGAAAGGTCATTTTGAGCTGAAGTGGGGAAACAGACCTTGAGGACAAATAGCAAATACATTTAGTTTAAATTAAACTTAATTTAGTTAAACTTAAATGGGAGGAAGGGGAGGAAATTAACATCAAGTATTAAACTCTTCCTACTTCAGAGCTGTTTGAGATAGACAACTCTGACGTGGAATGACAACACCCAAACAGATGGAAACACATATGCCCTTACACTTAAGGGCATTCTCGCAGTTAAGACGACAAAAAAGACAAAAGGCAGCAGAAGTGAAGAACTTAGAATGGAGAGCAGTGACTATTGAAGAACATTTGCATCCGAATCTTTTAAAAAAGTTTATTTTAAACACCCTGTTGTCAAGCAGCTCTTCTACTGCCTTTAATCACCAAGAGTAATCAACTCCCTTTACTCCGGTGAGCTCCAAGGAACAGAACAGTATTTTCAAGACTCTTACTAATGACCAATGAAATAAGGGAGAAGCAGTGCAGGTTGTGCCATGAAAAGCTCAATCCCTTTATTCTGTTCTAACACAGCCTTCTGCATCAGACTACACTTCTAGAAAAGATGGTCAGGTTCTTGTAAAAATAAAGAATGCCCTAACAGAGACTAAATAGCCATCAATCTATTTGAGCACTACACTTTTTTTTGTAAGCTTTTTTTAACTTCTAGTCCTTCTATACTACTATTCTAAGCATACCAGGAAATCTCAGAAGGGAAAAAGGACAAAACTGCCAAGTCTTGCCAAGCTATCTTCATCTACCTCAAGAACCACAGTGGACACTCTTATTCCAGTCTACTGGCAAAAATTTCTATTTTAATTTCCTTTTTTTTCAGTTGCCTATTCTTTAAAAACGATCTGAAGGACAATTATCTATAATATTCATCTATTGTGTAGTCCTAATTGCTAGGAAAAAGAAGGAATTTAGCAGTACAATTAAAGCAGCTGGGAGTAATAATCTGTAAGATATTACAGAAAGAGAATTTCTTACTTGTGTTAAATTCAGTTTATAACTCCAGTGAGCTACTGAGATAAGAAAAGGTACCTGGGGATCAGGTTGGGGTAGAAACATGCTTCATGCAGCATCACAAGATAGTAATGCCAGTGTAATTTTGCCATTTTGGTGGGAAAAAAATACATCTCTGCCTTATTCCTGTGAGGTTACTCTAAAAGAACAAGGAGTAATACATGTTTTATAGGGAATGCCTATCAGTCCACAGTTCAAATTAATATCTTATGAAATGTTCAGCTCTGTACATTCAGTCAGATTTTGTGCAGCATCCACTGTCTCCATTCTGAACACCATATTTTCAAACAGGGACTCTGAATCATGTACTTTATCCCATAGCTAGTCAATGAACTCATTAAGTGTCTTTGCATCAACATCTGATAAGGAGCATCTGACCTGCACCTTTTTCCTTGTCATAAAAGCCAGAAACACAAAGAGAAACCACGGCAGCATTTACCAGATTTGCAAAAATCTGTTACTACATTGGTTTGTCTGAATTTTCAGCATCTTCAGCAGCAGAAAGACATCAGTAAACAAGGTCACATACTACCAGGACACAGCAGAACAAATTCCCATTCCTGGTGCCTCGCTTAGAAGAAGAAAACACAAAACCAAACACACCCCAAAACCAAAAAGCCACACCAATTACGATCTCCACATGATATTAAAAAAAAAAATGCAAATTCCTCATTAACCTCACATCTTCAGAACACTGCCTACCACACGTTGGCTCCTAAGTGTTGAGTTCTCTGTATCACAGGGAGGCTTTCCAGAAGCAGTTCTAAAATCTGACCTTGCAGAACAACAAAGCAGTTGCTGAAAAACAGCATGTGAGACTGCCAGATTTGAAGGAAGATGATATCCCAACCTGTCTAAAAGAATCTGGCCCCGGCCCAAACAGACACTTAGCAGGCTCCACAGGAGAAATGGAAATGGTTGCAATTATTGTTATTGATTTAATGCCCTTAAAATGGCTCCCTGAGAATCTTATTTCAGTAACCAATTAAGCAGCATGGTTCAAAAGCAGGGCATGTGCCTAACAACCTGCGGAAACCTAAATTAGCTTGGCCACACTATTTTGGGGACTGGGAAAGTAATATTGTGCATCTGCACAACCAGAGCCAAAGTAGGTGCCTAGGTAAGAGTGTAAGGTGGCCTATGATAGGAAAGTCAGGCAGACATTCAAACTTTCCTTCAGATCCTCTGAAGCCTTCAACTCTTGATATGCTATGTTTCTGCTCTCCAGCACTTGCCTACTAGAGAAAAGTGGTGTGACTACAAGCAGTAAAGAGTTGAGTCCACAGCAGGAAAGCTCTGACCACAGATACAGTGAACAAATAAATGATTTACCTGAACCACCAACTAAAAAAGAGACTTATGCAGCCTGTACAAAGATAAACAAACTTAAAATTTGAAATTGGGATCATTATTTGAATGGATTAATAAAACAGGATGGAGAGAGCGATCCTTTTCAGAGCCTATAATATATAAGATGCTATTTCTGCTCTGCCACAGCATATTTTCAGTAGAGCTTCACTGAAGCCAACTGAGTGCCCTTTTAATCCATTCCAGACAAAATTAGGCAAGTCCACTTAAACTCACCAACTTCCTCTAATTTATATGATGTTGACAACACTGGATTAAGAATATCTGATGTGAATTGTTGTAGGGACAGCAGACCTTACACACTGCCAGCAAAGCACAGGTAATGGATCAGGACCAACTTCTCACACCACTGCAAAATAATGACCTACCCCCAAACATAAAGCTACACTCTTCTGTAAAAGCCAGCACACTGTGTCAAGAAGTCTCACCAAACCACCAGTCTGCTGTTAAAAAAAAAAAACAAAAAAAACCAAAACAAAACAAACCAAAAACTGACTGCTTTAAAACAAATTTTGAGGCTATTATGCGACTAATTCAGAACATGGTTTTGTCACTACCATGTAAGAGTGATGCCTGGAACAGTTCAGCTGCTAACAGTTGTATTTCACTACAATTGTATCTACTGATAGAAGGCTTCTGCATAATACACTGGTTGTCATTAACAATAGCACCTTCAAACACAGGCGTCTATTATTTGTTCTCATCAGAAAACCTGGCTTATCAGGTTATGTTCTATGGCAGGCATAGCTTGAAGCCTGCAAAATGGACCTCAGAGTAAACTATTCTCACTGCAGCAGCCCAAAAGGGCTTTTAGTAACTATAAAGCTCTTTCACTAAACTGCTCAACTGTCCAAAAGGTCCAGTCCTCCACTGAGAAAAACAGAATATAGTAAAAATCGTGCTGGCAATGTGAAGTCCAAGTAATCCGTCGTGGCCTTCAAGTCTGTGTACCTTCATTTTCCTTAGCTACGTGTGGGCTTCCATGTTCTCAAATGCAAGGCTGATTGACAAATGGCACCCTACTGTCCAAAGGTCAGAAATTACTTTTTGGTCGCCAGGACACAGGAGTCAGCTATTTGTTCAACAGAAGCAGTAATTAGGTATAAATGATACAAAAAAATACAACTGAACTTTCTAAGGTACTTACTTTTCCATTCTTATCATCACAACACGTGGAAAACATCTCCTCATACAGCAATGCTTAAGCAACTTCCTCACAAATCTTGAGAATTCAAGGGTCACCTCTCCAGATATTTAAAAAAGACAATTGCTGCTTTCCCCAGTTTATAAATCTCTCAAGGTCACTAAATTGGGTCCCAGCTACCAACTTAAGAGGAAATTTTCACCTCCAGAGAGGAAATCACTTCATACTTTTCCAGCAACAAATAAAACAGTGGCTGTTACTACCACTCAGTCCTCAAGAGGTTATTTCTGGCATGTTACTAATAAGAAGCCCTTACCATGGTTTCACAAAACGAAGTATATTCACCACTACCCACTTTAGCTTACCCATGGGAAACTAAAAACCATCAAGTATGGCAGAGCATCTTTAAACAGTGTACCAATTCAAGGTGAATAATCTCTATAAATTAAAATACATAAATAGTTACAGAAAAGGCTTATCCTAGTGTTGCTACCCTAGAAGAGTGTTGCTGAGACAGTTGTGTTTAGTAATGCAATCACGACAACAAATACCCACTGTGACTAAAACAAGGAAAGCTGCATTACTGAGACATTTAAGAAATAACTGAAACTTGACCTACCCTTTGAGTTTTGCAAGTATTTAGCAGTTTGCAGGGAAAAAACAAACACCACGAAAGAAAATCCCAAAAGCACGATGTGAACAGAAGTCTCTAGAAATAAATCAGAACCTTAGGACTTCACGATTATTTTATTCCTATTTCAACCTCTTGTGTCCTTCCAAAGGCTACTAAAATTGGAACAATAAAACCAGCACAGATGTTAATCACCGGTGTTAACTTCCAAATCCTATGTACTGAGGTAGCACACTCCAGAAGATACAAGTTTAAAATGTAATCCAAAAGAAATTACCATTCTGACTGCTGGGGTTTGTGTGCATCATTTTCTTAAAGCCTGAGAAGATTTTCATTTTTCACTTTACAGGGGGACATCTGATCCTGCTGTTCTCAAAGGTTACTGCAGTTGAGAGACCGGTGGATGTTGTCTATCTTGACCTTNTAAAAGATGCCTAGCTGTGGTGCTTAGGGACATGGTTGAGTGGTGACCTGGCAGTGATGGTTTAATAGCTGAACTCGAAGGTCTCTTCCAAACCGAATGATTTTATGATATTACAATCATTACAAGGTCCACAGCCCACCTTTAGGTGTTCCATCTTGAACAGTTCTCCTCCAACTCCCACAATACTGACATTCAGAATCTCCTCGCAAGGCCCTGGGTGGCCCAAAGATCTCGTCCAGTTACAAGGATGAATTGCACTTGGTGTTGGAAGCACAGCAGGCAATACTGTAAGCAAGCTTCTGTATGTTGCCATCCATCTTGGTCACGGGGACAGAGGTGACTGGTCTGCAAGGCTGGAAGTAGCCGTAATTCCCACGGGGGCAGAGGTCAACTTTGTTACCCATAACGGTACCAGTTGGGACCGTGTGGAGGTGTGACCTCTGCCTCAATCCCAACTGGAACCTCAATTCTGCTCTCTCTAAAGAGTCATAGTTACTCGCAAGTCTATTCAGTCCCAGATGATAGATTTACAAGACAGACTTCATTCAGGAAACTTCTGAAGTTGTAACATCTGGAAAAGACTTGACTCACAGTAGCAGGACAGCTGGCTGGACATAACTAGATCTTTCTGCCACTGGTGAACAAATGGAGATTGGATGATGAGTGCTCCATCCGTTATACTTCAACATGGAAGTATTAAGTACCTCAGATGCAGGCGCCATCCATCAAGAAAAATGGTTGACATAGCAGAAATCACATTACCAACCTCAAGAAAGCATGAGATTTTTATGAGCTTGCACAGAAATTCTCCTAGTTATGGAACAGAACTTGGTGATACCCTTTTGAAAAATGAAATAAAAGCTGCAGCAGATTTTCTATCAGGACTCTTTCAAAATATAACAAATCAACTTGAAAAGTCTGTGACTGTTTTTAACAGATATTTTTGAGAGATGAGATTTAGTTGGTCTTTTTCTTTCTTAGCTGTTCACATACAAATCCAGTAAAAACTGAAATATTACCTGAACTTTTTTATAGCCAGAGATACTTTGGACTAAGACAAGCATCATAGGGAAATCCTGGCTCACTGAATTAAGAGATTAAGCTGGAATAGAGCACTCATATAGTAAAGAAAAAAAAAAAGAAAAAAAAAGAAAAAGGCTAGAATAGATGAAGACTAGCAGGTAATAGAAAGCAAGTGCTCAGCAATTCTGCACAGGATTTATTTTGCTTTCAAAGTAGACTGGGACACGTTAAAATAAGCTATTTAAAGAAACATTTAGGAAAAAAAACCCCGAGTGTAGACAGACATGCATGCACTGCTCTGGAGCTCAGCCTGCCCCACTCAACCTGCTTGTCACAGCATCCAGCCAGCTCCCCGGCGTACCTGTGCACGTAGCATCACTAATCCATTTCAGTTAGAATGAGCCAGGTTAGCTTACAAGTTTAAATTCTCAGCTAAGCAGATTCGTTTTGCTTGAAATAGATTAGAAAGCACTTGCACGAGCAGTTCCACAACAGATTAGAGACGTGTCAATCTTCTTCAGCGGTGGGACAGGCCAGGCAGCACGCGGCTGTAACCTGCCATCAGCCCAGCCCAACCTGAAGGGAATGCCTGCTGCAGCCCAGCCACGTCCACCTGGGAAATCAGCAAGAGCCCAGTTCAAATTCACCATCTCTTCTGCTTCACAACCTTCCTCTTGATAAAACGCATCAGAAGTGAACCAAAGATATCAAGCAGCTGGCACCCACAACCTACAAAGTTTGAGACATAGCACACATCTCAAATTCTAAGAACTGTATAGGGGATATTTAGAGAGGACCCGCTACCACTTCTCTTAAGCAGAGAACAATGCAAATGCAACTATGGAAAATAATTAACCCTTTTTTTTGGATAAATAAAGGACGAAGAGAGTAGTGGTCAACTGGAATAGCCAGAAAGACCCTATCTCGCCACCCTAATTAGTGGGCTTCCTGCTTCTTTGGCAGTCACTTTCACAAGGAAGCATCCTGCGAAAGCTCGTGAAGACCCATCATTTCAAGAGGGGGGAAAAAAAAGCCCATCCAGATGGCAAACACACCACAGAATTTACTACCTGGCCACCGTGCTTTACTCACAACTTTACTCCCAGGTTCTAAATTATTTTTTTTTAAATTCCTTAAGTTTTTAAAATGACCTCAGATGTTTAACACAATATAAGCCAAGTCTACAAGTACTCTGAAAGTGTAAGCAAAGATATCACCAATCCCTTCATCAACAGCTTGCAGGAGACGTGCCATGCCAGTACATATACATTCCAGAACTCTGTAAAAGGGTCTTTCTAGAGGTAAAGGATGACTTAGTGGGTTTGCTGCATTCACATCTGTCTGCTGCTGTTCTGCTACCGCTTCTTGTCACTCACTTCAGAAGGTCAGAGAGCAATTTTGCCCTAGCATCCTCTATCTAGAAAGCAAAGTGATCAGTTTATACACAGGGAGAGCCTGAGATGCTGAAACACAGACAGGACAGCTAAGCCATTGAGACATTGAGACTGGTAACGTTCATAAAGGAACCAAAAAGGTACACCTTTGGAACCTATATCAACAACAACACGACACTTGTCCTCTTCTAAACACCTTCCATGTTCACAAGATTGTGATGAACCATCCAGCAAACAAGTGGGTGGGAGGGGCAGGTGCTTTGGTACTGCTTTTGTTCCTCCGGGAACTAACTGAACCTCACCCAGGACTTTCTCAGTCTTTTGTTTTGTTGGGTTTCTTTTTCAAAACAAAGCAGGGATGGGTGGGAGATATTAGAAGGTAAGATGCTTCCTGAAGATGCAATAAATTTAACATGGTTGAAGAATTGAAAGTTTCTAGAGATTCCAGTACTGTTGTTCAGGAGTACCTGCTTTTATCACCAACTCATCAATAAGAAGCAACAGGAAAGATCACAACTGCACATAGAAAGAGTAACAGACTTTGATATGCACAGATGTTGAAATAAACTAGAAATAAAACACAGGGATCAATCCACAACAAGGGAACCTCTTCTGTTCTGGTAGCAGCAATGCCATACACGGTTTCAGAAATGCTGTTGAATCAGCTAGTCATTAACACAAATACTCAAAAATCAGCACTCCCACGTAGCTGTGGGAAAGTGTTGAAGGCTTTACACATGTCCAGGCAAACAACATCTGTAGTCTTTCCCTCAGCCACAAGACAGGTCATATTGTCATAATTTTCTCCCTTCATAAAACGAAGCTTCATAACTGTAAGAGCTCCACCCTATCTATTGAAAGAAAACCTAAGGGGGAAGATAGACTGTCCTATCTTTCCAGGTGTTAACATATGGCTCATAACAAAAGGCTCTAGGAAATTCATCTATCCCTGCTTGTTCCTGTATTGCAGTTACTGTTGCCACTACGCAATACCCCATGGCTGAAGTGCTCACACATGTTATCTTTCCCAAGAGAATAAGCCAAGTAGCTCTTGTGCAGCAGAGTCTATCGTCTAGACTGTCTAGAGGCCCATACCTGCTCAGCAGAATTCCCAGATCTCAGACTAAGAAGGGAAGGAATATGTAAAAATCAAGATCTACAATTAGCTGCTTGCAATGGGATAAACAGGCTGCTTAAAAGTTTAAGGAAATTAGAAGTAGTAACACAGGAAAAGTGGAACCTGATGATAAACACAGAAAAACTGTGTTTTGAAAAGAAATGGGAAGTTTGAAGCTGTGTTTCGCAACAGAGAGTACGCCAGGCAGATGTGGCAGCAAAGTAGAAATGAAGCAAGCATAAAGGGACAGCAAGGAAAAAAAATGTGAAGAGTAGAATAAATTATACAGTGTAGACAAATCTCAGACAAATTATAGATCATTCATTACTAGATATAAACAGGATCAGATCTGTTCAGTGCCTGTAGCCAAGAAAGTGCACTATTGATCTACCAGAATATGCAGGGCCTGAAAAAAGCCGACTCAGAAGTAAGTGTTCCAGCAAATCAAGGTTTATATTTAGTAACAGCTGAACCAAGCAGAAATGGACACTTCATAACATTAGTACTTGATTGTTTATTTTATGATTCAAGATAAATTGCCTTTGTGCACTCCAAAGAAGAACACTGTCATAAAAGCCAAGAACTCAATTCATTAATTTAATAATATTTAAAGCTTCTGTAACAATGGAGATGAAGGGAACCCCAGCAGTATTGTCCTTGCAGCACATTATTGATACTGTTGGGACAAGACCTTCATAATAGAAACAAACGATTACAATGTCCAGCCAGTCAGCTGGTGGCAGACATCAGCAAGGCTAATTAATGGCTAAAGTAGCTGCAGTGCTTAGAAGCAAGTTTCAAGAGTCTTCATCTCTCTGAACTCCTTTTATTTGACACACTCAACATAAATTTGTGTAAATCTGCCTGCAATCCTCAAATGAAGAGGCTGCTACAGCAGAACCCAAATTTCACATTAGAGGAAAGCAGCAAAAGTCTATTCACCTTTGCAAGAGCCGAGTTTAGAGCTGTTATGATAGATCTACAACAGATCCAGTGGAGTTACTGACCAAATAAAAGCAAAACCAAATCCAAGGCTGGAAGAATATAAACAACAGGCCTGCTCTCTTAGCAGACACAAAAAAATGACCTTGGGACAGCAATTGATTTTATAGAATTAAAAAACATTAAATACTAACATAATGGCTTTTTGAATTCTGTCTGAGAAAATGCCAAGACTGTACTACAAACTTTGCATGAAAATGAAAACAAATGTTCTGTTGGTGACAGATTTTTGCCTGATACTAGAAACTGTTTGCCAGCCAGCAGTACAATCATATATAAACGAACTAAAGAGAGGACAAAAGTCTTCATATAGTAGCAATATTTGAGCAGATTTACAATTGTAGGGAGTTTTCCTGTGGAAAATAATGGAACTTGGGATTCTAGGAATATCAATCCTGCTACTGTGATAGATGGCCTGTCAAGATACAGCAACCATGGTACACTTACACATTAAAAAAAGAAGCCTAAATAGAGCAGTAGTACCTGCCCTCCACAGCATCAAGGATATCTTAACTGGCCACCTGAGAACGTACTTCTGAAACCCCAAAGCATAACTGCATTCCAACAGCATGAGTAAATGCCCAAAATCTGTTATTTGTGAATAGCGGGGGCTAAATAAAGTGCAAAAATACCAGCAGGTCCTTAATGTTCCCTCAAAAAAACTATGCCAGCTCCAACTGCAAGTGAAGTTTGACACCATCTGTCACCTAATTACACCTTATATAATATATGTCATCAGGACATTTGCCATCACTTGCAGAGTGGGCACTATGGGAAAACTTAAGTTTTCAACTACCTACATTTATTTGGTGATGGAACCAGTCACAAAAAGATGTAAAACTGCCTGTGCTAATACAAAACCTCTCCAAGATGCAATGACAGTGAATTGATAGCAGTCAGCCAGCCCATGAACTTCCATCACCTTTATTTCTCCGCTATTCCCAAAGGCAGGCACTTGTGTAAATTATTTTCCATAGTTCCTACACTTAGAATTTTAATTTTGAGATGCAAAGATCAACTGCACTCAGTGGAATAGCAGTCACTCCATTCACTAGGTGGAGACCTAGCACAGGTAGGAAGTTTCAAGTGTGCTGCTTATATCAGCAGACAAGAGAGGACTTGAAGAGTCTGTTCCTTATGTTACAAGGAGCTGATGCCTCTGGGTTTTAGCACTGCTGCAACCCACTATGCCACGAACAGCCACTCTGGGCACTAACAGTGGGACAGCTTCCTCCACGGACTCGCAGAGAAATCAAATCCCGTGCCCACTTGCTGCTACTGGCACATTTAGAACCTCAAGTGATAGCTGAAGTGCTTCATGATTAAGATTTTGTTCTGAGAATTTCAATATATTTTATCCTGAATTTGGTTAGATTTACAAATCAAAAACTTCCACTAACTTAAAAGTAGACAAAATGTCCTGGTTATATTCTTTCCAGAGGGTCTGCACTCCCTTAGCTCTGCTCTTTACCTGGTTTACAGTTTCCCTTCATGATTAATTTTCCCTGTATTTCTAGTCTGAAAAAAAAAAAAAAGAAAGAGATGAAACTCAGCTACCCATGACAAAGCTGAGATAATTGCTCTTAGAAGATGCCAGACTACTGCATTGGCTGACAGGGCCTTTGCATAAAAGCACTCACCTCTCTAATGGAATACGGTGCCTGCTCTATGCCATAGATTCCTGTTACTCTTAATTGCCATCTCTTTTTTTTTCCTCTTTCTTCTCAGATGTAATGCAACAACTGAAGTACAAGATCTGGCTCAATGTCTTTAGAGAAAGCCCAGTCACTGCCATAAAATGAGCTGATGCCTCTAATATACCAACACATATTTTGATGACCCTCAGAATAGGGTTCATGGCCAGAGTTTGTTTGGTGGTAGCAGGGCCATGGGTTAGTTTGAGGTTTCTTTTAGATGTCACAGGATCATAGAGGATCTGAAACATTCTGAAAGCCCAGTTATTTTGGCTACCTTTGCTGACCACTGAATCAATGTTACAGCTCAGAACCATTAAACATAGTTTACAACAAAACCCACTATGCTGCTTTGCCTATCTTTTTCCACAGAGAGAAGGCTGTTATTTTCCTTTATTTACAGGAGTAAAGGTCTACAAGGAACTTGGAAGTGGAATTGTACTGGGGGGGATAAAATATTTTCATGTAAGAATTAGCATTATAGACTAGCCACAAGATTAATTCTATATGTTGCATAAAACAGGTCTGAGGAATCTAAATTGAGACTTAAACATAAAAATCCTCTTCGTAAAGATGCCTTTTCTGAAAGTTTGTCAACAGTGGAAACTATGGTCACCAAACGGCCAAAAACTTCTCAGTCGGGGAAAGATTATTCCACATTTCCAATGAGAGCCAAACTGAGAAGTGGTAATTTTTTGTCCCTGCCATAAGGCATTTACCCTTACATGCAGTATTATTTTCTCCCCCCAGAATTTCATGGATTTAGAAGCTCTGCAAAGATGCAGTACAGTAAAAATATGTTAACATATATATGTGATACAGATATAAAATCCTAGAATGGTTGGGCCAAAAGGGATCTCTGAAGGTCACCTAGTCTGACCCCA
This sequence comes from Chloroceryle aenea, assembly GCA_013399075.1. NCBI lineage: Eukaryota > Metazoa > Chordata > Aves > Coraciiformes > Cerylidae > Chloroceryle > Chloroceryle aenea. The sequence continues at coordinate 629,407 of VWZY01013151.1, forward strand.
TATATTCTGCTTAAGAAAAAAGCACTAGGTATGCAAAACATTAAGCAAGACAAAGTACTTAATTAACCTACACAAAGGCATCAGTGGTCCCATCTGATCATCAGAAACTTTTAAAGGAGAAGCTACTGATGTAGATGTACACATAAGCAAGATTAAAAAAATCCTGATTACAAAATAATAAAAAGCCAATTCATGGTTTGCTTCAAATTCAGCTGGCATGCCACAATAATTCTGGTGCTCTGCACTGACTTAGCAACATGATTTGCACATCTTAAGAGCCTGAATCGCTCGTGCTACGCAAGGTTTCTTTCTAAATACAAACAGAAGTAGTGACATATCTTTCATCAGTAAATTACCTCTTAAAATTAGAGGCTGTTAGAGCTTTAGGAGAAACAAATTACAGAACTGCTTTTCCAGCTTCTGTGCTGTACTCCTCAGCACATGTTGTCTAGCTGCTCCCTCTCCTCCTCCATTTATGCCACCTAACCGAAACCTGCTCAAGAAAAATATTTTGGTGTCACTCTAGATATTGTGAGAAATAGCTGTGGTTGTGGGTGAAAAACAGATGGAAAATGCTTTGGTATACATTAAGTTATGACATGTTCAGGAAGCTTCTTTGGCTCTCTGTCCAGAATTTCAAGTACGGGCATAGGCGTTTGGAGAAAGGAGAAGTGTAATCTGCATCCTTTGGGGAGACAGCACAAACTGACTATTACTAACAACTACACATCTGGGAGACAGCACAGTGGGAAGTGGAAAGCAAACACCAGAAGTGACCAGGCAAGCAGATGGAACCAAAAAACTTGGGGGAGAAAAAAAAAAGAAAAAGAAAATTTCAAGTGACAGCTGCATTAGTTGGCACACAGTCCCCAACAGTTGGCAAAGATGCTACATGTACTTGAGAAGTGGCACAAAAGAAACTAAAGGAATAAGGTCCACCTTTCTGTAAGGAAGAGGCTACAGAGACCATTTTGTTGGAATGCATTAAAAAGACAGGGATCTGGTTTTTATCCCAACTTCAGATGGGAGAATTTAGGTGAGTCACTATCTTCCTCGTGGCTTATTTCTCCGGCTACCTGAAGTGGGAATCACCCTTTTAAGGTACTTGGAATACTCACACAAGTGTTTTGCCACCTTTCAGTCAATTGAGACTTAAATTTTCTTTGTACTTTCCCCATGAAGTGAATACTGTGTAGACAAAACATGATCCAGCGGGAAAAACAACTGAATACAGTCTGAGGAGACTTGGTTTCCATGCACAGATTAGATTTGCCAGGAGCCTGGAGAGGGTACCTTCAGGCTCTTTGCTTTCAGCATCTGATTCCTCATTTATAAAGTGAGATTTATTACCCACACTTCCCTGCAAAAGGGCTTTGAAAAAGTGGATCTTAAATAAAGGATCAAGAGCATCACTGCCTTGTCAGTCCAACTCCTTCCTGCATGTGCGTAACAACAGTGTCTCACAGCAATTTTTGTCCTTCAGGGCCTACTGACGGGTCCACAGAATGCAAACAAGGTGCATTTAGTGAGATGTTTTTCCACCCTCATTATGCAGGGTAAGTTTCCAAGAGTAAAGTTTATTATACATCTTTTCTCAGTGCTTTAGTATGTATGTTTTATAGGCAATGGCTTTATCTTAGCAACAGAGAGGTGAAAAAGTGATTTTTATCTTCCTTCTGCACACACGTCAGCAAGGTCAGGCTACAGTGAACTTCACTGTAATACCAAGTTCCTGGAAAATCCAGGCTTGTATCTACAGCAATGTCAGAGGTCAAAGCTCAGCTACACTACAACTCCAACTCTCCACATTCAATTATTTGAGCACTAAGCCTCTTTTTTCACTTGTTGCACCCCTCGTCAGGTGCCTGTACCGATGATGTTCCTTTTCCTTCTAGCATTTTTCCACTCTGGGAAGGCCCAACGACCAGGCTCACACCTGGCTCTAAAGATAAAACACCACAGAAAAGTTCAAAGATCATAAGGTCTGTGTGTCAGGCTCCATTAGATGGCAAATGATGAAACATACACATGTGCATTAGCAAAGCAAGATCTGATGATGGAGATTTCTCTCTCATTGGTACAGAATCTTAAGACAGCAGAGAGTAACAGAAGGGATGAGGACTCTAGCCAGTTGTTAGGATAATCACTAGGAGGGAAAGCTCTGTTTTAGTCCTGCTCTTTCTATATAGTTATCAAATAAGCAAGGGAGAGCTGGAAATAATGCAAAGAATGGATTCTGGTACTCGGGCACCTCTTCCCCAAGCTCAGGGCACAGTACACAAAGTCTGCAAAATCACTTTCCTTCTTGCTTTCTTTGCACCTCAGTCTCGATCCCACAGCAGCCTACACATCACTACAGAGCTGGAACCCAAACAATTTCTCAGTCATCTTCTAGGGAAGGGAGGGATGTGCACCTGCACCCCTGCAGAGGAAGAAACTGAGCACAGCCTGGAGTGTTTCAGCCATTATACCTTTGCACAAAGAGTAGGCACTAGCACTAAAACCAGTCTGGAAAAATCAAGTCCTGTTCATTTAGGCTCCCATGATTAGGAATTGCTAGGTCATGAGCCAGCATAGATATAGAACACACAGGCATTTCCAACAGCCTCAGTCTGCAGGAGAAGAAATAGTCCTTTACAGTAGTACCTTTATGCTGCTAAAGTAAGGAGAAAATACCCCTCAGCACAGATGGGAGGAGGAGGAAGAGGAAAAAAAAAAGCAAGACATTGAGGCAAGCAGGTCCAGGAGCTACTCTTACATCCCTTACAGATGCCCAGAGAAACTAAGCAACGAATTCTGCTGCTTTTCAAATGTTGAATGACAGTACTTCAAGTAAGAAAAAAAGCCAAAAAAAAAAAAACAAAAGAGTTAATTTAGACCAGTAGTTGCAAGCTCACATAAAAGAGTGTGTGTGTAAAAGAGGTTACAACCTTTCATTAACTCAGATTCATCTGAATAGTTTTTAATAAAGTGAACTCTTACTGACTCCCCCGAAGGCTAAGATCTTGCTATGATTTACCTCAAAGCAATTTTTTATTGTCAGTATTAAGATGCTGATAAAAATGAAGGATTTAAAATGTAAGTGCTGACACAACCCTAACTACAGAGTTCTGCACAGCACAGTGATACAGCTATAATTAAAAAGGCAGCTCACATCAAGTAAAAAGCTTCACTGCAAACCTTTTTAGTGGATCAATACAATATCATCAGTGACATCTCAATAGGGAGGATCAAGGAAAAAGAGAGGCTTCTTAAGGAATTAAGGACAGTTATATGTATTAACAACAACCATGGAGTTCTTTGGGTGTCTGTGGAGAACAAGTAGTTAAATTTACAGTCTAATATCCACAAAGCATAACACACCAATACCAGAGATGCTAGTTTCTCTACTTTTCTTGCACTACAGTATAACTGTAACAATAGTTAAAGTGGCAGATAAAACACTACTAAAGCTGGAATAAAAATATTGCTAATGAAAATTGTTTGAAAACTTCCTAACAGCTTTAAAAATAAAGGTAAAAGAAAAAAAAAAGTCTTTGCAGTCCCTTTATCAAAACAGTGACCCAAGTATAGCATTCAGCTTAGGAAGATGTTAGATATTTTTAAGCAACTACAAGTGTTGTAGGAATGACCCCAGTGCATCAGCTTCATTCTTGATGTGTCCCTGCGTACCATCTACTAAGGCTGAAAGTCAACAGGCTCTAAATCACACCACAAAGTCCCCAAAAGTGAAGCCTGGTAGTTAGCAAAATGAAGAGTTATTCTCAGGAACAGGAGAACATTGAGCTAATCAGTAGGTAAGAAGTTTCTTGGAGGACATTTCAAGCCAGCCAAGAATGTGTGTTCATTTTTGCTCCAGTAATATTATTGCTCAAGAATCTGAAGACGTCTATTGCTACGATGACATTCCACTTTCCATGGCTCACTGCTGCCTTGTGTAATTTAATGAGCAAAAATTAACCTTCGCAGGGGGTGAGGCAGTTATTAATATTGTATATGACTAGTTGGTTTGATTAAAATTGATAATATTTTATTTAAACCACAGAATCTTATAGTCTTTAATACTATTAACAGGATTGTGTTGTAGCACTTGCAATGCCATCTGTAAGAGAGGATACTCGTATGGAGACGAGTGATGTCAGCACGCTGGGGTGCAGACTATGCTGGTAAATTGTCCCAGTTAGGGCTTTGGGGAAATTTCATTTATTTCTGCAACTGACTTTTTTTCTTTTTTCCTAAATTCAGCTTTGAGCAAGAGGACATTGCAATGGTTTTGCTGTCTCTCACATTGCTGCTGTTCTGGTAATGATGATATTGATGGCAGTAATAGCATCTTACCACAAAACATTTCTGTTTACTGGGTTGTCATCATTTTTCCTGTTTTGCCAACAGCAGGAAAGAAATTATGAGCTTGTGTTTTAAAAAAGTAAAGGAGAGAAACTATTTGAGCTTGACAAAGACCAAGGAAAATCGAAATACTAATATAGAAAGGAATCTTTAAAGAGCTAGATGACAAGGGAGCAATGCTGGATTAGGGCTTTGTGGTAGGAACAGGCTGCATCAAGAGAACGAGCGGTACAATTTAGCTCTGAACACGGTTACAGTTGAACCCCCCACTCGAGGTTACAGCACGGGTGCAATCCTGTGCTGTGCTATGCAGATGGTCTGACTAGATAATCATAATGGCTCTGCTGACCTTCAAAATGTACTTGCCCTTTCTCCGCCTGCTCAGTTCCTTGGCATAGTCTGTTGTCTTCCACACACAGAAGGCTTCCTTCCCCCTCTGTTCTGCACCCTCGCCACCATCTCCTCATTCCAATGACACCAAGGAAGGCTGTTGGCCTCCCAACTGTTCCGAAGAAAGGTCTGTTGCTATTTAAAGTTAACTTATTCCTTGGGGTATTGATAGTCCATTTTCCTCTCTCCACCCTTCTGATTCCAGCAAGGCAGAACGCAGAACATCCCACCCTTCCAGGCTCTCCCCATTAAGTCTGCAGGACTCTTTCACTGTTAAACTGCTGGCAGACAGAAGAGGCCACCTATGCTGAGATAGACCAGTTGAAAACAAACAAAAAAACACCCCAGAAACCAACGTTCATTCATAAAAATCAACGGCTGCCATACCTGAATTCAGCAGCCTTCTCTCTTCTGCTCTGTTATAAATACACTAACCCTGTAACACAGAAGGGGGATGCAAGATGTCAACAGCTGAAGAAGTTCCAGAAGACATCATCTGCTTGCTCAGGGAAATCCTTCATGCCACTGTTACATGACGTGTTACTTGGATTTGTTGTGGCACACACAAAATATGGGCAGTAGGGATATCCACAGGAAGTTATAAGGTAGGAACTTCTGGGTCAGCATCCCTACAATGTAACACTTAAAAAGTAAAATCCATTTACAAGAAGCATTACTTTTAAACTTACTAAAAGTCTTGACTTAAAAAGGCATAACTGTGCTTTTTTTATTGCCTATAACTAGATTTATATTTTCTCCTAATTCTACCAAAAGGTGGCATTGATTTCTATTTTTATTTTTTTAAACCCACAACATTATTCTTAGCAGACTTCAGCTGAACCATGTGGGAGTTCCCAGGTTTCTTTTCGACACATTAGGACTGCTATCTAAAAATGCAGATTTATGATCACAAGCCTGACATTCAGATCCTATTATAAGTTTCTAATGACACCAATTTGGAAGGCAGTAGGAAACGAAGAATCAAATACAAATCTAAACTGTAACTCTTGTGTATATAAATACACATACACACAAAAGCAAAAACAGAACGGTGATTCAGCGCTCGTGCAAGAGTCATACCTCCACAGATAATAATAACAGTGCTTTACAGCAAGTTTTTCCACCTTGCAGTAAAATCCCTGACCATTTCCAGTTTCTGGTTCCTTATAACTTACTGCTTCGCCCCTTAGCATCCCATCTTTAGCTTCTCCATGCTTTCCTCCAATTTTGTGAGGAACATTTCCTGTGGGTTTGTTTGTTGGGGTTTGGTCATTAGAGTTTTTGTCAGGGATTTTTTGTTGGTTTTGATGTTTTTTTGTTGTTGTTTTTTTTTATATACTTCATCACTACTGGTACTTTTTCAGTTTGAGACAAGGGTTAAACATGTAAAAACACTCACCTACATTCTTATGAAATGACCACATCTGACAAATGCTGAGGTGCAAGATAGGCCATGCATCCATCTTCACAGTCACGTTACTTTATTCTGGACTTAAAGTTATGCTTATATAATGCCCTAAAAAGATGTGCAATCGCCAGTGAACTAGCATTTGTTCCTACTGAAATCACCAGGAAGACTGGGAAGCTATTAATCAGCCTGGGCAATTCCTCATTAAGTAATCAGGTATAGACCACCTCAACTGATCTGAAAGGTCAGGGAGAGGGAGGAAAACCGTTTAGAATATCATTATCTTTAGCCACGTGGACATTCACAATTAGGAAAGCACTCGCTGCACACTGTTGGAGAGAGTTTCACTCCCCAGTTCTGCATTAGAAGCCGGCTGATAATTGCCAGTGTCCCAGCCCTATTACATGAACTAAGATCATGAGACATAACTTTTAACCTAGCTAGGTCAGACCCACACTCCAGCAAAATTTCACTCATTTTCTACCCTCGTCCTTTCTCAGCCCAACTCTAGCATGCCCAAGCACAGCGCAGAGAGCAAGCATCCCATCCGAGCAAGCTCCCATGCTCAGCCACTCTCTCCCTGAAACCATCTGCTCCTTGCAGCAAGTGCTGCCCCAGTGAAAGGCAGGACCCCGCTTGCCCTGCCACACACAGACCAGCTGGGGAGGCTGAGCTGCTTTTCCTTTCAGTGGGGACTGATGATGCCATGATAACATATGCTTTCCACTGATGATGCCATTACAGCATATGCTTTCCACGTCCAGCTCCTCATCGAGAGCTACCCAGATCATTGTCATGCTAAGTCAAGAAGGGGGTGAAGGTCTATGCTCCGTTTCCAGAGCACGGGGAAAATACTGGAACTTCTCAAGCAAAGGTCTGAAACATTTCAAAACTGTGACAGTGTTTGGGCTTTTTTCCTCCCACTTCATTTCTACAAAGAGACCAGTAAACAGACATAGGGGGTCTCTCCTGTGAGTGACAAATATTCACAACCTGGTAACCCTTGCAGTTCCCCGAGAAGTTAGCATGGTTACACAAAACAGCACCTGCACACAAAAACCTGGTACCATTGCATTTCAGCACAATCTGGGCTTGTTAAAAATTGAAGTCCTTTCAGGAAACATCATCTTGTCAGCATTTCTCTGGGAAACACCTCTACAGTTCTGTTAAAGCAGGTAAAAAATATCAGCAGCATCAAGTTTTAGAAAAGTGATGTCATTCTCTCACGTGCTTTTATACTTTTTTTTTTTCTTTAAATAAAGGAATTTCATTTGTTCCAAGATTCCTTTGCTGACACGCTGGGAGACACTTCAAACGTGCAACTTTTTAGAGTCTACAAAAGTCTTCTGACTAAATGGCATGCACAATTAAGTTAATTTTGGCAAACGTTGGGGCCTAATTACCAGGTTTCATTCTCAACAGTGAATGTGCCATTTAAGATGAAGCCAGTTTCTGACTTTATATAGGTTTTGACTGTAATGTTTAGCCTAATGTTTCACACACGTGAAATTTCATTCTCATAACAATTTCTTTAGAAAACAAATTCTTTTCAGGGCTTTTGTAGCAGCTACCACTACAGCTACCTTCTGGCTGAGGAACAAGAGGGAAGCTCTCGTTTTAAATCTGGCAAAGTGCTGGCTTTTGTTAATTAGAGCAACGATGAGGTGCCAGGACTTGCAGTACCATAAGGACTGGCTGCCCCATGTGCCTGGGATGTGGCTGCATGGCAGGAGCTGGAGTGGGGCTGCAGCGGGTGGCCGAGGGCACAGGGACCTCAGGCCATGGCACCCGAGGGTCAGCAACACACACTGGGACACTGCCACCTCAGTAACACAGCCCCCTCAGCAGGAAGATCTTTTTCTCCTCCCTGCCCTGGCTACAGTTCCACGGCGCAGTTTTGCTCACCAAACATTACTATTGTACAAAAGAGCTTTGCCATTTTCCAATTCTTTCCAACTATTTTCCTCAATGACTCACAGAGCTTTTCCTCTTGAACTTCAGAACATAATTCATTAGCTTTTTATCATTGTGTTTAGAGACATAATACCGCAGGTCACAGCAACTTTCTCAGAAATACTTTTATGGTGGCAAAACTCCCACGTAATCTAAACTAACCTTGAGGAAGGTGTATAAAAAATAAAAAGGATCGAAAAGCAAACTCTTTAAGCCTGTTTTTCTCACCAAGTTAACTCCTTTAAATGGAAGCAATTCTTAATTATTCTCTCTCAAGCTAACAGTTGAATTTCCTGTTGGCTGTTAAGGCAACTTAAATAGCTGGAATGCTCTGAGCCTGTTGCCTTCTCATACACTTTAAGTCAAATCACTGAACTAAATAATTTCTAAGGAAATCCTGCCACCTGAGCTCAGTGAAGTGCTACCCCTATAACCATCACTACCTTTGAACACTGCTCTCTTCAGGTTCAAAAAACATGCTTGGGCTCATTCTGCTACTCAAAAAACAATGACTAAATCTTTCAGACTGACAAAATGTATGCTGGAGAAATGGGAATTTGGGTTGCTTTTCACATGTAGAAATTGGTGAGATAGAAGCCTATTTCCATAAAGGGAATCATGCTAAACTCACATTGAAAAAAAAACAAACCAAACAAACAAAACCAAACCAATGAACCCAAAGGCAAGGGCTGAGAAGAATCTGAATGTCAAGCAACACACTTCATGAACACATGCAGAAACAGTAGTAAATTCTCCTCATTAGGAAAAAATCTGTAATAAATTACGTGTGGGAATAGTTTGCTTTCAGATACCTTCTCTGAAGTATAAATGGAAAGCAAAATTCAAATCTAATGGTTTAAATCAAATGTTTCTTGCTCACTGATTCTTACCGTGTAAGAACTGGCTGAACAATCTTAACTTCTTAGTTCAGCTGAATCATGACTATGTTCAACAATTTCCAAACCAGCCACCTTGATTTACTTCAGACAACCTAAATCACTGTTTATGAGAGAACTTTTTATGTATTAGCCCTTAGCTATTAGTTAATCAATCACCTATTATATCCCAGCATACTGATGCCCTCAGGCAAAGCAAATGTCATCCTCTGAACTTCAGTACGCCCAAGTTATCTTTTGGCTGTTTCTTACTTCAGGGTCCATGCAGGACTCTTCTGCTTCCCAATGCAATTATTTCCCCTTCAGCTTTCACACCAAAATAGAGACAACAATTAAAAGCCATTTTTAATAGGTCAGTGAGTTGGGTTTGGTGTTTGGGTTTTGTTGTTTTGGGTTTTTTTTAGTTTTCATCCTTATCTGATACAGAACATAACAGTGAACAAGCACTCAAAAGGGCATGTTTACTCCTGCCCAAAAATTGATTAAAAACAAAGACCTTTTAAAGTGAAAATAATTAGGTATAAACTATTAATAACCACTGTAATATGCTCTGTGCTCATCCTACTCTCCAGTTCACCTAGAGCTGAACGGTGTAGTACAGATCTCAAAAGCCCTGCAAGTTTAACACCATGTTTCCATTTTATCAGACTAGGACAGCCTGGTCCAAAAAGTAGACCCAATTAAGCTTCATAATTTCATTCACTGGCTCACGGCTCCTAATGACTTTCCTCTACAGTAAAATCCATTCTGACACAGAATGGTTCTTGTTAAGTTCAGTTCAGTTTGTTCTCTAACTAGAGACAAATTTCTGCTTCCAAAGCATAACACATTAACAGAGAAATACAACATTTAATAGCAATCCACAAAGAACTGTCGTGTGCTTTCCTCTAGGCACAGGCTTGGACTACATTCAGCATGAATCGGATTCCCGGGAAGCGCCTACAGCACGTGCATTAACATGTTTGAAGTGGCTATCAGGACAGGGGATAAGTTGACATGCACAAAGTTGATTCGGACGATTTCCAATTCTACACAGAAAGCATTTTACAAGCAACTCGGAATCTGAAGAGTCAGTATTTAAAAGATTCAATGAATTTCCAGTGGTACTGGAAAAAATCAGCAGAGAAGTTTTTCTTCTGACAAATGACACGTTAGATCTTTGAGCATCTAGCAGTTTCAGAGCAACTCGAGGCTGCAATCAAAACATCCATTAGAGTGCTCCACGTTTCCGAACAAGCAAGCAAGTGGTTGTCAGTGTAGCCAGTAAATCACCTGATCCTATTACAAAATCAATTACTGCAGCACATTTCTATTGCTACACAACCTGATAATGGCAAAATGATATTGGATAGCTACTGCAAGGTCAAGAAAACTGCTACGAACATCTGAAATTTGTCTTTTTATCATGTAAATTCAAATTATACAGCATCCTTGTAATGGTAGAGTTAAAATTTAAAATATAGTTACCTTCTTCGGCTGATTGAGACATTCAATGGATAGTCTCTGCAACTGCTCTGATGTATGACTGCAAGACAGAAGATTGGAGCAGCAGGTCGAACAGCCCAGCCTCTTCATTAAAGAAGAAATAATGCTGCAGCCACAGCCACACATTGACTTGCTCATCGGACGAGCTTAATCTTAACAAAATCGGGACCGGTGCTATCCCATAAACACTCAAAATTGTTCAGCTGCCTCATTCTGCAGCACTCTGGCTGAAATTAAGACTGCTGAACAGAAAGGGGGGGGGGGGTAGGAGGGAAAAAAAAAAAAAGTGTTTCTCAAAGAAACATCAGCCAGCCTCATCAGCAAGTAATAACATTTAAAAAGTGCACTTTTCCCCCCCTCTACTCCTCTTTGCAAAGTAAACTGCTTGGAAAAGACAGATGGCTGTCGAACAGAGGAGTAAATTCAGGGATGGCAATCTCTCCCAACTGCTTGCTGACTACTCCTCCTGTGGCTCCTGTCAGTTGAGGTCTGGTTTACTCTCCCCATCAGCAC